>OZ030007.1:123194902-123714902 GCA_964023405.1 Apodemus agrarius
AACATTGAATGGCTGAGAAGCACCTTAAGAAATGTTCAGCATCATTAGTCATTAGGGAACTGCAAATCAAAACAACCCTGGGATTTCACCCACACCAGTCAGAATGGCTAAGATTAAAAACTCAGGAGAAAGAAGGTGTTGGCAAGGATGTGGAGAAAGAGGAACACTCCTCCTCTGCTGGTGGAAATTCAAGTTGGCACAACCACTCTGGAAATCTGTCTGGTGGTTCCTCAGCAAACTGGGCATGACACTTCTGGAGGACCCTGCTATACCACTTCTGGTCATATACCTAGCTGATTCCCAGGCATGCAGTAAGAACACATGCTCCCATAAGTTCATAGCAGCCTTATTTATAATAGCCAGAAGCTGGAAAGAACCCAGATGTCCCTCAGTGGTGGAGTGGATACAGAAAATGTGGTATATTTACACAATGGAATACTACTCAGCAATTAAAAACAATGAATTCATGAAATTTTTAGGAAATTGGAAATGAAAAATATCATCCTAAGTGAGGTAACATATTCACTGAAGAACACATATGGGATGCAGTCACTGATAAGTGGATATTAGCCCAGAAGTTCTGAATACTCAAGACACAATT
Source organism: Apodemus agrarius (assembly GCA_964023405.1). NCBI lineage: Eukaryota > Metazoa > Chordata > Mammalia > Rodentia > Muridae > Apodemus > Apodemus agrarius. The sequence goes on from OZ030007.1 coordinate 123,195,504, forward strand.
AACATATCAAATGATTTCCAAAAAGAAGGAAGGAGAGCACCATGGTACAGGAAATGCTTGATGCAGCATTGTAGGGGATGGCCAGAAGAGAGAAATGGGAGGAGGGTGATTGGGGAATGGGTGGAGAGAATAGGGCTTAAGGAACTTATGGGGAGGGGGGAACCGGGAAAGGGGAAATCATCTGGAATGTAAAGAAAGAATATAGAAAATTAAAAAAAAAAGAAAGCAGTCAAAGTAGAGCTATATATTATAGCAAAGCAAGAAGACAATACTGAAAAATGTAGGAAATCCCCTGTGGCTGCAACCTTGTTTTCAGAAGGAAAGGAAGGCATGAAACTCAGTTTCAAGGCCCCAGAGTAGCTGGATCTTAGACTGTATGCTCCTGCTCAATTGCCCCATGGCCACAGCCACATAGATAGGTAATAACAACATAGGGAATTTCTCCTTTGCTGATTTGTCATGCAGACCACTGCACTTTTTCAATGTTCTGATTCCAAGGAGACTGGAACATTTCAGAAAGTTCTTTCTGGATGAGTACAGAATCTCTAGATTCTTCCCAAGTGAAGATATACAGAGATTTGATGCAAGAATACCTGGAATCTGGCTGCTTTAAGAAAAACTCAAGAAGACTAGAACAATGAAAAGGACTTCCAAAACCCCAGAAGAATGGTAAGAAGTCAGACAGTAATAAGAGTCTGGCAACATAGAGAACATAGTATGGGGAAAAGTATATCTGAATTGTAGAATACAAATACCTTATCAAGCAAAATATCCATGGACCCGGAAATGAATCCACAGAATTATTGTCACTTGATTTTTTGATAAAGGAGCTACAACCATCCAGTGGAAAAAAGATACCCTCTTCAACAAATGGTAAAAAACATTTACAACTTGCAATTGCTTGTAATACCATGAACAAATTTACAGCGGAGAGAAATCCTATGTATATTGCCAATTTGCAGAGCCTTTACTTGGGATACTTCCTTATGAAGACATGAAAGAATTCACAGTTGAGTATAACTTAGTAAGATAGAGCTATGTGATAAATCCTCAAAACAATCCCAGTTCCTTTTAAAAATAATCTTAGGAAAAGAAGTTTTCAAGATTGCTTTCTTTGTTAATATAATCTTAAAACTGTCATTTAAAAGTAAGATAGTAATGAAGTGAGTAAAAGAAATGTACAGTTTGTCCCAAACATTTATCTACAGACTCCAGAGCCTAGCAGAAATATGCCTTTCACCTTTGTATGGCCACTTGCAGGATGACTATAGGGGACAGTGTGGCAAGATGCAGCCAGGACAGCCAGGGTCCAGGGAATCTGGATAAACCCTGCTGCAGGCTACACACATTCAACACAGGGCAAATGGGTACAAGATAACAAAATGGGCTTTTTAATCAAGGAGCAAGAAAAGTGGAGAACAGAAAGAAGAAAGCCAAAATTGGGACACTGGGGACTGTGCCCATCAACTCATTGATTATCCGTAAAAGCATAAAAGGAAGCCTTGTCTGTTGGCCAAACTCCAGGTTGTCATTAATAATGAAAGTAGCTGCCTTTCATTAGAGATTAAAAGGTAGGTTTATACAGACACAAATGAGTTATTTGAAAAGGATAATAACCATGAAACAAACATGAAAAATTGAACAATCTACAAATAAGAGGGAAAGGGAAACTGAAAAACCCTTTAGGACAACAATTAAACAAACATACTAAAAACCTTGTTAAATATCCCCAGGGATAATAGGGAGAATATGAAAACAGGGTAGTTATAACAGAGACTCGGGCACACTAGAAATGAGTGCCAAAATAATAATAAAACATTAGTTAGGTTGCCCAATAAAATAAATTATGTTTATCCATACAATATTGTAAGAAAGAAATTAGCTGTGTAATGTCAAAAATGTTGAAGATATAGTCTTATGTTAATATTTCTTAAAAGTAGAGAAAGATGTCAGATGTGCCACAGTGATGTATTTCTTTAATCCCAGCACTATAGTGGTATAGCTAGGTGATCTCTGGTTGGACTTTTAGGCGAACCTGATCTACAAGAGTTCCATTCCTGCCAGGGATACATAATGAGACACTATCTCAAAAAAAGTTAAATAAATAATAGTTTTTAATATCCACATGTGATCTTACTGTAAGAAACATAGAGATCATTATTTTATTACCTCATTAATTTAATCTGCTCAAAAATACAGGTGGTCTAACCCATGGACACCAACTAAACACTCTGGATATCATGATATCTTTGGTCACTCAAAGTAAAACTTTTAAGTTTTATTTAGGGGGCTATTTAAAATTTAAGTATAATTTTCGATCTAAAAAGGCTCTCATAAAAAGCTGGATGTGGAAGGGTCATTTATAATCCCAGTACTAGGAACAGAAATAGGGAGATCCTAGGGGTTCATTGGTTAGCCTATACGCTCCATCTTCAGTAAGAGACCCTGTCTCAAAATGCAAAGTGTAGAGTCATAGAGGTGACACTCTGTGCTCACATCTGGACTGAGATGACTGGATACAGTGACTATGTATGTCCTCTCACACATGGACACATATTCATGTATTATTATGTACATGTATGCACACATACACAGAGCAAGAAGAAAAGAGCATTCATCTGATTTGTTCCACAGTTCATTTACTTGAATTATTAATTAGTATTTAACCGTGCTTTATGTCATGCTTTGTTTATTCCGTCCTCTGTTGAGAGAAATTTCTATTCTCTGCGGGCACTTTGGGGATAGCATACAAAATTTCTGTGTCTATGTTTAAGTTTCCTATTATTATTCTCTTATTTTTATGTACAATATTTTTAATTCATATAGATGTTGAATGTATGTTTTGTTATACAGAAATATTATTAGAAACATCTAAGCCTTCCCTACTCAATGTCCCATTAAATTTTTGTGTTATTGAAAGATATATGCTTCTCTTTTGAAATAATAGATCTAGACTATCTATCCATATGTATGAATGTTTTCTGTGAAAACACACTTTCTGCTTCTTAATTCAAATATGAAATATTTTGAGTTACTATCACGTTCTTGGATTTTACTGAAACTAACAATGTCCTTGATAATGGTTTCACAATTTTATATTTCTACCAGCAATTTATAGACGTTATTATTCCCCTATATCCCTTGCCATTCTCCTTGTTATTGTCTCTAATTTGGATTATTGGGGCCTCTCATAGATGTGCAGTTGGACCTTCATATTTTAAACTGAAAGTCCTTAATGGTGAACTATGACAAACATGATTCTATTGGCTCACATGCAATTCATTTATCTCCCTTGGTAATGCCTTCACTCATGTACACTTACATTGGTTACATTAATTATATGAACAAAGCCTTTTTAGATGTAAGTGTGGTTTCACTGAATCTACAGTATAGGTAAGGAAATAAGAAACTTTGATACCACTGTCTTCTTATTGATAAACATGGGTTGTCACTTCATCAAGCTATCTGATTTCTTATACCATTTATTTATATTTTCTTACTATGAATTCTTTGCAGGTAACTTCTACTTTTGGAGCTAAGTATGCTATTTTGGTGTCAATATAGATAGTATGTATTTTTAATTGCAAATTCCATTTATTCATTGTAGATCATTAGTAAAGCAATTAGCTTTTGTAATATTATCCTTGTATCCTGCAGTGTTGATATGATTAGTTATTAGTTCTAGGGAGTTTTGTTTTGTTTTGATAAGGTTTTTCCCCCCAGAATTTTATGGGAACAATTATGTCATCTTTGAACAAAGATAATTTGATTTATGTCTTGTGAATGTATGTCTGTTTTATTATAGGCTTTTTGTGGACTTCTAGGACTTTGTTAACAGTTCTTGAGAGAAGAGCTATTGCCTCTATGCTTGTTTCAGCAGAAGAGACTCTATTGTCACAGCATGATATCTTCAGAAATTATTTAATAAATATCCATTATGAAGGCCAGGAATTTCCTCCCTTGGTCCTGATCAACAAATGGTTTGACTTAAAAGTTTCAACTTTACAATGGATGGAATGTATTATTCAGTCCATGGGGAAAGTTCTTTTAAATTTGAATTTGGTCTATTCCTGGCTTGCCCTGGTGATCACAATGCTGGGTAGTGGCAGCATGCTTCTGGTCTCCTATAACCACATGACTACAATTATTGTCAACTGACGATGTAATATGTTACCTTTGAGGTTGAGTTACTTCTGGGTTAATTGCATTTCTAACATATAATACTGTTAACTTATGACAGGTATTTTAGGTCAAAATGCATATCAAGCTGAGGCATGTCAGAAAGAAACAATCCTTATAATGAGAGAAAACATCAACATTATTCTGTGGAATGGGAAACTGGTTCAGGGCTATGAGATTCAGGTTGCTATTGTGTTAGCTTCAATATGAGAAAGCCAAGAGCAAAGAAATGTTTCTATGATTTTATGTATGTGTTTGTTTGTATATTTGAGAAACTTACAGCATCAGCATCAGAGTGAAAAAAAAACTGAATGTTTCTACCTCATCACAACAAAAATATAGTCACAACACAAGAACCTTCAGAGGAGGGTCTGAGAGTTCTAGATATGGACACAGAGAGACTATGAAGGAAGACAATGACCAGCTACAGGGCCTAAATCTCTGGCTCTCTTCTCCAAGAGACTGCATGCATAATGGTACAGGGACATCATGAGTTTTTCAGGCAAATGGATGGAAGTAGAAAATATCATCGTGAGTGAGGTAACTTAGACCAAAAAGGATATGCATGGTATGTACTCACTAATAAGTGCATATTAACCAGAAAAAAAAATACAGAATACCCAGGATAAAATCCACAGAAGGTTGACTAGATAAAAGCCCCAAGTGAGGAAGCAATTGCAGGAGGGTATTTGAGGGAGGGATCTGGGCAGGGAGGGGAAGAAAGGAATGTGATAAGGTATTAAGTGTGTTTGTGTGTGTGTGTGTGGGGGGGTTATAAGGAGTGAATCCCTGAGTGCCAGCAGAAAGAATTGAAATTTGAAACCTCCAGAGGTGGGGCATGGGGGAACCCTCTGGAATGTACCAGAGACCTGGGAGATGAAAGAAACTCAGGACTTGGAGGGGCCTTAGATGAAAAGCCCAACAGTGGGGAGAGGGAACCTCTAGATTCCACCTTCAGTGGAAAGATCAGGCATCAAGTGGAGAGATGAGATTGCCATCCTATAGGCAAAATCTCTGAATCAGAATTGTCCCTGTCTAAAAGGACTTCAGGGTCAAAAATGCACAAGAGACTAAAATATAGGAGGTCCAGTGACTGGTCCTAATTGGGATCCAGATCAAGCAGAGTCTCCAAGGCCTGCCTGACACTATTAATAATGTTATATGGTGCTTATAGATAGCATCCTACCATGCCTACCATCTGATTGGCCCCATAAGCAGCTGAATGAGCCCGATGCAGATACTTATACTCAACTAACAGACAGAAGCCTGGGACCCCCATGGCTGAAATAGGGAAAGCGTAGAAGAAGCAGAGGAGGAGGGCCGCTCTAAAGGAAGACCAGCAGTCTCAACTAACCTGGACCCCTGAGATCTCTTAGACAGTGAGCCATCAACCAAGCAGCATACATTACCTGTTTAGAGGCCCTGACACATATATAGCAGAGGACTGCCTGGTCTGGCCTCAGTGAGAGAAGAATCACTTAGCCCTTGAGAGACTTGAGGCCCTAGGTGGGGGAGGTCTGGTGAGATGGAGGGCATCATCTTGGGGATGGAGTGGGAGGAGTAGGATGAGAAACTGTTAGGGGTGGGTGACAACTGGAATGAGATGGCCACTGGATTGTAAAAGAAAATTAAAGAATTAAAAAAAAAGATAATAAGAAAAGATATGCATGTTTAGATTTAGATACTATGTTATAAAGTGGGATAAGATTATTATTTGAACTTTTAGTATTACTTTTGAATAATCCTGTTTATGGTTTATATACTTAGAAAAACATAGAGAATAATATAGTATTAAAATATAAGATTATCTTCAGAGAACACCTATTTTTGGAGCCTCAAGCCTTGACTCATATTTTTGTGTTGTACTACAATTTAAATGTTATTCAAACAGAGTTAGTCAATAACATCTGGGTACATTCTTTAAAAATGTTCTTTTGAATCATTCCCAATTGAATTCTTTGCAGGAAGTGATTTGTCTTCATGAATAAAATTCTAATCTGAAGCTTAATAAAACACGTCAAATAGACTCTTGCAATGAAAATGGCTTTCTTCTTTCCTGCAGGTACTTGTCCCCTTTCTTCTGTGCTATGCCTCAGCATGGAATTAAAACAAACCAAAACATAATTCAGATGTGCAAAAGTCCAAGCCTGAATGTTAAAGGAAATTTTATCCACCTTTTTATGTGGACACATGCAGCCCATAAGTGAATATCATTTGCTGTTGATTTGCTGGCTGTTACATTCTATTGGTATGTCATCTGCCAAACTCTGTCCTTCATAATGGATTTAAAGCTCATCGATTTCTGCCCAATATGTTCCTTAAATGTTCACTTATCTCTGTGTGCATGTGTGATGTGTGTACATCTATAGATCGTATAGGGCAACTTTGGGGTATAGATGCTCTTTTTTCTACCTTGTTCTAGAGAGGGTTATCTTGCATTGTAGGTAAGCAAGCTTCCAGGCCCAGGACTGTCCATGGATGATCTCATATCAGCTTCCAGTCTCAGTAAGGAACATGTATTTGCAGAAGCTTAGGCTGTTGCATCTAGCTGTCATGTGGGTTGTAGGAATCTGGAACTGAGTTCAACAGAACTCACCACAAACAGTTTCACCCACCGAGCTGTCTCCCCAGCACACTTAATTGTTATTACTTCTTTAAAACCATGTATCTCCTTGACTGTGTAGTAGTAAGAAAAAAAGAAAGAAAAAAAGAAACAAAGGAAAGGAAAGAAAGAAGGAAGAAGGAAAGAAAGAAACAAAGAAAAGAAAGGAATGAAAAAAAAAGATCACCCCAGAATTACTGCTTAAACACTGTCACAATTTACAAATCTCTAGTAAACCACAAAAATGTATATGCCATCATGTAAACACCCATTTTGCACCTTGTTTTGCCATGACTAAGTTTTAATTTTGCTATTTTAAGTAGATTTATCACTAATAAGCTCCCAGAGACAAAGCCAAAAAAATGATTACAGATTTCAGACTTAACCATTTTGTATTGGAGAACCAACCAGAAGGCTGATATATGGGAAAGGCTAATGCTTCTCTTAGCAGTCATTAGATGTCTATAGATCAATGTCTAAATCTCAGATCTTAGGAGATATTTACCTTTTCATGGTAGCATGTCTGTTGGTATGGTCAGTTTTCAGGTTGTGGTTAAGCTGCCATTCAAAGTGGCAGTCTCAGGGCGGACTTCCAGTTCTGTTGGCTCTTTTAATCCTTCTGCCTTCTTTATAAAAAAAAAGGTGCCAAAAGCAATCTACAGATTCAATGCAATACCCATCAAAATCCTAAATAAATTCTTCATAGATCTAGAAAGAGCAATTCTCAAATTCATCTGGAGCAACAAAAAAACCCAGGATAGATAAAACTATTCTCAACAATAAAAGGACTTCTGGGGGAATCAATATTCCTGACCTCAAGCAGTACTACAGAGCAATTGTGTTAAAAACTACATGGTATTGGTACAGCAACAGGCAAGTAGATCAATGGAATAGGATTGAAGACCCAGAAATGAACCCACAGACTTATGGTCACTTGATCTTTGATAAAGGAGCCACAACCATCCAGTGGAAAAAAGATAGCCTTTTCAACAAATGGTGCTGGTTCAACTGGAGGTCAACATGCAGAAGAATGCGAATTGACCCACTCTTATCTCCTTGTACTAAGACCAACTCCAAGTGGATCAAGGACCTCCACATAAAACCAGACACACTGAAACTACTAGAAAAGAAACTTGGGAAGACCCTGGAGGACATGGGCACAGGGAGAAAGTTCCTGAACAGAAGACCAATAGCTTATGCTCTAAGATCAAGAACTGACAAATGGGACCTCATAAAATTATAAAGTTTCTGTAAGGCAAAGGACACTGTCAGAAGGACAAAATGGCAACCAACAAAGTGGGAAATGATCTTCACCAAACCCACATCCGACAGAGGGCTAATATCCAATATATACAAAGAACTCAAGAAGTTAGACCCCAAAGAACCAAATAACCCTATCAAAAAATGGAGTACAGAGCTAAACAAAGAATTTTCACCAGAAGAAATTCGGATGGCCCAGAAACACCTTAAGAGATGTTCAACATCATTAGTCATCAGGGAAATGCAAATCAAAAAAAAAAAAAAAAAAAAAAAAAACCCTGAGATTCCACCTCACACCAGAATTGCTAAGATTAAAAACTCAAGAGACAACAAGTGCTGGCGAGGATGTGGAGAAAGAGGAACACTCCTCCACTGTTGGTGGGATTGCAAAATGGTAAAACCGCCCTGGAAATCAGTGTTGCGGTTCCTCAGAAAATTGGGCATGTCCCTTCCAGAGGACCCTGGCATACTACTCCTGGGCATATACCCAGAGGATTCCCCTGCGTACAATAAAGACACATGCTCCACTATGTTTATAGCAGCCTTGTTTATAATAGCCAGAAATTGGAAGGAGCCCAGATATCCCTCAAAAGAGGAATGGATACTGAAAATATGGTATATTTATACAATGGAGTACTACTCAGCAATTAAAAATAATGAACTCATGCAATTTGTAGGTAAATGGTTAGATCTGGAAACTATCATCCTAAGTGAGCTAACCCAATCACAAAAGAATACACATGAAATGCAATCACTGATAAGTGGATATTAATGAGCCCAGAAGCCCTAAATACTCAAGGCACAATTAGCAAGTCAAATGACTCCCAAGGAAAAGAAATGAGAGGACCCTGGGCCTCTAAAGATTGGATCCAGTTTTGTAGACCCAGAACAGAGAAATCGTGGGGGGGGGAATGATTGGGGAATAGTTGGGGGAGGAGAGGAATTATAGGACATATGGTGGGGGGGAACTGGCAAAGGGAAAGCCTTTGGAATGTAAACATAGAATATAGAAAATAAAAACTAAATAAAAAAATTATCCTCAAAAACAAAACAAAACAAAACAAACAAAACAAAACAAAACAAAACAAAACAAAACAGAAAACAAATAGGCCCAGGATACTAAGCTTAGATTGTAAAATACTCTTTTCAAAAATAGAATAGAGTATGTTGTAACTAAATGTTAATGATGCTAAAAGTTGCTTGAGTATAATAATCTATTTTACGTATGGAAATATTTTAGATTTAGATATATTTCACAATGAATATATTTTAATGATCAATGTTTCTTACTCAGTTACAACTCACGTAACCTCAATTATTTGATAATTTGCTTGTTATACAGTGTAGTATATTAAAAAAGTAGACCTAGTGCATATGGGACACTATTGATACTTCCTTGATTCATAATTTCTACCTGACTCTCTAAAGCAAACTGTATCATTATCTTTTATCTAATATGATCTGTTCCTCATTTTACTATTAGTATATTTTAAGAGGCACCTTTTACACTGAAAATTATCTTTCATAAAAAATTTAGCTTGATGTTATTTTGCTCTGTACCCAAACTCCAGCATTACAGTAATGAAAGTTGGTCCTGGTGTAGTCCTAGATAAAACACTGCCCAAGAGTACAGTTCTTTGCAATAAACTCTGTGTTAATGAGGCAATGGAAAATCTTAGGGGTTGTATATCTCTTGCTGTTTTGAAATTTCTGTGATGATGTTTATTCATTTAGCCAGCATGAGCTCAAAATCTAGGTTATTCTTTTAATTATGTTTATCAGTTTAGAAGTCTATCTAATAACTCAACATCGGAGTGTATTATTTCTGGTAAAGTAGACATAATTGTGTCTAATGATCTTGGTGGATTAGATTATAGCTTTACAAAAGTAGACATAACTAACAGTTCAACAATATTAAATTGTGATATTTTAAAGAAGTGGAGAATGGCATATTTGCTAACATTCTTGCCTTTTTTAAACAACAAATTATCAAGTTATGGAAAAATAGTCTATGTCTAGACTTTTTTGTGAAATTATAATACTTGTACTTAAAAATACAGCAGAAAACCAAATTTCCTTTTCAGACAATTTTTGTTTTCTTTTGTTTCATTTATCATAAATACATAAAAGGATACAAGAAAAGAATGAAGTACTGGATGCCTTTTCCATTGGGTTTCTAGGTACATTGTTGGGGAATATTACAGGATGATTTTATATTTTTGTACCTCACTTTCCATTCTTATACAAAGAAGGCTGCCTTTTCTATCTAAATTTGAGCATACACAAGTTTGCCCTTGAAGTAGTAGATAAATAATAGGCATGAATTATTACAATGTGCTCATCCCATTGCCTGACTAGATTATCTATTGTTATTAAGGATAAGATGCTTCATGTACTTGAAATATTTCTAAAGCATCATCACTGCTACTCATTCATTAGTAGACTAAAGCACATTCAGAAAGACTAACCTAGAATCCTCAAATAACAGGTGAATATTTTTATGGCCTACAATTGACTCAATGCTTCTTTAGATTTGAAAACTTATATTATATTCACAATGAATTAAGCATGTGTGGTAGTGTGCCTTTGAGGTTTTGTGTATGACAGCAGAACTTCCACAGGAAATACTTCAAAAGTCATTTCCTGTAATGTTTTCACCCTAAAGCTTTTCAGAAGTAACTTACTATTTATTATAAAACAATGTCCTATGATTTTTCTAGATATTTCCATCCAGGAAAAAGAAGGTATTGTTTCTTCTCTGTATAGTTTGTGTGAGAAGCCTTTGACTGTGGCATTGTTTACAAGTCTCAGCCATGTGAAGAAGGTGGGAAAGAAGGGTGTCACTTAAGATGAACAAACACCTTTCCTCTATCCTTGTCTGGAAAGGCGCAAGACAAAATATTTGTAAAGATTACTCCCACAGACTCCCTCAAATTATGAAGGAAAGTTTTTCAAAGGTTATTCTGGTAAAGTTCCAAGCATTGTTTCCCTGTGTTCATTTTCAAATTTCACACATCTGGCACTCTATGTGCCTCTCCAATATAAACTTGAGAAACTGTTTAAAATCCATAAATAGTAGAATATACTTGTTCCACTGCTTTCTAACCCATTCAGCTCCTACAGCTGCTGGGCCATTGTGTTAACAGTCAGTGAAGCCTTATAAGTAAAACCACATTATACCTGCACCACCTAAAGTGTGGGCAAAGCCTCTATACCTTATCTTACTTTCTTTTTATGCAAAATACTACCATACCTATAACTCTGGAAGTCTTCCTAAGTATCTATAAACCTTTTTGAAGAAATTCCATAAAGTGGCTTAGCAGCAAGCAGGTGGAAGAACATATCATATTTGAAGAACACTATGTCATCCTGTATACCATATTGAGAAAATATCTATTAACTTTCCTCATGTCTATCTTGCAGCTCTTTGAAATCCTAGACAACTACATTTTTCTTGAAGTAATTTAAAAATTTATAACCTCTGAGCTTCGGTGATTCTAGATTCTCAAGGAAATTTTATCTTTTATGGGTTAATCAATAGATGTTTATCTAATTTCATTTACTGGAGAGAATTACAAAAGTTACCTTTAATTTCAAAGAGTATGAAAATCCATCAAATTCAAGGATATGTAGCAATATGAACTATCAAGTAAATAGGACAGAATTAAAAGCATGAAGCACAGAATAGTAATGTAATAATGAACTGGAGTTTCCTGGTTATGAAAATAATCTACATGTTAATAATATTTGAAATTTATCTTTCTCTTCAGAATTATTTTCATCTTTTATTCTGAGATTTTCCTAGTGACTTTACTTATAGACCCCATATTATCTTCTTGTGGGAATACTAGATAGAAATAATCTTTATGATTGCCCATGTAAGGTTGTATGCTACTTTAGGAACACATTTTTGCAAGGTGGTCCTTGGGTTACTTAAATTAAGTTTCAAGAGAAAATAAAAATATCTAATGTGTAGACATGGATGGTTTTGAGAAAAGTGAAGAAAAATAGCTCATTACTTTTTCTCACTAATTATTGCTTGGAAAAAATTTCTGGCTCCTAATTCAATATATTCATGAAATGCACCGCTTGTTGATTACACTGATAGAATGAAACAGTGCAAAATGAAAAAAACAGAAATTTATCTCTGTAATCATTATAAAATGTAGATATTTACCAATCTATTATTCTGATATATTTTAATTGAATTTATGAAAAATTTCAATAGACCATTAGAAAAATTCCTTTTTGTGCAGAAATAATAAATGTAATATAGAAAGAATTGGAGGGGGGAAAGGGGGGAAGGATCAAGTATGACAAGAGACAGGAGACGAGTCTTCAGGTCCCGAAGAATGAATAGAATTAAGTAGCAGGGTAGAAGGTGTGGGTGGGTTCGAGAGTAGGGGGGTGTAGGGTGCTTTTGGAGCGGAAACCAGGAAAGGAGATAACATTTGAAATGTAAATAAAGAAAATACTTAATAAAAAAGAAAAAAAGAAAGAAGTAGCAGTGTGTGTAGGGAGGTGGGGAAACGAGGAAAGCACTAGAAAGTCCTAGATGCCAGGGATTCGAGAGACTCCCAGGACTGAATAGGGATAACATTAGCCAAAACACTAAACATTAAGAAGATAGAACCTGAAAAGACCACGTCTAGGGGTGGTCTCTTCATAGACATGGACCCCAGTGGAGGGATGGGCCACCCACCTATCTCAGTTTTTTCCTTTTATATTTATTATTTAATATTTTTACACTCTAGTTGTTATCCCCATCCTAGTCTGCCCTCTGATTGTTCCACATCCCATACCACATTCTCCCACCTCTTAAAGAGTATGTCCCCACCTCCCAACTCTCCACCTACACCCCACCAGACCTCCTCACTCAATGGGGCCTCACATCTCTTGAGGGTTATTTGCATCTCTCACTGAGTCAAGACCTTGCAGTCGTCTATTGTATATGGGTTGGAGGCTTCATATCAGATGGTGTATGCTGCCTGTTTAGTGGCTCAGTGTCTGAGCAATCTCGAGGGTCCAGGTTAGTTGAAATTAATGGTCTTCCTATCTCATCATCAGATTCTTCTAGGTTTTCCCTAATTCAATCACAAGGGTCAGGAGTGTCTGTTCATTGGTTGGTTATTAATATACCAACCTCTGACTCTTTCAGCTGCTTGTTGGACCTTATGGGAGGGCAGCATGCTAGGTTTCTCTTGGTAAGCATACCATAGCATCAGTAATAGTGTCAGGCCTCAGGCCCTCCCCTTGAGCTGGGTCCCAATTTGGGCCTGTTACTGGACCTCCTTTCCTTCAGACTCTTCTCCATTTTTGACCTTGCAGTTCTTTCAGACTGGAACAATTCCGGGTCAGAGTTTTTGACTGTGGGGTGGCAACCGACCCATCGATCTACTTGATGCCCTGTGTTTCTACTGGAGGTGGACTCTACAAGTTCCTTCTCCCCACTGTAGGACATTTTATTTAAGATGCCTCTCTTTAAGAACTGAGAGTCTGTCATGTCCCAGGGTTCTGGTGCATTCTGGAAGGTACTCTCTGCTCCCCATTTCCTGAGGTTGCCTGTTTCCATTCCTTCTTCTGGCCCTCAGGGCTTCCCCCAACACCTGATCATGTTATCCTCTCCATGTTGCCTTTCCCACCCAGATCAATCCCTCTACTCCCCTACCTCCTGCCATGGCTGTTTCCTTCTTCCTCCCAAGTGGGATTGAGGCATCTTCACTTGGACCCTTCAGCTTGTTAATCTTTTTGAGTTCTGTGGATTGTATCCTATGCTTTTTTGGCTAATATCCACTTATTAGTGAGTATATACCATGAATGTCCTTTTGGGCCTGAGGTACATCACTCAGGATGATATTTGTACAAAGTCCTTAGTGATCAGGGAAAGGCAAATCAAAATGACCCTGGGATTTCACCTTACACAAATCAGAATAGCTAAGATAATAAACTTAGGTGACAGCACATGTTGGCAAGGATATGGAAAGAGACATTCATTGTTGGTGGGATCCCAAGGTGGTACAATCACTCTGGAAATCAATCTGGAGTTTCCTTAGGAAATTGGAAATAGATCTACCTGAAGACCCAGATATATCACTCTTAGGCATATACCTGGGAGCACATGTTCCACTATTTTCATAGCAGTCTTATTTTTGATAGTCAGAAGCCTGAGATAACCCAAATGTCCCACCACAAGAATGGATGCAGAAAATGTGGTTCATTCATACAATAGAATTCTACTCAGCTATTAAGAACAGGGACATCCTGAGTTTTGCAGGCAAATGGATAGAACTAGAATATATCATACTGAGAGAGGTAACTCAGATGCATCTCAAAAATTTTAACCCAGAATTGTCCCTGTCTAAAGGAAATGCAGGGACAATATGAGGCTAAAAGGGAGGCAATGCAGAGACCACACCACCATGCAATACATTCTATCAGCAGACACACCAACCCCTGACACTGTTGCTGGTATCAAGAAGTGCTTGCATACTGGAGCCTGGTTTGGCTATCCTCTGAGACTCTGTGCTAGCACCTGGCTAAGATAGATGCAAATACTCACAACCTCAGGACTGAGCCTGGGAACCCAACGGGAACAGTTAGGGGAAGTGCTGAAGGAGGTGAAGGGGATTGCAACCCCATGGAAAGAACAATGGTATCCACTAACTGGACCCATCAGAACTCCCAGGGTCTGAACCACCAACCAAAGAGTATACCTGGCCAGGACCATACATGCAGCTACATATGTAGCAGAGGACTGTATTATCTGTTATCAGTGGGAGGGGAGGCGCTTGGTTCTGTGGATGGTTGATGCTGCAGAGAAGGGGGATGCTAGAGGGGTGAAACTAGAATGGGTGAGGGGGGCACCCTCTTAGAGCTAAAGGGGAGAAGATGGAGTGAGGAGGGCTCATGAAGTGGAGACAGACCAGGAAGGGGAAAATATTAGATATGTAAACAGATTAAATGATTAATAAATTAAAAATGTTTTAAAAAGTAAGAAAGATTGAACAGGATGGCTATAATTCAGATTATATTTTATGCAATAATTTTCATAATATATCATTGAAAACACAAAAATATTCAGTTTTAGTATTTATTTAACATTAGTATCATCACTCACATCTCAGAACATGTACAATATTTCATTATGTTTCTGAAATGTATAGTTACTAATGACTTTTAAATGGGAATATTCCATCTGACTAAAAATATGTAGATCTCAGGTTACCTTCTCTCCCAGTCTCCATTACTTGATATATCAGCTTATTTAAATTTTATTAATATTCTTTGTTTTAGAGCATTAACACAATTAACATTTCTACCAAATGAATTTTTTATGATATGTCTCTCACCCTTGGTGAGGTATAAACGGAATATCTTTTATCATCTGTGTTCATAATTGTTTAAGATGCACAATAACAGAAAACTGACTGAGAGTACAGAGACATCTGTCAAAGTATAAATTCTTAATGTAGCTCTCTAGGAAGCTCACTTGAGTTCCTTTTATCACCCACTTGCCACTGACTCCTATGATGTACCCCTAAAAGTGGAGGAGTTATAAAGCCTATTTCCTCACAAATCTTACTATTTTTTTTCGTTTTCTAGAAAGCGATAATTTATACAGATGTTCCTCTAATGCTTTATGTAATTCAAAAATCCAGAGCAAAGTAAATCCTTTAAGAACTGTCAGCTGCAGGAGATAGGTGGGGATGGCAAGAGGTGACAACTTAAACCATAAATATTAGATCGTTTAAGAAAACAAATGTATTAAGATGCATCCAATTTATAATTTACCACAATTGTTCAGTTGTTAACTGTTGCAACCAAATGTGAAAGAGGTGATTGTGGAAGTAATAGGGGCTTGGTGCTCAACATAAATAAATGCTTTCAGGAATATTTATAAATAGAAATATGTTCACAGGGAAATAAAAACAGAATTGTATATTTTAACATATACTTCCTCATACAAAATGGGATCTTGTTATCATTAATTAGGGAATTAACAAAGCCTCAAATTGTCTGTGAAGAGATTATTTTTATTAAGTATTTTCTTTATTTACATTTCAAATGTTATCCCTTTCCTCCTTTCCTCTCCAAAAAACCCGTAACCTATTCCCCCTTCCCCCTAACTCACCCACTCCCGCTTCCCAGTCCTGGCATTACCCTACACTGGGGCAATGAGCCTTCATAGAACCAAGAGCCTCTCCTCTCATTGATGTCCAACAAGGGCATCCTCTGCTACATATGTGGTTAGAGCCATGGGTCCCTCCATGTATACTTTCTGGTTTGTGGTTTAGTCCCTGGGAGCTCTGGGAGTACTGATTGCTTCATATTGTTCCTCCTATGGGGATGAAAACCCCTTCAGCTCCTTGGGTACTTTCTCTAGCTCCTTCATTGAGAACCCTGAACTCAGCCCAGTGGTTGGCTGAGGGAATCACCCTCTGTATTTATCAGGAACTGGCAGAGCCTCTCAGGAGACAGCTATATCAGGATCCTGTGAGCAAGCACTTACTGGCATCCACCATAGTGTCTGGGTTTGGTAACTGTATATGGGATGGATCCCAGGTGGGGCAGACTCTGGATGGTCTTTTCTTCAGTCTCTATTCCACATTTTGGTTCTGAATCTCCTCCCATGGGCATTTTGTTCCTCCTTCAAAGAAGGACTGAAGTATTCACACTTTGGCCTTCTGTCTTCTGGAGCTTCATATGGTCTGTGAATCGTATCTTGGGCATTCTGAGATACTTGGCTAATATCCACTTATCCGTGATTGCATACCATGTGTATGTGGGTTTTTTTTGTGATTTGGCTACCTCATTCTGCATGGTATTTTCTAGTCCCATCCATTTGCCTAAGAATTTTATAAATTCATTGTTTTTAATAGCAAAGTAGTACTCCATTGTGTAAATGTACCACACACATATTTTGTATTCATTCCTCTGTTGAGGGACATCTGGGTTCATTCCAGCTTCTGGCTATTATAAAGGATGCTATAAACATAGTGGAACATGTATCCTTATTACATGTTGGCTCATATTCTGGATATATGCTCAGGATTGGTATAGATGGGTCCTCAGGTTGTAATATATCCAAATTTCTGAGGAACAATCAAACTGATTTCCAGAGTGGGTTTACTGGCTAGCAATCCCACCAATAATGGAGGAGTGTTCCTCTTTCTCCACATCCTTGCCAGTACCTGCTATCACCCGAGTTTTTCATCTTAGCCATTTAGAGTGGTGTGAGGTAGAATCTCAGGATGGTTTTGACTTGAATTTCCCTTATGACTAAGAATGTTGAACATTTCTTTAGGTGCTTCTCAGCCATTCAGTATTCCTCAGTTGAGAATTCTTTGTTTATCTCTGTGCCCCAATTTTTAATGAATTATTTGGTTCTCTGATGTCTAACTCCTTGAATTAATTGTATATATTGGATATTAGCCCTCTATCATATGTAGGATTAGTAAAGATCTTTTTCCCAATCTGTTGCTTGCCATTTTGTCACACTGACTTGTCTTTTCACTTGTTTGCTTAGAGTCATACCTAGATATCTTATATTGTTTGAGGCTATTGTGAGGGGTGTTGTTTCCCTAATTTCCTTCTCAGCCTCTTTGTCCTTTGAGTATAGGAAGGCTATTGATTTGTTTGAGTTAATATTATATCTGACAACTTTGCTGAAGCTATTTATCAAGCTTAAGGGTTCTGTGGTGGAGTTTTTGGGGTCACTTATGTATAATATCATATTATCTGCAAATAGTGATATTTTAACTTCTTCATTTCCAATTTGAATCCCTTTGAACTCCTTTTATTGTTTAATTGCTCTGGCTAGGACTTCGAGTACTATATTGAACAGGTGGGGACAGCCTTTTCTAGTGCCTGTGCTCATTTCAATGGTTAGCTGAGAGCATCTTCCTCTGAGTCTTGCTTTTCTGTTGTGTTGGGGGATCCAGGAATTGCTGTGATAAGAGTACTGGGTTCTGATGATGCCAAGTAGCCTTATTTACTGTTGCTTATGTTTTTGCCCTTGCCTTTTGCCATCTGGTTATCTCTAGTATTTGCTGGTCTTGCTGTCTCTGACTGTGGTTTGTCCCTCCTGCAAGCCTCTGTGTCAATAATTCTGAGAGATCAGTTCTCTCAAAGAATTTAGGTACGAAGGGCTGAGGTACAGGTTCAGCTCTGGGGTGCAGACAGAACCAGATGTTCCTTGGTTCCTGTGACCTGATGACTCTGGAAGGGCTCCTATTGGGCCTGAAACTTGAACAAAAGTGGTAGTTTTACTTGTTCTTGCAGGTGTTGGCTCTGCTGAGAGATCAGCTCTCTCCCAGTACTATTTGGGTAGGGATTCCTGTAGCAGACAGTCTGCTTCTGGCGTAGACATAAAGTAGACATAAACAGGAAAACTACTGTCCCAGGTTGCTCCTAGGTTCCTGTATCCTGAGGGTTCTGGGCAGGTCCCTCTGGGCCCCAGTGGTGGTTTTACCTGTACTCACAGGCATGTAGGCACTCCTGGGAGGATAACTCTCTGCCTAAACAATTTGGGTATTTGGGTATCTCTCCAGTTTTTTGTTTTGTTTTGTTTTGTTTTGTTTTGTTTTGTTTTGTTTTGTTTTGTTTTGTTTTGTTTTGTTTGAGGCACTCAGAGCTGTGAGTTTTCCTCTTAGCACTATTTTCATTGTGTCCCTTAAGTCTGGGAATGTTGTGGCTTCATTTTCATTAAATTCTAAAAAGTATTTAATTTCTTTCAAGAGACATTGCAAGCATATCTAGAATGATTAAATTCTGAGTTCAGCTTGACTATTTTAAGTGCCATTTATATTCTAATTTCTATGTAGAAACTGATGCAAGCAAAGCCCCAATAGCTTGCTCAGTTTTCTAACACAATCATAAAGTGCTTTAGAAAAGGCTTTCGAAAACCCTATCTTCAAATTCATTTTAACTCTACAAAATTCTTATGTTGAAAGTTGTGGACTCTGATATATGTTTTAATTTTAAAGAGATTAAAGACATCTTAATAATTTGATTATATTTTAATAAATTACATTTATTCATTTTACATCCTATCTGAAACATATGCTGAATATGATCAGCATATTCCTTTTTAAAATGTAGAAGAGTTGTTTATTTTTTTTTAATTTTCTGCAATGATTTTCCATTGCAAACTATTTCTTAACATCCATCAAAGCTACTTCAGGAGTCATTCATATACTTCCTCAATCATCTGTGGTTCAAGTTCATTCAGGGTAGGGTTTGTTTGTGGAGAAAATGTTCTCTGTGTGTTTGCTTTGCTCTTTTGGTTCTGAAGAGCACAGCCTCTCTTATGAAGGCTGCAATGGTAGATCTTCTGAGTTCTTTCACATTTTTTTTAAAACAGCACCAGCTTTTACAGATGACAGGGCATCTGCTCCATTTTCATCTTTCTTCAAAAGACATGTAGTTTTTAAAGTTCTATTTACTCTGTTATGTGACATCATTTCTATAGGTCTTTATTAAACTCATATATTGCTTTCCTTAATACTATGAACCTTCTTCTGTCATTTGGGCAAATTCTTTGAAAAATTTTGAGCTAAATAGCTACTAGGGATTATTACACAAAAAAGAAGGGTCTTTAATCTTCTTAGAGGTTATTGCTAAGAGCTGATAAAAGTGAGTGTTTTGACTTTTTTGATATTTGGGAACACTGTTTCACACATTTCCCATCACTATCTGGCAGACATGTCATTAATCCTATTTATATGCTTGCTTTCTTGTGAAGTCCTTAAAACTTTTAAGACTTATTTAGTCTTAAAGTCCCAGAGACCAAAGTATACAAGACACGTTGTTCTCACTTTGTAATCAGATAAATTGAGACATAGAAAAGTGAGTGATCTCTATGACCCCATATCTTTGTGGGTCATTTCAACATTTTCAAAACAGGAACAGAAAACTATTAGTAATGGCTTCTAAATGCATTAAATTGAGGATATGTACACTATCATGTTGCTCTGAAACTTATTGTTTGAACTACTGGGATAATGTGAAAGTACCAGAGAAAATAAAAACAAATGACAGAGGAACCTTGTGAGTTGAGGTTAACTTGGTCATTTCCTTGAAAACATTTCAAGTACGAATTGTCAACTCTAAGAATGACATGAAGGATTTCACCCTCTCAAAGTCATTTGCAATGTCAAAAGTGAGTTTGTTTTCCCAAAGTTAACTTTTTTTTTCTGGAATTATGTTTAATACTAATTATACATTTTTGAAAACTAACAATTAACATATATAAGTACCTCATTTCTAAATATTATGAGACATAAAATATTGCTGTTATTATCTTAATTATACTATGTTTGCTTAAGTGCAAACCATAAAAGTAATGTAAACATGGTTAACTCAGTTTTACATGGTGGTATCTGGAGAACTCCTGTATAAATTGTTGTCTTCTTGTTCTACTTATGTAATGAGATTATAATTGTGATACTACTTATCCTGTTGCTTCTAAAGGTGTAAAATGCATTTATTTGGTCACATAATGAGAACTCCCAAATTGATAGTTTATTTTATAGACGTTCTCCTTTTAAAAAGTAAAAAATGAATGTATTGACAGAAGCTACGTCATAAGAAGAAATTCCATGATGAACATTTATTTCCTGATCACTATCTGACCAAAACATTTTAGCATAAAATGCCAGACTATCAATTGGTAGAGGCATTTGAGATCAACAAGGGAGCTCACTTTCTATTAATAATCTGATTGTAGATTGTATGAATATGTTCATTTATGAAATTTATCAGTGTGTATTCTCATGGTTTATTTGTGCTACTTATTAATTTAAATTCCATTTACAATTTTATTTTTCAGAAGATATTAATGGTGTCGATAAGTATGAATGGGAAACCAAATAATTTATGATAAAGTCAGGTCAGGATTTTCTAAACATATACTCCTACTCTAACTAGAATAAAAGATTAAAATTGATGATACTAATATGTAAAGATATAACTAATACAAGATGTTGTCACTGTTGCTAGTCTAGCAAGATTAGCATTATATAATTTTTTCATACTCTGAAGTTCAATTGGAGCTTCTTATTTGTTTGCTCGGCTACCATGATGATGTTCTGTTCTACCATAAATGGAGTGACTACTCTGCAATGACAACTGGACAGAATGACTGAGTCTCCTAAGTAAATAGAAAGTTTCTTGCTTGAAAGTTTCTCTAAAAATAGTTGTCTTTGTCTATAAATTAATCTAAGACAACATTATCTCACTTCAACAACTGAAATTCCTGGGAGATCAGATTATATCACCTACATAAATATTCCACATACATAAAAGAGTCAACAGGAATTTACAAAAAAATGTGCAGACTCATAGCATTGATTTTGGAAATACCAATTAAGTATCTTGATGAAAAATGCTGATAATGAAGAAAGAATGATAATGGTATAGGAAATAATTTTTAAAAAGCAATGGAAAAACCCAGAAATTGATCTATTTATAAACAAATGGAAGAGTCAGATGCAACCAAATTTCTAAGCAGTTATATTTGTGACAAAGAGGACACAGGATCTCTTTGTCACAAATCATGCTATACTCATGAAACTGCTGAACAGATGTAAGTTCTTACTCTCACCATTTAAAATCTCTGTAAATATATAATAGACATTAATTCAAAATATTTAAGCATAACTATTTGAAAGAATGCCTAAAGAAAAACCTTTCTGACTCAACATAGATTTTTTTAAAGGACTACAATGCATTGTCCCAAAGTGGAAACAAAAGTTCATTGGCCTTATTCAAAACTAATGATAGCTGCTACTTAAAAGTATTATCAATGGAATTAAATGAAAAGACTCAGCTTTTTAATAATGTTTACTGAATTTTAATTTGATAAAGAATTTGAATTTGGATCATATACAGATCTCTTAAAAGCCTATAAGACTCTGACAGTCTGATAATTTATTGGCAATGAATATGAACAATTACTTTATTAGGTTATATAGCCAATAACAACCAATTAGTAAGCAAACAAAGACTACAGTGCATGTCTTTCAATGGATGAGCATAGCATTTTATGACCCATTCATATGGTTGCCTGGAAGCTGTTATCATTGGCAGTAGGCAGTTATCATTGGTATCTACACTAATTTACACATCTGCAGAAAACAATACGGACTGTGCAGTTGCCAGTTTTTAACAGCTGACTAACATTTTACGACATTATATGTGCTTGCTTATGAGTTTGTATTTGTATAAATGAGTGTCTGTGTATTTCCTGTAAGCAAGACAAAGCAGTACTCTTTTTTTCCCTTCCTAGTCAGTGGGGTTACTGTAACATGTATAGGAGTTCACAGATTATTTTTACATAAATGCTAGGAATTAGAATTCACTTCCACTGCTTGTCTAGCAAGCAGTCATATTCACTGAACAGCTTATAATATGGCTATCATATATTTATAAATGACAAAATTCTAGAAATAAAGAAATGATTAAACATTGCCAGTGATGTAGAAATTATGGGTAAGAGGCAGGTGTAAAAGCAGAGAGTCCAGGAGTTGGGTGGGATGGGGGAAATTTCTATGATGTACTAGATATCTGGAATGGAGGAGGCTCCCAGGAGTCTATGGCCGTGGTCTTAGCCAAGTCTCCTGTAGGTGGGGATTTGGAACCTGAAGAGGCAACCTCCTACAGTGATGCAGGATGCCGCAGTGAAGGGATAAGAACACCAATACACTTACAAAATGTTCAATCCAAAATTTATCCTGTCTACAAGAAATTCAGGGACAAAGATGGAGCAGTGACTGAGGGAATGGCTAACCAATGACTGGACCAACTTGAGACCCACCCACCACATTGGCAAGCACTGGCAAACACTATTAATGATAATTTGTTATGCTTGCAGATAAGGGTCTATCATACTTGTCTTCTGAGAGGCTCCAGATAGCAGCTGACTGAAACAGATGCAGAGACCCAGAGTCAAACATTGGAGAGAGCTTGAGGACTCTAATGGAAGTGTTGGGGGAAGGACTGAGAAAGCTGGTGTGGATAGGAACTCCACAAAAACATCAGTAGAGGCAACTAACCTGGACCCTGGAGGACCCTCTCAGAAACTGAATCACCAACCTAGGAGCATACACAGACTGGACCTACCCATCTCCCAATCCCTGCAGCACACATGTAGCAGAGGGGCAGTTCATTCTTTATCTGGATATCCCAACAACTGGAACAGGGGGTGTCTCTAAAGCTGTTGCCTGTCTGTGGAATTAAGTTCCCTTGGATGGGATATCTTGTCTTCCTTCAATGGGAGGAAGCTCTGAAGAGACTTAATGTGCCATGGAGTGGGTGGTGGTGGTGCAGGTTAGGGGTCTCCAGCAAATCTGAGGTGAAGGGGTTAGGGTAAGGGGAGAGACCATGTGAGGAGGGACCTAGATGGGTCCCACTAGTATCTCTTGGTTGGCTTGGAACCCCTATGTAGACTACTATCATTTCTAACCCAGAGAGATTTGCCTGCCTCTGCATCCAGAGTCTGGGGTTAAAGGTAAGCCACCCAGCTGAGACATGCTTTTTAAAGAGACTTTTATTTTCAGTCTAACACTTTACTCAGCATCTACAGAGATGGTACTATGGAGTCAAATATGCCTGTCCAGCAAGGCCAACCCACAGAGATTCATAATTACAAGTATATTCCTACAGAACAACAGTGAAAAATATGATATCATGGATAAAATAAGAGACTGATTATGCAGAATATGTTAGTGGGCATCAAAATTTCTATAAAAGGACAGATAAAGCTAAAATTGGAAATTTCTAAATTGACAAAATTTGAAGTGGTTGGCCCCAGTGCCCCTCCAAATTGGTTTTCCAATTCCAAGTGTTCAGCACTGAGATTGCACACATACAGATAACATAATATAGAATGAGCAGCCATATATAAATGCTCTCTCTATATATATACTGTATATACAGTATATACAATATATATACTGTATATGCAGTATATACAGTATATATACTGTATGTGTGTATGTATATATATGTAAATTTGAGAGAAATAGAGAAAGAAAGAGAGAGAAAGAGAGAGACAGAGAGAATTCCCTGGAAGGCATTGGCTGAAAGGAAAAAAGGAAGAAGAAATTTTCTAATTACATTTTCAAAAAGGAAAACAAAATAGAAATATTTTAATATTGCTTCATTATTCTCCCAAATGTCATTTCTGGAATGAAAAAAGTAAAATTTTGAAATCTTATTTTTTCACTGCTCATTTTAATTGAAATATTATAGCATATAGAAAATACAGTGTATCATTCTTAGCTTTATATTACTAGAATTCAAGATAAATTACAGACTCATGTATAAGTCATTAACAATGATATAATGAAAGTAGTGGTTCATAACATACTTGTTAGAAAAATAATTTGAGCTAAAGGTCTTGTATCTTGATGAGTTTTAAAAAGATTATGACAAAACCTAAGGCTGCATAATTACTGCTATATTGCAACAAACACAGGAAGCTTTAAAATTCCATCACATATCCTCATAAACTTTACAAATCTTAATGGATTATGTTTTAAAATATATGATAGTTTAAGTTTAAAGACAATTCAGCTATGAATTTTTGGAAAGTTACTTATTATTAGAAATAGTATGTCACAGCAAAATACCCCTATTGTTTATATTGCATTTGTGTGTTTGTTCATATAATATTTTCATTCTTTGTAAAATAAATACTGTAGTATGCTACATAACTATAGATGCTGTAGAGTTTGCCATAGTTAGTAATCAAATTGTATTTACTAACATCATTTTCCATGGTTGCCTCACATAGTTTATTTCAGTTAAATATTGAATAGTTAGCTCCATGATGTTTTGAAGCTTATAGTAATTTGTAAAGATTGTTCAACTTAAAGCTGAGTGAGTGAATTTTGGCAAATATGAAGTATAATTGAAAACAGTAGACACATAGTCAGTAGAAAGCAGATACTCTGTAATAACTCAAGATGTCATCAAAGTAACAATACTGGGATTGCTCATTTTTTTAATGCAATCAAACAACTTCTCTCCTACACCATTTTAATGCAAACTTCTCCAGGAGTTTGAGTTTTTAACTCATTATTGAATTAAACTACTGAGTCCATAGAGCTTACTTATAACACTTAATGTGTCTATCACATATTTATAGTGCAAAATTGAGGAATTAACCACTTTCCTGCTTTTTATCAGAATCAGATTTTTTTTCTAAATGGCACATTTGCATTTGATGTTTATGAATTAGTTATTCTTAGAGAGATGAGACTATTGTAAATTTAGAACTTTATAAGAAATAGCTTTGACTTTGAAATACAGAACAGAAAAATGTTAAGAAAGACATAGGCTAGTGTTCCAAAGTTGTACAATTAATCATGGCTTTATAAAATGAAAAATAATGAATCAACCACTTTAGAAAGCTCAGCAATAATTTTGGTATAATAATGATGCTATATTATGAAAAATATTTGTTTGTTTTACAAGCAAAATAATGTTTGTAAATTATTAGCATTCAATATAGTAGGCTGATGTACTGTTAAAGGTCTTCTACTAATAAATAATGTCATTATATAATAATAATACTTGCATAAATGACATGTTTATGTTTTTACTCATGGAAAATTAAAGTAAACCAGCTATGAATTTTTTTCCATAATTTGAATATGCAAAACGTCATATTATATCAATTGTAAAATAAGATCATATTCTTCAAAGTAATAAAATATTAATGAACATTTAATTCTCTTCTCCCATCTATTCTTTATTTCATCTGCACAAATAGTAAGACTTTAAGTTGAAAATCATTGTTTAAAGTTTAATGTCTATAAACCTTAAGAAATACATTATCATCATATTAGAAGGATGTTTCCCAGGCTAAAATTTGGTCCTATCCTTAATCATTTTAACCATGTAATCCAAGCCTCCACAAAGCACAGAAAAGCAAAATGTTCATTTATCTTCATCAGAATCTTGGTGGAATCAAATCAACTTTCCTTAACAAATAATCAATAATTTAATGTAGTAAAAAATTACTAGATTTTACAGCTAATTATCTACCAAGAATAAAAACAAACATATAAATAAGATTGACAAAAGAGAAATTATATAGGAAAAATTATCTCCCCTCCTCCATGGTTATTTAATTCAATGTTAGACACCACTAACTAGAAATGCTGTAAGGGAACAAGTATTGTAAGGTTGTTGTCAAATGAGGATTATTCTTCCTATTGGTTGATGTGTAAATTAGTATAATTTTGATGAGCTCAGATTTCATGTTCTTGTAGAAAATAAAAATAAACAGAAGTAATGAACAAACTAGTAGCCCCATTAATGATGACCCAAAGAAAATTAAATCAGTACATGACAATTAAAATGCTATATGTCCTTGAACTGTATTCACAACAGTCAAGGTACAGTATCTAGTAAGAGTCTAATTACCTATAAATGGGTAAAGAAACTAACCACTATATAGCCCAAAAGATAACATCCTACTACTTTTAACTGTATAAAGGAATTGTGGACACCTATATTACATGAGATATCCAAACAGGAAGTGATATAAATACATGATCTTGCTTATATGTGAACACTAAGCTGTTATTTCTTAGAAGTTGCCTAGAGACTGATAAACAGTAAAAGCTAGATTGAGTACAGAAGACAGAGGTTGCTCAAAACACAATTTAAGTTATGTAAAATAAGTATTGGATTACCCAGTTGGATGAGTCTACAAATGATAATTAATTGCAGAGTTTAAAAAAGTTAGAAATAAATTTGAAGGTTTTGTTTTTCAGAAATAATGAATATTTGAGGAATTAGAGACATTTAATATTGCTGAAACATTGTCCAAGATCATGTGCGAAAAACCTCATGCTCCTCCAGTAATATATAGCTATTTATGTCACTTTATATCAATTAAAAAGTAATGTTTCAAGATGCATAAAGAAACATATCTATCATGTACATATCAGCCAAATGCATTTGATATATTGAATTTTCCTTTGTTCTTCCACCACACAGTTAAGCACTGGTATATACTTTGTCCTTAATACGCAGATATATTTAACCTCAATTATACTTGTAATTTTAGTGTATTTGGTTAAAAGCTCATGACAGATAATGTATGACTGAATTCCTTCTTAATATTTTCTTATTTCCTTTAGCATTAAAAACTTATGTTGGGCACATGTTTAAATTAGAAACATTACAACATGTATGTTTCCTAGTGTAGGGCATAGAAATATTGAAAGACAAATTGAATCTCTAGACATATCACCATTAGAAGCCCTTGATATGAGGGTGGATTTAGAAATAAGATAGCCAGGAGTTACACATAAAAGAATTAGTAAGAATGGTATCTCAAAGTCAGAAGACCATGTGTTTCTGTAGCAGGAAAAGAGAGAGGCATGTGAGAAGTGGGAGGCAGGTAGAGGAAAAGGAAATAAGAGGGGACATGGTAATGTGGAAAGAACAGAAATGAGAAAAGGAGAAAGGGAAATGATACGGAGAAGCAGAGAGGGAGAGGGAGGGACAGAGAGAGGAGAGAGAGAGAGAGAGAGAGAGAGAGAGAGAGAGAGAGAGAGAGAGAGAGAGAGAGAGAGAGAGAAACTGGAGCACGAAGGGAAGAAGCATCTGGGACTAGAGTGAGACAAAGCTAATAAGAAGTGGCCTGGCCAGTACTGCAAGCATAAACTAAAATTCAAAAGTATTAGAAAGTTATTCATGGTGCAGAAATCAAAATCTCTGTTTCTTTGTATACAACTAGAGAAGAAAAACACCAATAAAACATACAATGTTCATCATTTTATATCCATTTTAGAAGTTTTTTCTTATTACAAAATGACATCAGCGTATAGATATTTGTCTCATGGTATTTGAGCATGAACAATTTTGTGTACAAATACTTAGCAATGAAAGAACATTCTCATTTAAGTTTACTAAATATTTTATACCTTGACAAATGGTTGCACTAACTCCACTTCTTCCAGAGATGACAATCCATAAATAATTTTCTTGTAAATTTATCTCTACAGGTTATGTTAAAGCTTTGCTTTTCTGATGGGTATGGGATAGCTACTGAAATTTTAATATATTTTCTTTTGATCAATGTCACTGTTCATTTCACATGGTATTCCATTTGCTGATATTTTTCACTGATATATTTTAAGCTTCATTTTTTAATGCATAAGAGGGCTAGGTAAATTTTGTGGCATTTTTCTCACTTGCTTTTTTTGAGAATGGAGGCTATGGAAAACTATTTGTACCATTTTCCAGAATTTCTAAATAACAACAACTGTAAAAGAAGGACAGGGTTTAAATCTCAGCCTCCAACTTGTGTGATATTTTGATTAAATTGGTTAAAGTAATATCTATATTAAGGAAAATTTCATTCATTGTCCATGACAAATTATTTGGGTCTTTATAATTTCTAATCTAGACCATAACAAATGTCCCCACTCTTCCTTCTTCCACAAATTTTCAAAAATTTATGTATGTATGTACATATATTTGAATGTATGTATGTATATATTTGTAGTCACTGTGCATTATACTAACATTAAAATTTTTTTCTGTTCTTTGTCAAAATTTACCTTAAATTTTCTCTCTCCCTGTCTCTCTGTCTCAGTCTCTCTTTTTTAATATTTATTTTCTATAATCTTTGTTTACATTCCAAATGCTTTCCCCTTTCCCAGTCCCCCCCAACCATATGTCCCATAAGTCCTCTCCCCACCCCCAACTATACCCCAATCACTCCTGCCCCCACCATTTCTCTGATCTGGATCTACAAAACTGGATCCAATCTTTTCAGGCCCAGGGTCCTCTCCTTTCTTCTTCTTGGGAATCATTTGACTTGCTAATTGTGCCTTGAGTATTTAGGGCTTCTGGGCCCATTAATATCCACTTATCAGTGATTGTATTTCATCTGTATTCTTTTGTGATTGGGTGAACTCGCTTAGGGTGATATTTTCCAGATCTAACCATTTGCCTACAAATTGCATGAATACATTATTTTTAATTGCTGAGTAGTATTCCATTGTATAAATATACCACATTTTCTGTATCCATTCCTCCTTTGAGGAATATCTGGGCTCCTTCCAACTTCTGGCTATTATAAACAAGGCTGCTATGAACATAGTGGAGGATGTGTCTTTATGGTATGCAGGGGAATCCTCTGGGTATATGCCCAGGAGTGGTATGCCAGGGTCCTCTGGAAGTGACATGCCCAATTTTCTGAGGAACCACCAAACTGATTTCCAGAGCGGTTTTACCATTTTGCAATCTCACCAACAGTGGAGGAGTGTTCTTCTTTCTCCAAATCCTCGCCAGCACCTGTTGTCTCTTGAGTTTTTAATCTTAGCCATTCTGACTGGTGTGAGGTGGAGTCTCAGTGTTGTTTTGATTTGCATTTCCCTGATGACTAATGATGTTGAACATCTCTTAAGGTGTTTCTCGGCCATCTGAATTTCTTCTGGTGAAAATTCTTTGTTTAGCTCTGTACCCCAATTTTGATAGGGTTATTTGGTTCTTTGGGGTCTAACTTATTGAGTTCTTTGTATATATTGGATAGTAGCCCTCTGTCAGATGTGGGGTTGGTGAAGATCTTTTCCCACTTTGTTGGTTGCCATTTTGTCCTTCAGACAGTGTCTTTTGCCTTACAGAAACTTTGGAATTTTATGAGGTCCCATTTGTCAATTCTTGATCTTAGAGCATAAGCTATTGGTCTTCTGTTCAGCAACTTTCCCCCTGTGCCCATGTCCTCTAGGGTCTTCCAATGTTTCCTTTCTAATAGTTTGAGAATTGATCTTTCTAGATCTATGAAGAATTGAGTTGGGATTTTGATGAGGATCGCATTGAATCTGTAGATTGCTTTTGGCAAGATGGCCATTTTTACTATATTGATCCTACCAATCTAGTAGCAAGAAATATTTTTCCATCTTCTGAGGTCTTCTTTGATTTCTTTCTTCAAGGACTTGAAGTTCCTGTCATACAGATCTTTTGCTTGTTTGGTTAGTTACGCCAAGGTACTTTATATTGTTTGTGGCTATTGTGAAGGGTGTTATTTCCCTAACTTCTTTCTCAGCCTGCTTGTCCTTTGAATACATGAAGGCTACTGATTTGCTTGAGTTGATTTTATAACCAGCTACT
The DNA here is from genome assembly GCA_964023405.1 of Apodemus agrarius. Lineage (NCBI taxonomy): Eukaryota > Metazoa > Chordata > Mammalia > Rodentia > Muridae > Apodemus > Apodemus agrarius. Next base: position 123,225,682 of record OZ030007.1, read on the forward strand.
TTGCTGAAGTTGTTTATCAGCTGTAGAAGTTCTCTGGTTGAGTTTTTTTTGGGGGGGTTGCTTAAGTAAACTATTATATCATCTGCAAATAATGATAGTTTCACTTCTTCCTTTCCAATTTGTATCCCTTTGACTTCCTTATGTTGTCTAATTGCTCTCGCTAGAACTTCAAGTACTATATTGAAAAGATATGGAGAGAGAGGGCAGCCTTGTCTAGTCCCTGATTTTATTGGGATTGCTTCAAGTTTCTCTCCATTTATTTTGATGTTGGCTACTGGTTTGCTGTAGATTGCTTTTACTATGTTTAGGTATGTGCCTTAAATTCCTTCTCTTTCCAAGACTTTTAGAATGAAACGATGGTGAATGTTTTTGAATGCTTTTACATTATCTAATGAGATGACTATACGTTTTTTTTCTTTTAGTTTGTTTATGTAGTGGATTACATTGATGGATTTCCATATATTGAACCATCCCTGCATCCCTGGGATTAAGCCTATTTGATCTTGGTGAATGATAATCTTGATGTGTTCTTGGATTCAGTTGCCAAGTAGTTTATTTAGTATTTTGCATTGATATTCATAAGGGAAATTGGCCTATAGTTCTCTTTCTTTGTTGGATCTTTGTGTGGTTTTGGTATCAGCGTAATTGTGGCTTCAAAGAACGAGTTGGGCAGTGTTCCTTCTGTTTCTATTTTGTGGAATAGTTTGAAGAGTATTGATGTTAAGTCTTCTTTGAATGTCTGGTAGAATTCTGCACTAAAACCACCTGGTCCCGTATTTTTTTGGTTGGGAGTCTTTCTATAAACCCTTCTATTTCTTTTGGGGTTATGGGACTATTTAGCTGATCTAACTGATCTTGATTTAATTTTGGTATTTGGTATCTGTCTAGGAAATTGTCTATTTCCTCCAGATTCTCCAGTTGTTTTGAGTATAGGCCTTTCTAGTAGGATCTGATGATCTTTTGGATTTCCTCCGTTTCTCTTGTTACATCTGCCTTTTCATTTCTAATTTTGTTAATTTGGATACTTTCTATGTGTCCTTTGGTAAGTCTGGCTAATGGTTTATCTATCTTGTTGATTTTCTCAAAGAACAAGCTCTTGGTATTGTTGATTCTTTATATGGTTTTCTTTGTTTCTACTTGATTGATTTCAGCCCTGAGTTTGATGATTTCCTGTTTTCTACTCCTCCTGGGTGAATTCACTTCTTTCTTTTCCAGGGCTTTAAGGTGTGCTCTTAAACTGCTAGTGTATGCTCTCTCCAGTTTCTTTTTGGATGCACTTAGAGCTATGAGTTTTCCTCTTAGCACTGCTTTCATTGTGTCCCATAGATTTGGGTAGGTTGTACCTTCATTTTCATAAAATTCTAAAAAGTCTTTGATTTCTTTTTTTTATTTCTTCCTTGACCAAGGTTCATTGAGTAGAGTATTGTTCAGTTTCCATGTGTATGTGGGCTTTCTCTTGTTTTTGTTGCTATTGAAGACAACTCTTACTCCATGGTGATCTGATAGGAGGCATGGGATTTGTTTGATCTTCTTGTATTTGTTGACATCTGTCTTGTGACCAATTATATGATCAATTTTGGAGAAGGTAACATGTGGTGCTGAGAAAAAGGTATATTCTTTAGCTTTAGGATGAAATGTTCTATATATATCTGTTAAATCCAATTGGTCCAAAGTTTCAGTTAGTTTCACTGTGTCCCTGTTTAGTTTCTGCTTTCCTGATCGGTCCATTGAGGAGAATGGAGTGTTGAAATCACCCACAATTATTGTGTTAGGTGCAATGTGTGCTTTAAGCTTAATAAGGTTTCTTTTATGAATGAGGGTGCCCTTGCACTTGGAGCATAGATTTTCAGTATTGAGAGCTCTTCTTGGTGGATTTTCCCTTTGACCAGCAAGAAGTGACCTTCAGAATCTCTTTTGATGAATTTAGGTTGAAAGCCAATTTTATCTGATATTAGAATGGCTACTCCAGCTTTTTTCCTGAGACCATTTGCTTGTAAAATTGTCTTCCAGCCTTTTACTCTAAGACAGTGTTTGTCTTTAACACTGAGATGTCTTAACTGTATGCAGCAAAATGTAGGCTCCTGTTTCCATAACCAGTCTGTTAGTCTATTTCTTTTTTTTTCTTTTTGATTTTTTTATTGTATATATTCTATATTTACAATTCATTTCCCTTTTTCTGGTTCCCCACCCCCAAAGGTCCCACATGTCCTTTTCCCTCCCCCTGCTCCCGCATCCACCCCCTCCCACTTTACTGTTCTTGTACTCTCCCACAATGATGTTTTGGTCCATTCTAGCACCAGTGTCCACTCCTTTCTTCTTGTGAGACATCACTTGATATGTGATTTGTGTCTTTGGTGTTCCAAGCTTCTAGGCTAATATCCACTTATCAGTGACTGTATACCATGGGTATTCTTTTGAGACTGGGTCACCTCACTTAGTATGACATTCTCCAGCTCCATCCATTTCTCTAAGAATTTCATGAATTCATTGTTTCTAATGGCTGAATAGTACTCCATTGTGTATATATACCACATTTTTTGTATCCATTCCTCTGTTGAGGGACATCTGGGTTCTTTCCAGCTTCTGGCTATTATATATAAGGCTGCTATGAACATAGTAGAGCATGTATCCTTATTGCATGCTGGTGAATCTTCTGGGTATATTCCCAGGAGTGGTATGGCTGGATCCTCCGGAAGTATCACGCCCAGTTTTCTGAAGAACCGCCATACTGATTTCCAGAGTGGTTGTACCAGCTTGCATTCCCACCAGCAGTGGAGGAGTATTCCTCTTTCTCCACATCCTCGCCAACACCTGATGTCTTCTGAGTTTTTAATCTTAGCCATTCTGACTGGTGTGAGGTGAAATCTCAGGGTTGTTTTAATTTGCATTTCCCTAATGACTAGTGATGTTGAACATTTTTTAAGGTGTTTCTCAGCCATCCGAATTTCTTCAGGTGAAAAGTCTCTGTTTAGCTCTGTACCCCATTTTTGGATAGGGTTATTTGGTTTTCTGGGGTCTAACCTCTTGAGTTCTTTGTATACATTGGAGATTAGCCCTCTGTCGGATGTGGGGTTGGTGAAGATTTTTTCCCAATTTGTTGGTTGCCGATTTATCCTTTCTATTGGGGAATTGAGTCCATTGATGTTAAGAGATATTAAGGAATAGTAATTATTAACTCTGACATTTTTGAAATTATTTTTTTATATTTGAGAGGTTATATTCTTTTGGGTTTGATGAGAGGAGGTTTCTACCTTGATCCTCTTTGTGTTGGTGTTTTTCCCCTATTATCTTTTGTAGGGCTGGGTTTGTGGAAAGATAGTGTGCAAATTTGGTTTTCTCATGGAATACCTTGGTTTCTCCATCTATGTTGATTGAGAGTTTTGCTGGGTATAGTAGTTTTGGCTGAAGTTTGTGTTCTCTTAGAGTCTGCATGATATCTGCCCAGGATCTTCTAGCTTTCATGGTCTCAGGTGAGAAGTCTGGTGTAATCCTGATAGGTCTTCCTTTATATGTTACTTGGCCTTTTTCTCTTGCTGCCGTTAATATTCTTTCTTTGTTTAGTATGTTTGTGGTTTTGATTATTATGTGTCGGGAGGTATTTCTTTTCTGGTCCAGTCTTTTTGGAGTTCTGTAGGTTTCTTGTATATTCATGGGTATCTCTCTCTTTAGGTTGGGGAAGTTTTCTTCCATAATTTTGTAGAAGATATTTACTGGCCTTTTAAGTTTTATATCTTCCCTCTCATCTATGTCTATAATCCTTAGGTTTGGTCTTCTCATTGTTTCCTGGATTTCCTGGATGTTTTGGGTTACAAGCTTTTTGCATTTTGTGTTTTCTTGGACTGTTGAATCAATGGTTCCTATGGTATCTTCGGCATCTGAGATTCTTTCTTCTATCTCTTGTATTCTATTGTTGATATTTGCATCTATGGCCCCTGATTTCTTCCCAAGGTTTTCTATCTCCAAAGTTGTCTCCCTTTGTGATTTCTTAGTTGTTTCTATTTCTGTTTTAAGATCCTGGATGGTTTTTGCTCAGATCTTCCACTTTCTTGTTTGTATTTTCATGTATTTCTTTAAGAGTTTTTTGTTCCTTCTTTCATCTCTTCTACTTGTTGTCCCATGTTTTCCTTTATTTTTTAAGTGATTTTTTTGTACTTTCTCCTTATTGACTCCTAATTTTTGACTCATATTCTCCTGAATTTCTTTAAGTGATTATTGTTTTTGCCTGAAAGGGCTTCATATTTTTGATCCATTTTCTCCTGTATTTCTTTAAGAGATTTATCTATGTGTTCTGCTATCAGCATCCTGACCAGTGATTTTAGATCCAAATCTTGTTTTTCTTGTGTGGTGGGGTATCCAGGACTTACTGCTGTCAGGGTGCTGGGTCCAGATGCTGCCATATTGGCTTGATTTCTGTTAGTAACATTCCTACATTTGCCTTTTGCCATCTGGTTATTTCTGGCCTTAGATGGTCTTGTAGCCGCTAGCTGGTGCTTGAACCTCCTGTGGGCTCAAAAGGCTATTTCCCCACCACTGGATGACTGGGTTTCTCCTGGCACAGATTGCTGATGTGTTGTTCTCCTCTTGGGTTCTTTTGGACCCCTGGTGTATCTTGCTCTAAGCAATGTTATATTCGTTTAACACTGTGGACCTGATGCTGCTTGTCTTCTCTGTATATGTTTGCTTAGTTCACTCAGCAGCAAAGATGCTGTCTGAGGCCTCAGTGAGTAGGTAGTGTGGAGTGCGGAGTGCAGGGACTCCCAGAGGGCTGGGAACCCATGTCCTGCTGGAACACAGGAACTGCTGCTCTGCCAAGCTTCAGATGACTGGCTGGCAACCCGGGTCCCCTGAGATCTAAAGCTTGTGATATTTCTGATATATGGTCCTGTCTGCTCAGTCTAAGCACCTGCCACCAAAATGGCCACGGATGAGCAGAGTGCAGGGTTCTCCTCAGAGCACAGAGCACAGTAACCCTGCTTGCCTGGTTTTCTGCCAGATGGTCTTGCGCCCCCAAAGATTCCAAGTTCTGGGTATCACAGGTACCTGGCTCCACTCTCCTTAGTCCAGACCACGGTGGCTGCTGGATGTGGTGAGTGCAGCTTGCCAAGTGCCTTGCAGGGCAGGGAGCCCATGCCCTGCTGGCACACAGGACCGCTGCTCTGCCAAGCTCTTTTTCTTAGATGACTTGCTGGCAGCCCAGGTCCCCCGAGATCTTAAGCTTGGGGTATCTCGATATCTGTTTTTGCCCGCTTGGTCTAAGCACCCACTACCAAAATGGCCACGGATGAGCAGAGTCAACATTAAAATATATAATCATTTAGTACTATATATCACTCAAAAAGGAAAGAATTATAAAAGCAAATAATGAAGAAAAAGCTTACAGGGAACACAGTCAGTCACGATATATGTTTATAGTGGGCTATTAATATCACATAGAAATTCAGAAATTGGAGAACCATTACCAAAGAAAGCTTAATAATGTCTTGAGAAGTACAACTACATTAGAGAGAAAAGGAAGATGGAGGCAACTTCCAGAATTCTTAATGATTGTTTTGAGTTAGTTTTTTTTTTATTCATAGTAGATCACATATGCAAGATGATCATGCTGGCAACCATTGTTATCAATTAGAAAGCATCTAGAGCAGAAAAAGTATTAATTAGGCAGACTTCAAACTAGGTGAGTGTTTATAATGGTCTGGAAGGCTAGTTCTGAAAATTAAAAAAAAAAAGAAAGAAAGAAAATACATTTCTCTCCATTTTCGAAGCAAAGAGCAGAATTTAATTTTGGAAAAGATTTGGTAAGATGTGTGAAACAGAATTAAAAAAAAACTAGAAAATCCTATTTGAGCATTTGGAAGCAAAAAAGCTTATTTTTTCTGTAACTGAGATGAGGAAAACTTGATATTACTAGAACACAGTATTTTGTACAATTTGTACTATATCTCCTAAATACTTATTGCAATGCCTAAATATCAATTAGAATTCTGTGTACATCTGTTAAGTGAAGTTTACATAGAAGTCTAAATTGTAATACACATATACACACATATACACATATATATATTCTCTGTGTGTGTTTCATATCTAACACAATATGTAATTTAAAGAATAAATTGTATTTAAAATACTTTAAAATAATATACTTAATAAAGATTTCAAGTGTGTTCAGCATGAAGCTGATAAGCTACATACACCCCAGGATGTCTAAGAATGTTGAACCAATTATCTGTAGACCAAAATGGCATGTTATAATTGAAATATTTGGAGAACCCTGCTGTTTATGGGTCAAAACTAGGACATATAGGACTGAGCAGGCAGGTACCGCCAGGAGCACAGGGAACACAGAAGAGGCAGACCAGTTGGGGCAGGGCCAGTCCGGGCTCCACCTGCACCCAGGAGTTGGGCATTGCTACAGCCAGCCATCTGAGCACTGATCCTGCCAGGGAGAACAGCTCTGCAGGGAGATATTGGACTCCCAGCTTTGGAGGTGAAGCCACCATCTTCTCTCCAGCAACTGAGCAGGAGTACATCCAGGAGTGCAGGGAACAAAGGAGTAGCAGAGCAGCTGTACCAGGGTCCATCCAGGCTACACCTGAACCCAGGAGCTGGGCAGCACCACAGCACTCTGTGCCATGGAAGAGCCAGTCACCCAGGGGTGCTGAGACAGGCGTGCAGACCCATAGGAGGGACAAGTGACTGCCAGAGACAGCAGGACCAACTAACCCCAGAGATAACCATATGGTGAAAAGCAAATATAGGAATGTTACCAAAAGAAATCAAGGCAACATGGCACCATCTGAACCCAATTCTGCCACAACAGCAGGTCCTGGATACCCCAACACACTAGAAAAGCAAGATTTAGATTTAAAATCACAGCTCATAATACTGATTGAGGGATTCAAGATGAACATAAATAACTCCCTTAAAGAAACACATGAAATGCAATCACTGATAAGTGGATATTAATGAGTCCAGAAGCCCTAAATACTCAAGGCACAATTAGCAAGTCAAATGATTCCCAAGAAGAAGAAAGGAGAGGACCCTGGGCCTATAAAGATTGGATCCAGTTTTGTAGAGAAACCGTGGGGGGAGGGGGAATGATTGGGGAATAGTTGGGGGGGGGGAGGAATTATGGGACGTAGGGAGGGGGGAAACTGGGAAAGGGGAAAGCCTTTGGAATGTAAACATAGAATATAGAAAATAAAAATTAAAAAAAAGAAATGCATTAGAACACAGGTAAACAGGTAGAAGCCCTTAAAGAATTACAGGAGAGCACAAAAAAGCAGGTGAAGGAATTAAACAAAATCATCCAGGAGCTAAAAATGGAACAATAAAGAAATCACAAAAGGAAACAACTCTGGACATAGAAAACCTAGGGAAGAAGTCAGGAGTCATGGATGGAAGCATCAAAAACAGAATACAAGAGATAGAAGAGAGAATCTCAGATGCAGAAGATACCATAGAAAGCATTGACACGCCCTTTGGAACCGGGACAGCAGAGGGATATGCACACCCTTGAGGAAAAGATGGAGACCATCGGAATCGTTCATTCATTCTATCATCGTCTGAGGCATTCTGACAAGACAAAGGGTTGAGTAGAAACCTTTGCAGAGGAGCGAGCTGTCTGCAGCCTCAACCAGACAGAAAGGCTGGCAGGACTAACGAGCATCCCGAGAGAGTTGTCAGCTGCTCTTTTCTACTGTCACATAACTATATGGTCTTGTCATGTTAATGTTCGTACCCAAGGTGGAGGTTTGAATAAAACTGTCCCCCACACCCCATAGGCCCATAGGAATTGGCACCATCAGGAGGTGTGGCCTTGTTGGACTAGGCATGGTCCTGTTGGAGGAAGTGTGTCACTGAGACAGGCTTTGGGGTCTCACAAGCTGAACCAGGCCTAGTGTCTCACAGTCTCTTCCTGCTCCCTGCCAATCTAGATGTAGAACTCGGCTCCTTCTCCAGCACTGTGTCTGCCTGCATGCTGCCATGCTTCCTACCAAGATAATAATGGACTACACCTCTGAAACTGTAAGATAGTCCCAATTAAATGCTATCCTTTAGAAGAGTTGCCATGGTTATAGTGTCTCTTCACAGCAATAGAACCCTAAGACACCATATAGACTGAAAAGAGCTCAGTGTGTGAGAGAATTAAGTCCCCAACCATACTGTACCTCCAGTCGCCATTGGAAATGTATGTCTTGAATGCTTCAGCTGCCAGGAACCCTGCGTCAGGAAGACTAGGACATATGTAGGAGACTCGCAGCCTTACACATCTGGACTCAGCTAATATGTAGGAGACTCTCAGCCTTGAACATCTGGACTGAGCTAATATGTAGGAGACTCTCAGCCTTACACATCTGGACTCAGCTAAGCTGAGGTCATAGTGGATCCGTGTTTATCAGACACTTGTACATCCAGTGTCAGCAGTCAGAGGGCCTCTACCACAGTGGTTGGAGGATAAGACTGGAGCAAACCCAGCAGCATTTGCAGGATCTGCAACATGAAAAAGAAAACCTCATGATAGAGCCGTTTCCCCTAGGACAAAGCAGAACAAAAATCAGGGCAGGTGAAAGCACCTGGCACACAATTTATCCAATGACATGAATTTCAAAGATGAAGATGGAAAGCTCAAATTACAGAATATTCAGACTTACTATAAAGGTACAGTAATCAAGATACTATGGTATCCACAAAAGATAAACATGTAGATCAGTGGGATAGAAAAGAAAAACTGGAAACAAACCCTGGGTATGTCTGACTAATTTTGACAGTGTGAATGTGGTCCAATGAAGAAAGGACAGTCATTGTGACAAACTGACCCTCCACAGGCTAACAATAGAAATTCTAAAAGCACCCCCAAACAGGATGGATTTAAATATAAGGTGGAAAATCTTAAGAAAAAGATCATATGGCATTTGGTAGACAAATTCTCAAGCTTTCACTCAGAAACACAAACCACATAAAAGCAAAGGAGACATATTGGACTTTGTCAAAAAAAAGGGGGGGAAGAAAGAAAAGAAAAGAAAAGAAAAGAAAAGAAAAGAAAAGAAAAGAAAAGAAAAGAGGAAAGGTAAGAAATTACTTGCAAACCGCATGGTGTCTGATCAATATGGAAAAGACAATATGCTCAAAACTCAAAAAAAAAAATCCAAGTAGAAAGTGAAAAAAAAAGAAAGATTTTCAAAATATTTAAATTGATATAAATAGAATGAAGTAGATGTAGCAACACCTCTTTCAGGAGTGGACCAATCTCACTCTAACACCATTCATTTTCTTTAAAAGTAAATAAATAAATAAGTAATAAATAAATAAAAAGAAAGCATTGACACAAAAGGCAAAGAAAATGCAAAACACAAAAAGCTCCTAACCCAAAACATCCAGGAAATCCAGGACAAAATGAGAAGACCAAACCTAAGGATTATAGGTATAAAAGAGATTGAAGCTTTCAATCTAAAAGGTCCAGTAATTTCTTCAACAAAATTATAGAAGAAAACTTCCCTAACCTAAAGAAAGAGATGTCATGAACATACAAGAAGCCTACAGAACTCCAAATAGATTGGACCAGACAAGAAATTTCACCTATCACATAATAGTTAAAACACCAAATGTACTAAAGAAAGAAAGAATATTGAAAGCAGTAAGGGAAAAATGTCATGTAACATATAAAGGCAGACCTACCAGAATTACACCAGACTTCTCACCAGAGACAATGAAAGCCAGAAGATCATGGGCAGATGTCATACAGACCCTAAGAGAACACAAATACCAACCCAGACTACTATACCCAACAGTATTCTCAATTACCATAGATGGAGAAACCAAGGTATTCCATGAAAGAAAAAGCAAATTTACAAAGTATCTTTCCACACATCCAGCCCTTCAAAGGATGATGAATGGAAAACCCGAACAAAAGGAGGGAAACTACACACTACAAAAGGTGAGAAATTAACCTTCTTTTAACAAAAGAGAAGAAGCCACACAACATAAAAGAAAAGAGCCACACAAACATAAGTCCACCTCTAATAACAAAAACAACAGGAAGGAACAATCACTTCTCCTTAATATCTCTTAATATCAATGGACTCAACTCTCCAATAAAAAGACAAAGACTAACAGACTGGATACATAAGCAGGACCCAACATTTTGCTGCATACAGGAAACCCAGCTCAGACACAAAACAGGCACTACCTCAGTGTAAAAGGCTTGAAAACAATTTTCCAAGCAAATGGTCCCAAGAAACAAGCTGGTGTAGCCATCTTAAAATCGACTAAAATCGACTTTCAACATTAAGTATTCAAAAAAGAGAAGAAAGGACACTTCATACTCGTCAAAGAAAAAAATCTACCAAGATGAACTCTCAATTCTGAACCTATATGCTCCAAATACAAGGGTACCAACATTCATAAAAGAAACTTTACTAAAGCTCAAAGGGCACACATTGCATCCCACACAATAATAGTGGGAGACTTCAACAACCCACTCTCATCAATCTACAGATCAGGGAAATACAAACTAAAGAGAGAAACAGTGAAACTAACCAAAGTTATGAACCAAATGGATTTAACAGATACCTATAGAACATTCTATCCTAAACCAAAAAAATACACCTTATCCTCAGCACCTCACATTACCTTCTCCAAAATTGACCATAAAACAGACCTCAGCAGATATAAGAGGATTGAAATAATTCTGTTCACTAGTTTGTTTCACTTGCCCTTCTTTATAAACTGGAATCCTGAAGAAGTAGATATCAACAGATGTTCTGGCAGTAAGTGCAAGCAGGCAAAGAAGAGTGAGTCTTCCTTCTTCCAATGTCTTTATGTAGGCCTCCAGCAGAGGGTCTGGCTCAGAATAAATGTGTATACTACCATGCCTAGATCAGGACCTTGCTTTGTCCCACGCTGACCTTAAACTCAGATCCACTTCCCTAAGTCTCTAGGGATTAATGATAGGTGTCTTCCACCTTGCCTGGGCCTAAGCTTTTTATGGTCTCTTTGCCTCAAGATCTCGATGTCAAGGGCCAAGTCAGAAGCCTGTGTTTTAACGTCTCAAGATTTGGATCACAGGTGAGTTCTCCATTTCTAGATTATAGTTCATTCTAGATGTAGTCAAGTTGAAAACAACCTTGCAAACAAAAAGTTCTTTGTCCTGGCTGTGCTTCCTGGGTCAATATATTATTACACGATCATGTCTTTGGTTCTGAAATGCCTATTGCTGAACTAACTGTCCTATATTTAACACTAAGATTATACTTATAAAATATTAAGTGATTAGCTTAAAATGAGCTACTAGCAAATTAATTTTACTATATTCTGGTTTTATTGCATTTGAGGAGATCCATTAATGAAGCCAAGAAGGATATGAAGAAAAATATTTCACTGAAGACATTCACATCCCAAGTGCTGACAATTTATGTGAATACAAACCCAAAACTGACATTTCAAGTTCATGACTAGCAGAGAGATAGGCAGTTTGTAGAGCAATGGAAGATGGAGTCATAAGAAGAGGGTGAAGGGGGGAGATAGTGAGATTTACATATATAGAACACATACATGGATATGGCATGCACACATGTGTCTTTCATATGTGATATATAGAAAGCAATATGAAGCTAGGTTAATCCACCTGCAAAAGCAAAATAGAGGAAGTATTTTTTCTTAAATGACTGATAAGTAAGTCAAGTGGTTGCAACTTCACACATTTCCAAGCCAAGTATTATTTCTACATTTAAACTGCTTTTCCCCCTGAGTTCTTATTGATTATATATTAAATTATGTGTTGTTCAACTATTTATTTTAAAATATTTCTGTCTATTCAAAGATAATTGTTATTATATAAGATAATCATAAAGAAATCTTAGAGTAAAATTTTATCAAGAATTAATTTGCTCTCCACATCCACGTTTCATAACATTTTATCTCTTTACCCACGTCCTCTGCTCATTCAGTATGTCTCTGTGCATCTGCACACCTGCTTTGGAAGATCAGCTCCATAATTATGGCTCTTTTTCCTTATATTTTTGAATGTTTTAGGCATGGGGATATCTTTTCCTGTATCTTCTATTTAGAAGTCATTTTTATTAACTTACCATTGGTTTGTGTGTGTGTGTGTGTGTGTGTGTGTGTGTGTACAGTGCTCAGATAAATCTCATGATCTAAAACTTATTACATAGTAGGTTTATCACTGATTTCCACACATAGCTATTAAATAATTATCTGTTTTTCTAATATTTTTATTATTGTTCATTTTCACTACTGTCTTTAGTGCAGATCAGAAACTTAACTGTTATGTAGCATGCAGAGTATTGAAGACCAACCCTACTGTAAATCAGAATAGACTTTATCTCAGAGGATCGCCATCTCTCTGATTCTAATGAATGCTAATGGGTAGAAAATTAACCTAAAGTCTAAATTCTAACATGTCACTTTGAAATTGCACTAAACAGATCAAGGTGTGTATAATGATCGCCACGCAATTTTATCTTCATATTTTCTAGGCTTTGCAACACAGTAATTAAAGAGAAAGTGTAGTATAAAAGTAATTCCTAATCAGTGACTTAAATTAGGAGAACACTCACTAGCTTGGCTAAACCATATGAGTCTTCAGGACCAAGAAGAGCAGAAGAGCAGATAGTCATGTAGGGAAATGCACTCTTTCCTCTGATGCTTGATTTCAGCTATGGCAGAGACTGCTCAGTATTGTACATGAGCAGTCTCCCTTTATGTCTTTCAACACCATTGTAACTTAGATCCAATTCACTTAAAGCAAATAGTTTTTACTGATTTACACTCACAACACTAGTGCTTTCATATATTACCCTGCCATAATTATTAACAACCTTTTGTGTAGGTCAGAAGATTGGTAATTGATAAATTTTAACTTTTCTTCACATGATGATAAGTTTATTTACCTTTGGTCCTTGAAGAGTTGTTTTCAGAACATAAGGGCTTTATTCTAATTTAAGTAAATATCCTCCATCCCTTTTCTTTCTCCACATTTTCTAGTGAGTATTTAACAATGATCCTTCATATATTCATCGATTTTGGTTGGTTTTATTTGATTTTATATATTAAGTTTGGCCTTCTAGGTTTGAGAGTTCTTTGAATCATCCATGTATTTTATTACACTTAAGACAAACCTGTTTCCCCCCGACTCCCATGGATGAATTAAGAAAATGTTTTTGCCATTCTTACTTAAGGATTTCTTTTCCTCCTAATTTCCCCCTTTTTTCTTATTAGGATTGAATGTATGTCCCTCAGGCTCTGTATATATTTTAAAATACATAGATGCAGATGAATTCAGAATCATCTTTATTTGATAATTTCATATAAGTATAGAAATGTGTTGTGGGAAATATTAAAAAATAGAACTCTCAAACTCTCTTCAGGTTAGGCCCATGCTCTGTGTTCAGCCAACCTGTCCACTCTCCAGCCCTGTTCTGCCAACACTCTGGTTGTGATCCTACAAGTTTCTCTTGCTCCCATACAGTGCTCACACAACCCAGGGTCTGCCAGCTCACGCCCAATTACCCGGTTGAAGCATGACTCTTAATGCTTGATTAGTTAGATTTTTGTATATTTAAAAATCACAATTGCAAGATGGCAATACAGTAATTTCAGAGCCAATTTATAATAATAGCTTTATCCCAATATTCTAGCATCATGTCTGCTTCCATTCCTCCTCCTCCTGTGATCACACACTCTCTCTCATGCACTCCCTTCTCTCTGCCACTCCTAGCTACCCCTTTTCCCTGTCCAATCACAGACCCTCTCTGCATTGATGTAATTGTACAGGGAAAAATCCTGCAACAGAAATCCCCTGCCAAATAAAAATGCATGAATCTAACGATATCCCCAAACCTCTCCCTAAGTTGTTCATGTCTTCTCTTACTCTTGACTTCAAGTTACAAATATATAAAATATTGACTTTTTGACTTAATATTGCAGAGATAACAAATAACTGAGCTGTCCTCATGAGTCAATGCCTATGCCATGGCTGGAGGACAGCATTTTGTTACATAGATTTAAGTAATCTGTTTTGAAATTCATACGTTGTTAGTGACAGGAACACCATTAACATATAGTTTATTAATATGTAATTTCAATATTTTTAGGGTTCATATTTTTATCTGAGCACATAGTTTCTTTTTTCTACAATAAACATTTTATATATCATTAAACAATTATTAAAAACCTATTTATCTCATCATAGGAATATGTGATCTATTATAAGGATGATCTTATCTCCTAAGAATTACTTACATATTTCTGGTTCACCATGAATCAATAAATATTTTTCACATGTACAAACAATAAACCCAGTTTTCATTTTCATGCTTTCAAAACAATATTCTTAGAGCTAGTTTGTTTAGAAAGATCGTTGAAATGTGTCTTTTTTATAAACATCACTACCATCAGGAAGAAATGCACATATTTTTGCAATCATTAGTTATACTTTAGTATGGCCAAAATGCTCTGAGAACACACTATTTGAAAATAATGTCAATTAAAATCCTATGTGAATGATTTCTCTATCTCATGTGTGGTTTTTAATAATAATACTGTGCTGATTTTAAATTATAGAAGTTTTAAGATATTCAACAAAATATCAGAAGTTTTACTTTTCTTTAAATTTATTATGCACACACGCTCTATGTGTGTGTGACTTCATGCATGTGTGTGTATGTGGTGTTTGAACATGTCCTTCTAGCATATATGATTTTTGAGCAATGAGCTATATTTTCATCCAGATGTCTAACTCTACATTCTGAGCAAATGCACACATCAGTTCTTTCCTATTTATATTACAACCACAAGAACAGAGATGTTATTACATATTCTGAGATGTTTTTCATATTTGCTAATCTATATATAGCAAGATATAAAGTCACTTAGTATAAGGTGTCCTTGTTAATAAAATTCAAGTAACCTGGCATGTTGTGATAGGGTCTTGAATGAATCTTCAGCAAAATACACACACACACACACACACACACACACACACACACACAATTAATTTCAGGGTAATAGGTAATTCCCAGCCTTTATAAGACAATAAATAAAAACTGTGAAAGAGATGGCTTATTAAGTACTTTCCTTTAGTTTTGGTTCAAGGTTGTTTATAGATAAGCGAGGGAGCACTTGTGCTATATTTTTTATTTAAGGGATTGTTTCCTAGACACTAACAATGCTTATTGCAGATTGCTGATACTTTAGAAACTATCTTCATAAAGATATACCTATTTACTCAGTGTTATACACTTTGGTAATATATTAGAATTCCAGTATATCAGTGGTATCTTCTTAGATTTATTTCATTTGATTTCATTCTATTTTCTTCTTGCTGTCTTCCTAGGTCCCTGAAGCAGATTCTAAATGTGAAAGGTAGTAGAGCTAATAATACAAGCACCCTGCTTGTTCTTGGAATTACTAAGTGATAGGGTAATTCTAAAATATTTTGGGTTTCTATTTCTATCACCATTACAGATTTCAGTACTGTATATCTGTATACTATCTAACTATATACAAAGCATGGTATGGAGAGAGTAATCACTCATCTTTTGATGCTTTTATTTTTCTTTTCCTTTTGCTTTGGTTTATTTTCTTTTGTTTTCTTTTTGTTAATTGCAGATGCCATTTATTCTGATTTTTTTTTAGAATTGTGCACATGCTGTGTATGAAAATACGGGTTTGAAATGATGGAACACTAGATGTGGAGGAATCAAAGGGTTGTGTGCTGCTTCAACCACCTGCCTTGCCTATCCGCTGCCATAATGAAAAAAAAATCAAGATGCTGAGCTCCTGCATCCTTGGCTACTCAGTCTTCCTTTATCATGCACAACCTGTTACAGTTATGTTAGAATACCAAGTTCCCACAGTTAATTTTGTGATAAATATGTTAGACTGACAGTCTTTTTTTCATGAATTTCTTGTCTATGTTTCCATAGAAATGAAAGGTATAGCTCAATGGTATTGAGTTATATTTTACTATCACTAGAAAAGAAAGCTGTATTATAATAAAGTGAGATTAATTGGTCATATGCACACACCTGATTTAAAGTATGACAATTTTAGGTAACAAGAATTTCCTTTCTTTCTTTCCTTCTTTCCTTCTTCTTTCCTTCTTTCCTTCTTCTTTCCTTCTTTCCTTCTTCTTTCCTTCTTTCCTTCTTCTTTCCTTCTTTCCTTCTTTCTTTCCTTCCTTCCTTCCTTCCTTCCTTCCTTCCTTCCTTCCTTCCTCCCTCCCTCCCTCCCTCCCTTCCTTCCTTTCTTCCTTCCTTCCTTCTTCATTTTTTAAAAATTTTATTGTACTCCTTTATGGTATATGATTTCTCTATTTGCCTATGCCTTCTTGTTTTCATTCTCTGTGTGTGGAGGTATAAGTGTGCATGTTCTAGTGTATTTTTGTTGTTGTTTTTTAATTTTTAATAAATGTGTTTGTGTATTTATTACTATATTTCTCTCTACAAACATAGCTCTGTATTTGGTCTTTGTGTTTTTAAATGTGCATCTCTGTGTATCTGTGTGTGTGTGTGTGTGTGTGTGTGTGTATGTGTGTGTATATGTATGTGAGTGTGTTTTTCTGTATTGTGTATGCCCCTCTCTATCACTTCCTGTGAGTTTGTTTGATGAGTCTCTGTCAGTCTGTTTCTCTGTCTCTATCACTCTTTGTCTGTCTCACTCTTTCATCTCCTTGTATGTCTGGGTAGGTGTAGGTTTGAGTGTATGCTTGAATTGATTTTTGTCCCCTGGTGTAATACTGAAGAACTCTATTGGACAATTTCTTGGCTTCAATCATGAATCAACAAGAAAGAACAATGAATGATAACTCCAAACAGAACATATTACCATTTTATTCACTCCTGGTGGTTGCTAACAATTTCAACAGAATGATCAATTTATATGATTGTTTCAAATAGATCCATAACTCTGTGCAATAATTATGTTGTAGAATCTACTTTTTAGTATCTGGCTAACTTTCTAGGTTAGATACTTCTTCATCCACTCTACAGACTATCTCTGGATGAAACCCAATGTTTGTGTGTACTCTTAGATACCCTCAAAACCTCTCTGTATTTTGTCTATTTTTCTCACTATTGCCAAAGCAACCATATCTTTCAAGTGTTCTTTATCAAGTCATCATAATTACTGTGAGTACTAGGTTGTGTGATCATGTCAAATCAACATTCAATATTCCACTGATAGACTGAGACACCTATGTGATTCATTTTGTAACAATATTGGTCTTGGTTAGTGTTGATGGCTGAATGCAATTTCTTGTTCTGCTGTGGATCAGTAGGCCACGTTTCCCCTTATTGTGGAAAGGCAGGTACCCAAGGGATTACTCCAGAAATCAGTCCTGATGCTTCAAACCTGTGGTCAGAAGACATGCCCTTCCTACTGTTCCTAATAATTTCCCTGCTAGAGTCGTGGAAATTGTAAATAAAGAAAAATCACTAGATTATTCAAGAATCTACTGTAAGATTATTTGTGACAGTTGGTTCTTCTTGGCTCTCAGAACAGTGAAGATTACCAAGGGTGACTCTGTAACAACCAGGAGGAAGCTCCAAGAGTACCCCAGGTAAGTACCAGGAAAATCTAAGGAAGGACTAGCTGTGTTTAGTGGTCTAACCCTGAAATCTCAGGTTTGCATTATTTAGTATTACACACAAATATACACTAAAACAAAACAACTAAACAGTATTTCATTCATTAAATTCATAATTAATAACTTTATTATAGCCTTCAGGTACATGATAACATCTCATTATAAAAGAGTAAAAAAAAAAAAAAACCAAAAACCCAGAAACTTTTTTGTTTTCCACATGAGGAATATAATTTTGCTAAACAGAGAAACAAATCAATTGTTTCTGAAGATAATAACTGAAAAAATTATTTGGTATTCATTATAGAAAATCCAACTAGCAAAAGAATGTTTTAATTGATTCTTATAACTTGTGTGATAGCTCATAGCCATACATAACTCTAGTTTCTGGGGATCAAATTTCCTGGTCTGACCTGCTTAGATATTGGGCTCAATATAGGACAAATATATACATCTGAGCAAAACAGTTACAAACATAAGTTTAAAATTAAAATGAAAACACATTCAAAGAACAATTCAGTATCTTTAAGGAAACTGTGGTCACAAGACTTTTTCCTTTGTGTGTGTATAGATTTCTCATAAGCAATAAGAAATTCAGCAACTTTAAAAGTACTGTATTTGTTTTGTTTTGGCACTTTTGACTCAGGATTTAAAAACTCCAAGAGTAGTATCTTGGAGCAAACATCCCTTAAATTTCTACAATGTGGCTGAGGACTTTGTACATTGTTTGTTTTTGTTTTAATAGTTATTCCAGGTATCCATGAAATATACAGTTACAGGAAGTCCCTCACCCTACCAAAAACCACCCCATTCCTAAGAGAATGATGGCCAAGTCCATGCCCTGATTCCATACCTGTGAAAGTGACAGCATTGCTTCTGAGTAAATTAAGTACTGCATTTTTTAATCTTCTCCCTTAATACTTCTTTATTTTTATTTTTAGCTTCTAAATGGTCAACTATCATGGCCCTTTATCTTTGCCCCCCAACTTGATGTATGAATGCACTGGTCTCCCTGGGAGTGGGCTGAGGTGTTAAGGCAGTCAAAGCTAGCCTTTAAACTGACTTGAGACCCTTTTAATAAAAGTACACACCTTACAAACAAACACAAAATATTCTGTTTATTCTAAACTATGTAAATTCTGTTTTGTAATGAAAATTTAACCATCCAGTGGAAAAAAAGATAGCCTTTTCAATAAATGGTGCTTGTTTAACTGGAAGTCAGCATGCAGAAGAGTGCAAATTGATCCATTCTTATCTCCTTGTACTAAGCTCACCTCCAAGTAGATCAAGGACCTCCACATAAAACTAAACACACTGAAACTAATAGAAAAGAAACTGGGGAAGACCCTTGAGGACATGGGCACAGGGGTAAAGTTCCTGAACAGAACACCAATAGCTTATGTTCTAAGATCAAGAATTGACAAATGGGATCTCATAAAATTACAAAGTTTCTGTAAGGCAAAGAATACTGTCAAAAGGACAAAAAGGCAACCAAGAAATTTGGAAAAGATCTTCGCCAACCATACATCTGACAAAGGACTAATATCCAATATATACAAAGAACTCAAGAAGTTAAACTCCAGACAGCCAAACAACCCTATTAAAAATGTGGTACAAAGCTAAACAAAGTTTGAATGGCTGAGAATCACTTTAAGAAATGTTCAGCATCATTAGTGATTAGGGAAATGCAAATCAAAACAACCCTGAGATTTCACCTCACACCAGTCAGAATGGCTATGGTTAAAAACTCAGGAGACAGCAGGTGTTGGAGAAGATGTGGAGAAAAATCTAGACATGAGGGATACATACTTGTATATGGCTTATGGGTAGAAACTAACAAGAGCACTAAGTTCTTGGGATTCCTGAAATATCCATGATGCACAAAGATATTCCAAATGTTAGAATTAACATATTATTCAGTTAACATATTTCAGTCAATACATTTATTTTAGAATGTGCCACTCCACATTTATCTTTTCTCCGACTGAACACTGCTATTGTGCCTGCCTTATAAAAATCAAAAAGACCAGATGATTTTGGTACATGACTATGTTTCAGCACTCATTTGATTGAAATAGTAAGGATTGAGAGTTCCTTCCCTACATTACTTGTAAAAATTAGCTTAAATATTTAATACACTGTTGAGAATCATGCATGTTTAGTGAAACAGTGATAGTACCTTCTGTAATAGCCATGACCTCATGGAATTCTATGCTTCCAGCAATAGACATGATTTTCAGCAACTCATTAATAAGATAATAACGTAACACAGTTGACTTTGTTATAGTTATCATAATTGTATATTTCTGGCAGTTAAAAATAGTATTTAATCTCAGGTATTGATCTCTTATGTATGCTAGTTTGCTTAGTTGTCCTCTAGAGGTACGTATGTTAATCTAAGAAGATATTTTTTAGCAATCTAAACACATCTGAAAATATACTCTTAGGTTTCCAATTTTGATGGACGTAGTTATTGGCCCTACATATCAGTCAACATTCTACCTTGGGGAACATTTAAGAGCTGTGAAGAAAGTTGGAAGTAAAATAAATTTTTGAGTTGACTACATTTTGAGTAATCTCCATAATTTTATTCTATATCTGCAAAATATTTTTTCTCTCTATATAAGCAGTTTCTTAGAACTATCAATGGAAGTCTGCAGGCTTATCAATTATAAGACAAAGAGAAATTAGCAGCAGTGCAAAGGGAATGGCTGGCAAATTGTGTGAATAACATCAACATGAGAGAAGTAATATTTGCTTACACACATTAGAAGTTATATATCTCAGGATTATTCACTAAAAAAACTGACAGCAAAATGTATCAATTGTTCACAAACATAGAAGACATTTTCAAACAGAGGTGTTTCTTAGGGAGGAAAAGCAGATGATGCTTACAGTTATCAGCTTTTTCTCTTTTCTTTTTCTTTTCTATATTCTTTGTTTACATTCCAAAGGGTTTCCCATTTCCCAGTTCCCCCAACACTATATGTCCCATAAATCCTTTCCCTCACCCCATCCCCACCTAATCCCCAATCACCCCCCCCCACACACACACACACAATTTCTCTGTTTTGGTACTCTCCTTCAAAACTGGATCCAGTATTTTCAGGATCAGGGTCCTCTCCTTTCTTCTTCTTGGGAATCTTTTGATTTGCTAATTGTGCCTTGAGTATTCAGAGCTTCTGGGCTCATTAATATCTACTTATCAGTGATTGTATTTCATCTGTATTCTTTTGTGATTGGGTTAACTCACTTAGGATGATATTTTGCAGACCCAACCATTTGCCTACAAATTGCATGAATTCATTATTTTTAATAGCTGAGTAGTATTCCATTGTATAAATATACCACATTTTCTGTATCCATTCCTCCTTTGAGGGACATCTGGGCTCTTTCCAACTTCTGGCTATTATAAATAAGGCTGCTATGAACATAGTGGATCATCTGTCTTTATTGTATGCAGGGGAATCCTCTGGGTATATGCCCAGGAGTGGTATGACAGAGTCCTCTGTAATCGTCATGCCCAATTTTCTGAGGAACCACCAGACTGATTTCCAGAGCAGTTGTACCATCTTGCAACCCCACCAACAGTGTAGGAGTGTTCCTCTTTCTCAACATCCTTGCCAGCACCTTTTGTCTCTTGAGTTTTTAATCTTAGCCATTCTGACTGGTGTGAGGTAGAATCTCAGGGTTGTTTTGATTTGCATTTCCCTGATGACTAATGATGTTGAACATCTCTTAAGGTGCTTCCCAGCCATCTGAATTTCTTCTGGTGAAAATTCTTTGTTTAGCTCTGTACCCCATTTTTAATAGGGTTATTTGGTTCTTTGGGATCTAACTTCTTTCTCAGCCTGCTTGTCCTTTGAGTACAGAAAGGCTACACATTTGCTTGAGTTGATTTTATAACCATCCACTTTGCTGAAGTTGTTTATCAGCTGTAGGAGTTCTCTGGTGGAGTTTTTTGGGTCACTTACATATATTATCATATCATCTGCAAATAGTGATTGTTTGACTTCTTCCTTTCCAATTTCCCTTTGACTTCCTTATGTTGTCTAATTGCTCTAGCTAGTACCTCAAGTACTATATTGAAAAGATATGGTGAGAGGGGGCAGTCTTGTCTAGTTCCTATCAGATCACTATGGAGTAAAAGTGGTCTTTAATAGCAAGAAAAACAACAGAAAGCCCACATACACATGGAAGCTGAACAATACTCAATGACACCTTGGTCTAGAAAAAAATAAAGTAAGAAATCAAAGACTTTTTAGAATTCAATGAAAAGGAAGATCAACCTACCCAAATCTATGGGACACAATGAAAGAAGTGCTAAGAGGAAAACGCATAGCCCTGAGTGCCTCCAAAAAGAAACTGAGAGGGCATACACTAGCAGCTTAACAGCACATCTGAAAGTCCTGGAACAAAAAAAAAGCTAATTCACCCCGGAGGAGTAGAGGATAGGAAATCATCAAACTAAGGGCTGAAATCAATCAAGTAGAAACAAAGAGAACCATACAAAGAATCTACAAAGAGCTGGTTCCTTGGGAAAATCAACAAGATAGATAAACCCTTAGCCAGAGTAACCAAAGGGCACAGAGACAGTATCCAAATTAGCATAATTAGAAATGAAGAGGGAGATATAACAACAGAAACTGGGGAAATTCACAAAATCATCAGATCCTATTACAAAAGCATATACTCAACACAGCTGGAGAATCTGGAGGAAATGAACAATTTCCTAGACAGATACCAAATACCAAAATTAAATCCGGATCAATTAGATCAGCTACACAGTCCCATAAACCCTAGAGAAATAGAAGGGTTTATAGAAAGTCTAACAACCAAAAAAAAGTACAGGACCAGATGGTTTTAGTGCAGAATTTTATCAGACCTTCAAAGAAGACCTAACACCAATACTCTTCAAACTATTCCACACAATAAAACAGAAGGAACACTGCCCAACTCATTCTAAGAAGCCACAATTACACTGATATCAAAACCACACAATGAACCTACAAAGAAAGAGAACTATAGGCCAATTTCCCTTATGAATATTGATGTAAAAATACTAAATAAAATTCTTACCAACTAAATCCAAGAGCACATCAAAATGATCATTCACCATGATCAAGTAGGCTTCATCCTAGGGATGCAGGGATGGTTCAATATATGGAAATCCATCAATGTAATCCACTACATAAACAAACTAAAAGAAAAAAAAACCACATGGTCATCTCATTAGATGCTGAAAACACATTTGACAAAATGCAGCATCCTTTCATGCTAAAAGTCCTGGAAAGAACAGGAATTCAAGGCCCATATGTAAATATAGTAAAAGCAATCTACAGCAAACCAGTAGCCAACATCAAAATAAATGGAGAGAAACTTGAAGCAATCCCACTAAAATCATGGACTAGACAAGGCTGCCCTCTCTCCCTAGCTTTTCAATATAGTACTTGAAGTTCTAGTGAGAGCAATTAGACAATATAAGGAAGTCAAAGGGATACAAATTGGAAAGGAAGAAGTCAAACTATCACTATTTGCAGATGATATGATAGTATATGTAAGTGACCCAAAAGACTCCACCAGAGAACTCCTACTGCTGATAAACAACTTCAGCAAAGTGGCTGGTTATAAAATCAACTCAAGCAAATCAGTAGCCTTCCTGTACTCTAAGGACAAGCAGGCTGAGAAAGAAATTAGGGAACACCCTTCACAATACCTACAAACAAGTGAAAGATCTGTATGATAGGAACTTCAAGTCCTTGAAGAAAGAAATTGAAGAAGACGTCAGAAGATAGAAAAATATTTCATGCTCTTGGAATAGCAGAATCAACATAGTAAAAATGGCCCTCTTGCCAAAAGCAATCTACAGATTCAATGCAATCCCCATCAATATCACAAATCAATTCTTCATAGATCTAGAAAGAGCAATTCTCAAATTCATCTGGAGTAACAAAAAATCCAGGAGAGCTAAAATTCTTCTCAACAATAAAAGGACTTCGGGAGCTATCAATATCCCTGACTACAAGCAGTACTACAGAGCAATTGTGTTAAAACTGCATGGTATTGGTACAGCAACAGGCAAGTAGATCATTGGAATAGGATTGAAGACCCAGAAATGAACCCACAGAGTTATGGTCACTTGATCTTTGATAAAGGAGCTACAAACATCCAGTGGAAAAAAGATAGTCTTTTCAACAAATGGTGTTGGTTCAACTGGAGGTCAATATGCAGAAGAATGCAAATTGACAGACTCTTATCTCCTTGTACTAAGATCAACTCCAAGTGGATCAAGGACCTCAACATAAAACCAGACACACTGAAACTAACAGAAAGGTCCTGGGTAAGACTCTGGAGGACATCGGCACATGGGGAAAGTTCTTGAACAGAATGTCAATAGCTTATGCTCTAAGACCAAGAATTGATAATTGGGGCCTCATAAAATTATAAAGTTTCTGTAAGGTAAAGGACACTGTGAGAAGGACAAAACAGCAACCAACAAAGTGGGAAAAGATCTTCACCAACCCCACATCCGACACAGGGCTAATATCCAATATATTAGCTTTTTAATCTAGTTAAATTTGTCATTTTCCCCAGAATCTGGGAAAATATTTCAAGCAATATTTCAAGTATACATTCTTACATTCATTACATTCTTTGAGAGTCCTACAAACATATAATTACTCTGTCCCCTTTCTTCAAATTTATAAAATGAGTAAATTTGTTTTAAAATAACTGTCTCTATTCAGTCTTTTAGTAAATCTCTCACAAGCAAATGCTGACCTTCTGGGACAACTTTTAGAATCTTACATAAAATTGCAAGAAATACTTCTGTTAACCCAATGCCATCTTACAATCTGTCTGTTGGGATAGCACCATATATCTTATGCCTTCCAAGATACTGCAATAAAGTCCTTGATAATGATTTTTCCAAAAATGTAATTAGACATGAACATAAGCCTAGCTTTGCTTTCTAACAAAAAGCACGCCCCTATATTTTATTACAACTAATGATTTCTCAGAAATTTGAGCTACATTCTTTTCGCTTCCAAGAATCATAAGTAAAATGTGATTTCCAACCATGCAAAGTGACAGAGACCCTCTGTGTTTGCATCATTTTGTCCCAGATTTCTCTGGAAAAGTATATGATCAAAAACTCTCCAAACATTTTCAGAATAGACATGGTTTTGGTTTGGTATGAAATATTACTTTTGCATCCACATAGGGCAAAGTCCTCATGTTCCCAGAATACTTCATCTAATATCAGGAACATAAAGGAAATGGAACATCAACTCTTTAGATCCTCCAGTGGGAGGACATGCACCCTTTATCCATGATGCTCTGGTGATAAGTCCATTGTCTCCTCTTCTATATGAGGGCATTATAGGTGTGTATAGATGCTCCACTTCCATAACTTAAATGATAAACTCATTTAGCACTGAAACGATTAATTATAACAAATAGCAATGAGGAATTTAATAAACTATATGAAGGGAATCTTCACGTATATGTTACAGAGTATTTCCTATTGTAAAAACTTGCCTCTAAATTTTGATACCTCTTTCCACTGGCCCAGAATTTATATATTAGGTAAATCACAGGAGTAAGATTAAGTAAGTAATTAAGGATATGTCACTTATTTTGATAGATAGTGTATTAAGTTAGATATGAATAGTACAAAGAACAGCAATTCAATACCAAATTGGGTCTCTACATAAAAGTTCTGGCTGTCCTTAAACTTTCATTGTAGACCAGGATTACCTCAAACACACAACGGTCCTCTTGGCTCAGCTTCTAAGATCTGGGTATAAAGTCATGTGCCACAATGCTCTTCTCTTATGAAAGTCTTAAAATATAGCATAACATACCAATATGGGAGAAATAGACACTATGATCTCAGATATGAACTCCCAGTTTGGGAGATAGGGAGGAAGCCAAGGACTGTAAAATAAAAGCAGTTAAGCAAGTTATGCTATGAAATGCAGCTACTGATGTTATTTTACAGTTGCCCATGGCTGTTTAATCAGAAAGTTACACTGGCAGACTGAAAAATATGGTACTACTTTATTGCTTGACTCTAATACCTATTTGCATAACCTTCAAGACAAACACAGAATATATTTTGTATACCAGAAGTATGGGCCTTATACAACAAGATATCTAATACCTTAGCAGGCAATTCCATTATTATAAATGTTGTAATGCTGAGTAGTTATTTTCTGTGTATTTGTCATGATGAATAAGACATGCAGGCTATAAAATCTGAACACCATCCAAGAGCTAAGTGAGTTCAGTGACAACAAATAATGATTTCTCTTCTTTATTGGTTTCAGAGAAATGAGAAGGCAATGTGTATATAAACCAACAAGCACCTTCTCAAACTCCTCCAACACTCATACAAAAACAAATATTTCATAAATATCTACCCATTGTTTGCTTCATTAGAATGCTGACTTTTATTCCAATACTTGTGAGTTTCACTTTGGGTTTCTGTAGCTATCTTATTTCACATAATTTCTGGGAACCTTTGTTCTAAGTAAATCATTTCATCAAAATGATGTATGTATAGATAACCTATTCATGAGGGTAGGATGATGTTTTGTTGAGAATTGTTTTGACAAGCATATTATATTTTTTAACTACTGAAAGTGAAGCCTCCCCCACATGTCTAGGACACCCAGTCTCAAAGCATATTTCCTGTTCCTCTGGTGAACAATCTTTTTAACTCTTTTAACCAATGTTTGTAGCCAAGATTCAGGAGTTAGTATGTAATATGTATGCAGTGGGACTTGGAGCCACAGGATATTACATTCACTGAAAATCGAATATAATATCTGTGGTTTTCTATAATAGTCTCTATCCATTGCAAAGAGAACCTTCTTGATGTATAAGTAAGAGCTACATCATCTATAAAAATTAGTTTAAATATTCACTACATTGTTGGGAATCAGGCTTGTTTAGTGAAATGGTGATAGGACCTTCTCTAAGAACCATGAAATCATGTGATTCCATGCTTCTAGTAATAGACATGATTTTCTACACCTCATAAATTAGATAATAATGTAATATGGTTGTCTTTGATATAATTACCATAATTGTATATTTCTGGCATTTAAAAGTAGTATTTAATCTGAGGTATTGATCTCCTTGGTGTGCTAGGTTGCTCAGTTGTCCACTAGAGGTACATACATTGATCTAGGAAGAGATTTTCCTGCAAGCTAAGCACATCTGAAAATCTACTCTCAGATTTCCAGTTTGGATGGACAAAAGTTACTGGCCCTACATATCAGTCAATATTCTACCATGGGGAACATTTAGAAGTAGTGAAGAAAGTTGAAACTAAACTAAATTTTCGAGTTGACTACATTTTAAGTAACCTCCATAACTTATACTTTCTGAAAAATATTTTTTCTCTTTCTATAAATAGATTCTTTGAACTATCAAAAGAAGTCTGCTGGCTAATAAATAATATGACAAATGTCTTGCTCTGCCCCATAAGGTCAATGACAAAAAGAAATTAGCAGCAGTGTAGAAGTAATGTCTGGCGAATTGCGTGAACATCAACGCATTAGAGGCAATATTTGCTTACACATGTAGCTGCCTAATCCTACGGCCTGGGCTCCCTGGAAGAAGAGATGGGGATAGAAAGCAGGGTGGCAAGAGAAACACATGCAGACAAGGCATGATTTCATGCTCCAGGCTCGACCTTTAATGTATCTCTCCAAATATACAGCTCGACCCTCCCCCAAAGGCTGGAAACTGATTCTGCTTGTTCTTCTGGAGACTGGCATCAGGTGGCTGGGCTGCTGTTCTTTGAGAACAATGGGTCAGATCTTCAAGGGCTGGGGGAGGTCACAATTCCTTCCTTTCCATTAAATTTAAGAAAAACCAGTGGATAAATATCTGTCAAAAGATGACTGGCTTATAACCAGGGAGGGAAAGCATTGAATGTGATTCCTCTTAAATATTATATGTCTTTTGCAGAGGAGGGGTAATAGGCTTCCTTATTATCTAAGGACAGCCCCTCAACATCAGCTCCTATGCAATCAGGTGTGCTTCCTGGTGACTAAGAGACAGAAATCATGGTCTTCCCCATGAGGTGCTTTGCCTTGCACCTCTCAATGGTGCCCATGTCTGTTCAAAAGCAGGCACACATAAATCTGATTTCTATGTGGCTCCTGAAAGGAGATCCACTTGTAAAGCAATTGCTCTGTAAATGTAAGCTGGCTGACCCTCACAGAACACCTTTCTTCACTGTCCTGGGGAGCTGCAGTGTGGTGTCTAAAAGAGACCTGCTTGATTTGCATTTCCCTGATAACTAAGGATGCTAAACTTTTCTTTAGTTGCTATAGAGCCATTTGAGTTTTCTCAGTTGAGAATTCCCCATGAGCTCTGTACCCCATTTTTAATAGGGTTATTTAACTCTCTGGAGACTAACTTCTTGAGTTCTTTGTATACATTGGATAGCCCTCTATCAGATGTAGGGTTGGTAAAGATCTTTTCCCAATTTGTTGTTTGCTGCTTTGTCCTATTGACTGTATCCTTTGCTTTACAGAAGCTTTGCAGTTTTATGAGGTCCCATTTGTCAATTCTTCTTCTTAGAGCATAAGCCATTGGTGTTCTGTTCAGGAACTTTTCCCCTGTGCCCGCGTGTTCAAGATTGGTCCCCACTTTCTCCTCTATAATCTTCAGTGTGTCTGGTTTTATATGTAGATCTTTGATCCACTTGGACTTGAGATTTTTATACCAGTCAAAATGGCTAAAATGGAAAACTCAGGAGACGGCAGTTGCTGGAGAGGATGTGGGGAAAAAAGGAACAATTCTTCATTGTTGGTGGGATTGCAATCTGGTAAAACCACTCTGGAAATCAGTTTGGCAATTCCTCAGAAAATTAGACATAGTACGACCAGCGGACCCAGCCATACCACTCCTAGGCATATACCCAGAAGATGCTCCTGCATGTAATAAGGACACATGCTCCACTATGTTCATAGCTGCCTTATTTATGATAGCCAGAACATGGAAAGAACCCAGATGTCCCTCAACAGTGGAATGGATACAGAAACTATGGTATATATACACAATGGAGTACTATTCAGCTATTAAAAACAATGAATTCATGAAATTCTTAGGGAAATGTATGGAACTAGAAAGTGTCATCCTGAACGAGGCAACCCAATCACAAAAGAACACACATGGTATGCACTCACTAATAAGTGGATGTTAGCCCAAAAGCTCAAAATAAATAACTTACAATTCACCAAGCTCAAGAAGAAGGAGGACTTAAGTGAGGGTGCTTTGGTTCCTCTAAGAAAGGGAACAAAATACTCACAGGAGCAATAGGGAGACAATGTGTGGAGCAGAGACTGAAGTAATGGCTGCCCAGAGACTGCCCTACTTGGGGATTCATTCTATAAACAGTCAACAAACCCTGACACTACTATTGACAACAAGAAGTGTATAACAAAAGGAACATGCCTTGGTTGTCTTTGGAGGAGCCCTGCCAGAGCCTTACAAATACAGAGGCAGATGCTAATAATCAACAATTGGACTGGGAATGGGTTCCCCAACGGAGGAGCAGGAGGATAGTCCAGAGGAGCTGTAGGGGTTTACAGTCCCATGGGAGGAAGAATAATTTCAGCCACCCAGATTCCCCAAGACTCCCAGGGGCAGAACCATCAACCAAGGGGCACACAAGGTTCCAGCCAAAAATGTGGCAGAGGAAAGCCTTGTTGGGCATCAGTGGGAGGAACGGTCCTTGATCAGGTAAAGGCTCAACAGAGGCCTGAACAAAGGGAAACTGAGGGGTGGAGGGTGTGTATTGGGTGGAGGGAAGGGGAAGGAGGAAGGGGAGTTGTTGGGCGGTCTCAGGGGAGGGGGGTTATTGGGAAAGGCTTTATCATTGGCAATGTAAATGAAGATGTTATTCAATAAAAAAGAGAGACCTGCTTGAGACACAAAATAAGAGATTAAAAGGGAAAACTTGCTTTGACTCTGTCTCTGGAAGGCCCACGTTATTTAATTGATATGTAAATTAGTAGTTCTCCAAATACAAAAGCTAACCTCTGGAGTGGAGGAGGTAGCTTTGTGAATCAACAGAGACTGTCTTGTGAACACCAGATAAACTGGCTGATAAAGATTATTAGCCGTCTTCATAACTGGGATCTCCAATATTGGATTTATTTATAGACCAGTCCATGATTGAGTCAACTGATCACATTGAAGGAAAGAGAAGAGTTATTAAACGTTTTAAGATTATTTTTTCTGCAGGGTGTGGTGGCACATGCCTGTAATCCCAGCATTCTGGAGGCAGAGGCAAGTGGATTTCTGAGTTCGAGGCCAGTCTGGTCTACAGAGTGAGTTCCAGGACAGCCAGGGCTACACAGAGAAACCCTGTCTAAAAAAAAAAAAAAAAAAAAAAAAAAAAAAAAAAGATTAATTTTTCTAAGTTTAACAGTCTCCACTTTCTCTGTCCCATATATTCTAAAGCTTGAAGCAAGGCAGTTTATTCAATCTGGGACATTTGACAATTAAAGTATACTTAACATAGCTCTTCTGTTACCATTGTATGGGCACTCAGCAAGTCCACACTCAACATTAACTTTAGCGTGGCACACCAATCACTCTGGCAGCTAGCATGCTTCTGCAGCATTCTGTGGGAAAGACACACACATGCCTTCTTCCCCAAATATTAAATACCTGATCAAGATCATGACATATGCCAATAAATGAATTCTTCCATGTTACCTAGGTATCAGTATGCCTAGCTATAGGATGCCATATACACTCAGCAAGCAGTTCCTTGCCATCCAAAATTTAAAATTTTCTTTAAAATATACAAGCATAATTTAAATGATATGCACGGGGATACATATACACATTAGAGATTATATATCCCAGAAATATTCACTAAAAGTCCTAACTGACAGTAAAAGGTTACAATTGTTCATAAACATGGGAGATATTTTCAAACATAGGTTTGACTTGGAGAGTTAAAGTGGACCATGCTTATTATTATCAGCTTTTCAATCCAGTTAAATTTGTCATTTCCCCCCAAATCTGGGCAAACATTTCAAGCAATGTTTCAAGTATACACTCCTACTTTCATTTTATTCATGTAGATCCATACATCAGATAAAATTACTCTGTCCCCTTTCTTCAAATTTGTAAATTAATTAAACTTGTTTTAAAATAACTGTCTCTTTGTCCAGTCTTTTAGAAATCTTTGCCAACTAATGGCTGCTCTTCTGGGACAACTTTTTAGAATCTTACATAAAATTGCAAGAAATTCTTCTGTTAAACAAATGTGATC
Organism: Apodemus agrarius; assembly: GCA_964023405.1. Lineage (NCBI taxonomy): Eukaryota > Metazoa > Chordata > Mammalia > Rodentia > Muridae > Apodemus > Apodemus agrarius. The sequence goes on from OZ030007.1 coordinate 123,256,593, forward strand.
TTGCATTCTATCTGTTGGGATATTACCATATATTTAATGCTATACTAGCTATGGTAATAAATTCTTGGCTATTGATATTGCCAAAAAGGTAATTAGACATGAACTTCAAGCCTAGCTTTGATAAGCTTTTACCATGATACAGGAATACAGGATTATCCTGAGAGTCTGGATTATTTTGTTTTTTTTTTTTTTTTATGAAGATGGTTTTGTTTTTGTTTTTTGTTTCATTGTGTAAAATAAGTATGGCCTTTAAATGGTGTTCTTCTGGAGAGGAGTTGCATTTTAAGTAAGTAAAATATCATTGAGTATTTGGAGCTCAATGACTCAGTCTTTTGTCAGTTGTGATTTAGAATATCCTTAGAAGAACCCACTAGAAAAAAATGCTGTGAAATGATAAAAAAATTTCCTGGGTTCAAGGTTCAACAATTAAGACTGAATTATGATGTAATTGGTATAGGATGTGTGTTTCCATGGTGGTTTCCTCACCAAAACAAAGGCAATATTATTTGGATTGTTTTTTATCATATTTGGCTATTATGACTCCTAATTAGTGTGATGAAATATACACTTGGCCTCTTGATGCTGGTTATAATTGGTTTAGAGAAATTATAGGTTATACTTTTCTATCGGAGTTGCCTTTCAAACACTATAATAAAATATCAAAACCTATAATATTGGGATCAAATGATTATTTTGACTCTCAATATTTGAGTTTCAGATTCATTGTTAATCGACTTACAGTCCCTGCACTTGAAAGGAATATATTGTAGAAGAGTATAACTGAGAATAAATATTCCTTGTATTATATAGGATAAAATATCAGAAGGAACAGATTAGGGTTCAAAAGAACCTGCCATTGGGGATCTATAACTATCCAGTTTCCTCCACATAAGCAATGTTTCACTAGCTCCCAACATAATAAACCTGAGGATCACACTGTTACCATTGAATCTGCACTGAACATGTGAATGCTATTAGTCAGATGAAGTTTGCCTTTCTTTTTGCTTTTTAGTCAGCCAAAAGCTGACTAAAAAGTTCCATGGAAACTTTCAGGAGGATGGTGCCCACATTCAGAGGTCATTTTCCCTCCTTAGTTGTGCCTTTTTATAAGCATTCTTACAAATATTCACAGCCATTAGTATGTCAAAGGCCACCACTGTTGCCATCACAAGGTGAAAACTGGAAATCATCCTGTTATATAGTATTGCCTGTCATGATCATAATTGAACATCTGATCTCACAATCATATATATGCATTACTTTCCAGAGAAACAGCATTTACTTTATACACCAGAAGTATGGGCCATATACAAGATATCCAAGTCCTTACACAATGCCATTATTTAAATGTTATAACACTGGTTAGTTATTTTCTATGTATTTGTGGTGATGCATAATTCATGTAAGCAATAAAATGTGAAAGTCATGCGAGGGCTAAGTGAGTTCAATTACAACAAATAATGATTTCTCTTCTTTAATAGATTTAGAGAAAGGAGAAGGCAGTGGGTAAACAAACCAACAGACACCTTCCCAATCTCTTCCAGCACCAATACAAAAGCAACTAAATTCAAAAGCAACTAAAAGAAGCAAAGCAATTAATAAATTTCCAACCATTGTTCGCTTGGGCATTATCATGCCTGATCCTCCGATTCTTGTCATTCTGGGGCCTATTTCACTTAATTTCTGGAAATATTTGTTCTAAGAAAATTATTTCATTAAACTGATGAATGTGCAGATAACACTCCATATTTTATTTCATCTTCTTTCTACCCTAATTTAAAGAAAAATGAAAAGAGAGAAAAGAAATAGTATTCCCATTATTTGCACTGATTTCATCAAAGACCCAACTCACCAGCTTGTTGGATAAAATGGAACTTTGGAAGTGCCCTCCTGATTCTCCAATTATCAATACTTTAAGCTATGTTATGACTCCATAATACTCTAGAGACTGCCTCTGAGGTTACTCAATCATAATTAAAAATATCTTTAGACATTTATTTGATATTATCAATGAATTGTATATACACATTTTTCTTTGATGTATATTGATCTTTTTATACTACTTGACTATGTAAAATTGCCTCCTAATATGGCTTATTCTATTCTAAATATGCTTTGAGATTTCCATTGGAAATATTCATTTACTGCTCTGCATCTATTTTAGCATAATACCTGTGCCAGGAAGTTATGCTGTATGTGAAAAAGTTTATCTTGTTAGACATATCAGGATTACTGCCCACTCCTTAGGTATTTTAGCACCATTCACCAAAATGCTGTGGTGAACAGAAATGTGATTCAATATTGAGAATCATCTACTTCCAAGAAAACCTTGATGTTTCAAATTTGGAAAATTGATTAGGGGATGAAATATATTTGGAAGCTAAAAAAGTAAAAAGTTCAATGTCTTCTTCATTCCTTTCAGTTGTAGCTATGCATCCATAATTGCCATGGCTCTGGTTTACTTTAAAAGATATATTTGTGCTTCAGTTGTTTGGATCTATAATACTAGAAGCTTGTCCTTATCCCACACAGGACATGTTATCCATAATTACAGAAGATGGACAAAATTCAGATCAAATATTCAGTATCTTACTGGTACAACCACACTGGTCCCTGAAGTATAAGATTTATGCTAAACAACAGATTAAATGGAATAAAGAATCTGTGCTCATTATAGCTTCTGTTTTACTGGTAAGGAAGGTTTTTACATCACCAACATTCAGCATCCCTCTAGAGATGCATATGTGCTTTCTGTCATTTAGATTACCTGATGAAGACAGTATCCTTGAACTAGGGATACATGACCTTCAGATAAGAGGCATTGTAAATAAAAGTCTGACAAGCTCAACAATTTATCACAAAGACACAGGTGAACACCCTGTGTTGGAAGTTAACTTCCTCATATATCAGATGGGCTTTCTTTTGGCATTACCAATGTTCCCACTGATTTCACCTTTGTAACCATGCCATGTGAATTAATAGAACAAGTCGTAATAGTGGTAAAAGTGTGTTTTATAAAATACATGTCTTGAGGGCTGGTGAGATGACTCAGAGGTTAAGAGCACTGACTACTCTTTGGAAGGTCCTGAGTTCAAATCCCAGCAACCACATGGTGACTCACAACCATCTGTAATGTGATCTGATGCCTGCTTCTCGTGTGTCTAAAGACAGCTACAGTGTACTTATATATATTAATAAATAAATCTTTTAAAAAATACATGTTTTGAACCACATTTAAAAAAACAAACAAACAAAAAAAACAACTATTCCTCATAAATAACAATAGTACAAAATAGCTAGTCGACCACAGACTTATAATAGGTTATGAGAGATTTGGATGTTGCCCTCTCTCCAATAGATATATGAAATTGTTTTCTTTCTCTACCAAAAAATAAAGCAGCATTTTCACTTTTGCCAGATATTACCATTTTAACTCCATGTAAAATGATGAAGGATTAGCCTAACCTACTTCTAAATAGTCTACTATACTTACCTTACCAGTGAGCAGCAGTTACTCTGGAGCAAATATAACTGTTTTATTTTAATTTGGGCCCTGATCTGAGTTTGTCTCTCAGTAGACTGTGGAGCTATGGCACCAGACATCACGAGAAAAGATAACGTTCTAAGAGTTAACAACATTAGGCAAAAGTACTGAATAATTCCCCCTTGGCCCTCAAGCTTGTCAAGTGTATCTGGCTCTCATTGCCGGAATTCTGGGACCACATCATGGGGAGGAACATGAAGATCAGTAACTGAAGTTGGCCATGTGTATTCACAGCAATTTAAAAGTAAAAGAACACTTGGCAATCTTCCATTTGTCTGATTTGCTATCTTTGGTGCAACATGAAAGTTAAATGTGGTATTTCATGAACAAAAACACTTTTCTGTCCTTAAACAAGCTAATTCTTACAATTAATTTAAATAGTTGAATATTTCTACATTTTAAGGAATGGATGTGAAACTGTGAGACCTTCTCACATGTAAAACAGGTTGCTCAAGTAAGAAAGTTCACCTCTATTCCAGGTGTGCCTGTACGCAGAGGTGTGCATGTATATTACAATTCTATTCTCTGTTAACAGAAAGTAGATTCACCAAATTACACAATCAGAATGAGGTATTTTATGAACCTGCCATTTTTTGATGGTTGTTTATTTTCAGGAAGAGGACATGGGTTTTGTTTGTTTGTTTGTTTTATTGTTTTTTTTTAGTTACTGATTTTTTTTCATTTTTTACTGTTATTATTATTAGAAGTACTCATTCATTCATTCATTTTGCATCTTGAACATTTCACCCTACATCTTCACCCTTCACAGAGTCTCCTCTCTTCTCCCCTGAGCGGGTTAGGGTCCCCTGGGTTTTCCTTGCACTCTGGCACATCAACACTTTAGGGTTATCAGATCTCCCTCTGAGGCCAGTTGGTGAAGGATTTCCACAGACTGTCAACAGCTTTAGGGATAGACCCTGTTGCACATGGTGGGGGACCCACATGGAGACTGAGCTGCATGCACATTTGCTACATATGTGCCATATGTCATGATGCAGCTTCTCTATTCGTTTTCATTGGTGGTCAGTCTTTGATAGCTCCTAGTGGTTCAGGTTAGTTGACTCTGTTGGTCTTCCTGTGGAGTCCCTATCTTCTTCAGCACCCAGAATCTTTTCCATAACTATTCCATAAGAGTTCCTAAGCTCCCTCCAATGTGTGGCTGTAGTTCCTTGCATCCTGTTTCAGGCAGTTGCTGGGTGAAGCCTCTCAGATAGCAGTTATGATAGGGTCCTGGCTGGATGTCCCACAGAGGAGCTGGCCTCCTTTGAGACACACAGAGCTTCAGGATGTAATGTAGAGTTCAGATTTCTGATTGCAGGTAGGAGGGTGGACTGGAATCCAAAAAAAAGGGCAATTAGAACAGACAGTTGAGTTATTTCATTGATACTGCAGGCAGAACTCTGCTTTTGATTCTTGTCTTACTTAAAAACACATAGGCTCCTGCCTGTAGGTTCCACTTTTGAGTCAAGATCCTGGTTGGTGACAGGCTGGGAATCTCTTAAGGAAGCCGTGTCTCAACCAGTGGTTCTTAGCCTTCCTATTCCTGTGACACTGATATAGTTCACATGCTCTGGTAATCCCTAATCATGACATCATTTTACTGTTATTTAATTACTGAACTTTTGTTATTGTTATGAATTATAATTCATAATATATGCAATATCTGATATGCAGGATATATGATATGTGAACCCTGAAAGGATTGTAACACAAAAGTTGAGAATCAGTGGTATAAACTGCTATTTTAAATCAAAACATTTCTCAAATACTTTCTACAATGTACATTGACCATTAATTTTCTTGTGTTTTTGTAATTAAAAAAGGATCGAATTAGAAATATACCTGGAAGCTTGCTTTCTTTATATTTATATAAAAATTGGGTTAGTGTCCTTGATGAAGAATCTCTGCTTGGAAAAGTTTCCAAAACGGTATTGTGAATATTGAACATTTAAATATATATCATTGATTAGAACATGAAGTTCTTTCCAGGTTCTTCTTTCTCAACTATAACTAACTTGAGAAGTCTGGATCAGGTATAGCTCTGACTTCTTTAAATCATTTTCCTGTATGATACTCCATAGAATGATTTCTAGGGTAACAGGAACTCTGAGCTCACACTTCTATCTAGGACTCCAACATCTCTGCCTTACCTATAGCAGAAGCCTTTATACCTGCATTGCAAAGGGTCACTAGTGTGCTTTCTGCTCCTTGTGTTCCAAAGTGTCCCAAGAGTGTTACATGGATATTCATACTACATTAGATATTAAATGTATCCCATGGTGGCTAGAAAGATGTTTAATGACACTATGTTTCCATACACAGAACACATACAACCCGAAACAAGCTTCATTCATTCTATTTCCAGGGAACCTGACACCTTCCTCTGGGTTCTGTGTGTAGCAGTTATATGTGTAGTACACAGAAGTTCATACATAATTTTAAAAATATTCCCATAATTCTTTAGAGATAATACATTTGCAGAATATATTTTAGGCAATACTTTAGCTGTATATTCTTACTTCTTTTTAATTCTGATTATACTATGAGCTGGTCTACAAAAATTTTATCCCGGTTTTTCATTGTATTCAGAGTTTTGTAAATAATATTACTTTAAGACATTCAATCGTAAAATTCTCCTTTTTCTATGTATAGTCCTCTACTGAAGTAGCCACAGTCAAACTACGTCTTGCTTATACAGCTCATCTGCATGCTATTAAAAATTAAAACCTCTACCAGGAATTGCCTAGACACCTACATGTTATCTTACTACATAGCCCCTTATGTGCTATGTGATATGACTTTGAGGAAACATTTATTGAATGACCACTTAAAAAAATCTAAGGGCAACTGATTTTTCCCTTTGGGAACAAAGTCATCATTGTGATCCAGGAATTGGGAATACCTCAGAAATGTCACTGATGTTAAAGGATACCCTAGGATTGCATTCTTCTGGAGTGGGAAATGCACTGATCTATTTCAGGAAGGACTGAGAAGGGAGATTGTTAATGTAGTTTGAAGGAAATGAATCATTTCTTTATTGTTCTTTCATACTTTCCTTTTGTCTTTCTTTCAGAGATCTTGGATATCAATGTTTTAGCCAACAATATGCTGCATATTTAATGATAGTAAAAGAAGACTACAATGAAAGTGAAAAAATCCTGATTAACTAGTGTTTTTTGGTTGGTTGTTTTCTATTGTAGCTGTTCTTTGAAGAACATGATGATTGTGCTTCATAGTATTGAGACTATTATAATTATAAAATATTCACCCCAACTGAACCGCTGGTCATATAAAAACTGATTGTGTATATATATATATATATATATATATATATATATATATATATATACATGCACATACATACACAATGTGATATAATGAATACTGATAAAAATATAATGTATGTTATATAATATACTTTCTGATATTTTAGCACTAACTCCTCTTTACATAAAAGAGAAAAGTGTATGTTTGCATAATTTCAGGTATAGTCTTATGTACCTCAGTCTTTTGTTTTCTGTCCCTGTTAATTTTATTATGAAGTCATATGCATTAATATTTTTCATTACTTTAATTATTTACTTTATTGCACTAACTTTCTCTAAGTCCCATCCTCACAACCCACTTCTTCCTTAGTGTAATTTTCATTTAAAACTTTACTTAATTTTTAATGTTTTTAAATTTTGGGTGGAAGCTACCAAGGGAGAGCAAAGATATGGACGGACTGGAAAATGAGTGTTACTGGGTTGTATGATGGGAAATTCACAGAGAATCAACAACAACAACAACAACAACAACAACAACAACATAACATTTTTAAAAGGAAAAAAGGTAACAAGAAAAGAAAACAAAAAAAAAAGAAAAAAAAGCAAGGATATATTTTAACTACTAGTTTCCAGAAATAAAGTCCATAGGCAGAGAGTCATGGTGGTGTTATTTGCAATGGAGTAAGAAAGTCCAGGGAATAGCTTGTTCAATTTAGAAAGTGTTTTAATTTGCTACTGTTGCTATAATAAAACACTGATGAAAATCAACTTATTTAGCCAGGCTATACTTCACGATATACTTCTAGTTACCAGTTAACTACTGAGAAATATCAGGGTCCAAACTGAAGCCGGGCAGGAACCTGGAGGCAAGAACTGAACAGCAGAAGCTCTGTAGGAGTGCTGCCACCTGTACTGCACCTCATATCTCTCTTTGTCTCACTAATAATTCAAGGGTGGCACTAACCTGGAGATCTGGGTCCTACAAATTCCATTGTTAATCAAGACAATAGCCTATAGATTTCCCTACACCATAAACCAATCCTCTTTTCACCAACTGCTTCTCTTGGTCATTTTTCTATTGCTTTAATAAAACAACAGGAGTAAGACAACTCACAGAAGTAAGTGTTTGTTTGGGACTTAGAGATCTAGAGGGAATACAATCCTTCAAAGTCATTACAGAGGGGCATGGCTTCAGGAAGGTTGGAAAACCAAAGAGGAAGCAAAGTCCTGGCGGCTTTCATCTTAGGGAGCAAACATGATGGCTTCTGTAACCTTAATTTCTATTTTTTTTAGAGGAACCAAAACCATGTTATTTGATGAATATCAAATTGAAAGAAATGAGAAAGGGTGCTAACAGTCTTCAAAACTGTTGTTTTAATTTGGGCTTAACTAGATTTTTGTTATCAGGCCTAAGAGCCAAAGCCTTAGGCTTTTTTAAAAATTAATTATTTTAAAACACTCCATATTTTACTTCCCACCCTGCCACCCTGTCCACCCTCCAACTGTTCCACATTCCATACCTCTTCCCCTCCCACCTCTCTCTACATGGATGTCCAAACCCCCTACCCCACCTGACCTCTAAACTCCCTGGGGCCTCCAGTCCCTTCAGGGGTTAGGTGCACCATCTCTGAATGAACACAGACCTACAAGCCCTCTGCTGTATGTGTGTTAGGGTCCTCATATCAGCTGGTGTATGCTGCCTCTTTAGTGGTCCTGTGTTTGAGAGATCCTGGGGTTCCAAACTAATTGAGACTGCTGGTCCTCTTACGAGGTCACCCTCAGCTTCACTCAGCCTTCCTTAGCTCAACAACAGGGATCAGCTTCTTCTGTCCTATGGATGGGTGCAAATATCTGCATCTGACTTTTTAGCTGCTTGTTGGGTCTTCGAGAGTGCAGTCATGCTAGCTTCCTTTTCGTGAGTGGTCCATAGCCTCAGTAATAGTGTCAGGCCTTGAGACCTCCCTTTGAGCTAGATCCCACTCTGGGCCTATCACTGGACCTTCTTTTCCTCAGGCTCCTCTCCATTTCCATCCCTGTAATTCTTTCAGACAGGAGCAATCATGGGCCAAAGTTATGACTGTATGGTGTGCCCCTCTCCCTCATTTGATTCCCTGTCTTCCTGCTCGAGGTAGAATCTATAAGTTCCTTCTCCCTACTGTTACGCATTTCATCGAAGGTCCCTTTCTTTTAGTCCTGAGAGTCTCTTACCTCCCAGGTCTCTGGTGCATTCCTGAGGGTCCCCCTAACCTCCTATCTCCTGAGGTTGCCTGTTTTATTTTTTTCTGCTGGCCCTCAGGGCTTCAGTCCTTTTCTCTCTCCCAATACCAGATCAGGTTCCCCTTTCCCCCTACTCACTATACCATCCACTTTCACTCCCAGGTCCCCACTTGTGATTAATTTCTTCTCTCTCCCAAGTGGGACTGAGGCATCCTCACTTGCGCCCTTAATTTTGTTGATCTTTTTGCATTCTATGGACTGTATCTTGGGTATTCTGTACTTTTTTTTGTTTTTTGGCTAATATCCACTTATTAGTGAGTACATACCATGCATGTAATATTGGATCTGATTTACATCACTCAGGATATTTTCTAGTTCCATCCATTTGCCTGCAAAACTCAGGATGTCCATGTTCTTAATAGCTGAGTAGTATTCAATTGAGTAAATGAACTAAATTTTCTGTATCCATTTTTCTATGTTGTGGGTAATCTAGGTTGTTTCCAGCTCCTGGCTATCACAAATAAGGCTGCTCTGAGCATAGTAGAGCATATGCCCCTGTGGCATAGTGGGGCAACTTTTGGGTATATTCCCTAAAGTGGTACAGCTGGGTCTTCAGATAGATCTATTTCTAATTTTCTGAGGAACCTCCAGATTGATTTTCAGAACCAATGATATACTTCTTCCAAGAAATCCAAACAACTTAATCCACCAAAAATGTGTCACAAACATGGTATCATATATTGCAATGGCTGGAAGTAGACAGGCATCCCATGCAAACCATAACAATGAAACTACACCTCCTCGTCACACCCCAGCCAAAAAAAATATCATCAATTCATGAAACCTTTGAAGTCATTAATGTCATTCACTCACAGTTATTCTGGCAGCCTATCAGTTCTGCAATCTTACTTTGCTTTAGTAGTTTTTCCATTCTTTGTAATGTGTATGAAATTTTACCTAGGATAATTAAGTTTCAAAAACCAAAGACTTCATTTCACAGTTTCTTTTTTTTTTCTTTTTAAATTTTTTATTTGTTCTTTTTTATTGGATATATTCTTTTTTTTAATTTTTATTTTCTATATTCTATGTTTACATTCCAAAGGCTTTCCCCTTTCCCAGTTCCCCCCCCCCACCATACGTCCCATAATTCCTCTCCCCCCCAACTATTCCCCAATCATTCCCCCTCTGCCCACAGTTTCTGTACAAAACTGGATCCAAACTTTACAGGCCCAGGGTCCTCTCCTTTCTTCGACTTGGGAATCATTTGACTTGCAAATTGTGCCTTGAGTATTTAGGTCTTCTGGGCTCATTAATATCCACTTATCAGTGATTGCATTTCATGTGTATTCTTTTGTGATTGGGTTAACTCACTCAGGATGATATTTTCCAGGTCTAACCATTTACCTACAAATTGCATGAATTCATTATTTTTAGTTGCGGAGTAGTATTCCATTGTATAAATATACCACATTTTCTGTATCCATTCCTCCTTTGAGGGATATTTGGGCTCCTTCCAATTTCTGGCTATTATAAACAAGGCTGCTATAAACATAGTGGAGCATGTGTCTTTATTGTATGCAGGGGAATCCTCTGGGTATATGCCCAGGAGTGGTATGCCAGGGTCCTCTGGAAGTGACATGCCCAATTTTCTGAGGAACCGCCAAACTGATTTCCAGAGCGGTTTTACCATTTTGCAATCCCACCAACAGTGGAGGAGTGTTCCTCTTTCTCCACATCCTGGCCAGCACTTGTTGTCTCTTGAGTTTTTAATCTTAGCCATTCTGACTGGTGTGTGGTGGAATCTCAGGGTTGTTTTGATTTGCATTTCCCTGATGACTAATGATGTTGAACATCTCTTAAGGTGTTTCTCGGCCATCTGAATTTCTTCTGGTGAAAATTCTGTGTTTAGCTCTGTACCCTATTTTTTGATAGGGTTATTTGGTTCTTTGTGGTCTTACTTCTTGAGTTCTTTGTATATATTGGATATTAGCCCTCTGTCGGATGTGGGGTTGGTGAAGATCTTTTCCCACTTTGTTGGTTGCTGTTTTGTCCTTCTGACAGTGTCCTTTGCCTTGCAGAAACTTTGTAATTTTATGAGGTCCCATTTGTCAATTCTTGATCTTAGTGTGTAAGCTATTGGTGTTCTGTTCAGGAACTTTCCCCCTGTGCCCATGTCCTCCAGGGTCTTCCCAAGTTTCTTTTCTAATAGTTTCAGTGTGTCTGGTTTTATGTGGAGGTCCTTGATCCACTTGGAGTTGATCTTAGTGCAAAGAGATAAGAGTGAGTCAATTCGCATTCTTCTGCATGTTGACCTCCAATTGAACCAGCACCATTTGTTGAAAAGGCTATCTTTATTCCACTGGATGGTTGTGGCTCCTTTATTGAAGATCAAGTGACCATAAGTCTGTGGGTTCACTTCTGGGTCTTCAATCCTATTCCATTGATCTACTTGCCTGTTGCTGTACCAATACCATGCAGATTTTAACACAATTGCTCTGTAGTACTGCTTAAGGTCAGGGATATTGATTCCCCCAGAAGTCCTTTTATTGTTGAGAATAGTTTTAGCTATCCTGGGTTTTTTGTTGCTCCAGATGAATTTGAGAATTGCTCTTTCTAGATCTATGAAGAATTGAGTTGGGATTTTGATGGGGATCCCATTGAATCTGTAGATTGCTTTTGGCAAGATGGCCATTTTTACTATATTGATCCTGCCAACTGCTCATAGTAACTGCTATTTTCCTTGTCATTTTGGATTTCAATTTTTTATTGATTTCAATTTTGTAAACTATGGGAAATGACACTGAATCTTGTCTTTGCCTTACAGTGTTATAGATGTGTATTATACAAATGATGATTGAATGTTATCTAGATATATTTGGAGAGGATGACCATATCATTTTTGACAATAATTGAAAGAGGTCAAATGACATAAAGACTTCATTCAGTAAATACTGCTGATAAGTCACCTGTTATGAAGTAAGCCATAGATGGCCACAGTGTGCAAAGCTCAAATACTAACATTGAAAAATTAAAGATTTCACCTGCTGCTCCTCAGGAGAAAGATCCTACAGGTTAAGAGATGTTTCAATTAGTCATCAAATGGATGGAAGGATAATATCACTCCCTGATTGCATAAATTTGTAAATATCAAAGAAGCATTGGACCATATCATTATATTAGAGTATAGGAAAAGTTTTTTAAACACTTTAATTAAGTTATATATTAATATATGTATATATACATAGGTATACACATGGACACACATATATACATATTAAACATGTATGTATGACAGAGGGACTTTTTATTTAGACCCTGTAAGAATTCCAGAACATTACCTGTTATATTTCTCACTTTTTTCTCATGGTCCATACATCCTCTAGGATATCTTGGATATGAAATTATATTTTAAAAAATCACTTAGAAACAATTATTTGATTTAAAAATCTGTTAAACATACTACAAGATGAAACCATGTACCAACAAGCTTTGATATCCTTAGACAAAAACACTGATGTTTGTTCATTTGAGAGATAATCTTGCCAAATGCTTAGCATTTGGTATGAATATTAAGTTGTATGGGGTCCTTTGCAACACATATGAAGAGTAATAAATAGACTAAACCTTACCTGATGTAACAGGTAACACCATTCAAAATCAGATATATTGCTAACTCAAGTAATTCTTTGTGTAGAATTCACAAAAAGTATAATGAAAAACTAGTCTTATCTGAAGTGGGGTGAATCTAACAATTGAAAAAATGCTTGTTTAACTGTGACATTTTTATGTTTCATTTAGCTGGGGACAACAGGACAACTTCAACATATAACTTTCCACAATGCCTGGAAGGTTCTTTATGACTGAAGAGGTGCTGGTCACTATTTCAATGTTCCCTTCTACCTCTCACTTAACCATAGCAGAAGAGATTTTTTTTAATAATAAATGACTTCAGTTTTATATTTACCCGTGCTATTTGTTACAAATAATTTTCAGTCACTATATTTAAAGTTATGTATTACAAAACATTAAATATCATTTATAACATAAATTATCTGTCATAATAAATATAATTAAATTATGTTATTGCTTAGACTCCAATGTGCCTGATTCATGATACTCCATATTCTTTGGAAAATGGAATTTTCAGTATTCCCCTCTACATCTATTACTCAGGGACCTGTATTCATGTGACAGATCCACTTGAATCACTTTATTAATTTTTTTCCAAAATACAATGGCATTCTAAGTACTGCTCAATAAATGAAAGTTGGGAATTGATTTGCCCAAATACTTGCAGATTCTCACCATAAAACAGTCCCAATCAACTTCTTTTTTTTTTTTTTTTTTTTTTTTTTTGTTTTTTTTTTTCTTCTCTTTTTTTTTTTTTTTTTTAATTTTATTTTCTATATTCTATGTTTACATTCCAAAGGCTTTCCCCTTTCCCAGTTCCCACCCACCATAGTTCCCATAGTTCCTCTCCCCCCCATCTGTTCCCCAATAATTCCCCCTCCCCCCTCGGTTTCTTTACTAAACTGGAAGCAATCTTTACAGGCCCAGGGTCCTCTCCTTTCTTCTTCTTGGGAATCATTTGACTTGCTATTTGTGTCTTGAGTATTTAGGGCTTCTGGGCTCATTAATATCCACTTATCAGTGATTGCATTTCAGGTGCATTCTTTTGTGATTGGGTTAATTCACTCAGGATGATATTTTCCAGGTCTAACCATTTACCTACAAATTGCATGAATTCATTATTTTTAATTGCTGTGTAGTATTCCATTGTATAAATATACCACATTTTCTGTATCCATTCCTCCTTTGAGGGATATTTGGGCTGCTTCCAATTTCTGGCTATTATAAACAAGGCTGCTATAAACATAGTGGAGCATGTGTCCTTATTGCATGCAGGGGAATCCTCTGGGTATATGCCCAGGAGTGGTATGCCAGGGTCCTCTGGAAGTAACATGCCCAATTTTCTGAGGAACCGCCAAACTGATTTCCAGAGCGGTTTTACCATTTTGCAATCCCACCAACAGTGGAGGAGTGTTCCTCTTTCTCCACATCCTCGCCAGCACTTGTTGTCTCTTGAGTTTTTAATCTTAGCCATTCTGACTGGTGTGAGGTGGAATCTCAGGGTTGTTTTGATTTGCATTTCCCTGATGACTAATGATGTTGAACATCTTTTAAGGTGTTTCTCGGCCATCCGAATTTCTTCTGGTGAGAATTCTTTGTTTAGCTCTGTGCCCCATTTTTTGATAGGGTTATTTGGTTCTTTGCGGTCTAACTTCTTGAGTTCTTTGTATATATTGGATATTAGCCCTCTGTCGGATGTGGGGTTGGTGAAGATCTTTTCCCACTTTGTTGGTTGCCGTTTTGTCCTTCTGACAGTGTCCTTTGCTTTGCAGAAACTTTGTAATTTTATGAGGTCCCATTTGTCGATTCTTGATCTTAGAGCATAAGCTATTGGTGTTCTGTTCAGGAACTTTTCCCCTGTGCCCAAGTCCTCCAGGGTCTTCCCAAGTTTCTTTTCTAATAGTTTCAGTGTGTCTGGTTTTATGTGGAGGTCCTTGATCCACTTGGAGTTGATCTTAGTACAAGGAGATAAGAGTGGGTCAATTCGCATTCTTCTGCATGTTGACCTCCAGTTGAACCAGCACCATTTGTTGAAAAGGCTATCTTTTTTCCACCGGATGGTTGTGGCTCCTTTATCAAAGATCAAGTGACCATAAGTCTGTGGGTTAATTTCTGGGTCTTCAATCCTATTCCATTGATCTACCTGCCTGTTGCTGTACCAATACCATGCAGTTTTTAACACAATTGCTCTGTAGTACTGCTTGAGGTCAGGGATATTGATTCCCCCAGAAGTCCTTTTATTGTTGAGAATAGTTTTAGCTATCCTGGGTTTTTTGTTGCTCCAGATGAATTTGAGAATTGCTCTTTCTAGATCTATGAAGAATTGATTTGGGATTTTGATGGGGATTGCATTGAATCTGTAGATTGCTTTTGGCAAGATGGCCATTTTTACTATATTGATCCTGCCAATCCAGGAGCAAGAAATATTTTTCCATCTCCTGAGGTCTTCTTCGATTTCTTTCTTCAGGGACTTGAAGTTCCTGTCATACAGATCTTTCACTTGTTTGGTTAGAGTTACGCCAAGGTACTTTATGTTGTTTGTGGCTATTGTGAAGGGTGTTATTTCCCTAACTTCTCTCTCAGCCTGCTTGTCCTTTGAGTACAAGAAGGCTACTGATTTGCTTGAGTTAATTTTATAACCAGCCACGTTGCTGAAGTTGTTTATCAGCTGTAGAAGTTCTCTGGTGGAGTTTTTTGGGTCGCTTAAGTAGACTATCATATCATCTGCAAATAATGATACTTTGACTTCTTCCTTTCCAATTTGTATCCCTTTGACTTCCTTATGTTGTCTGATTGCTCTCGCTAGAACTTCAAGTACTATATTGAAAAGATATGGAGAGAGAGGACAGCCTTGTCTAGTCCCTGATTTTAGTGGAATTGCTTCAAGTTTCTCTCCATTTATTTTGATGTTGGCTACTGGTTTGCTGTAGATTGCTTTTACTATGTTTAGGTATGGGCCTTGAATTCCTGCTCTTTCCAAGACTTTTAGCATGAAAGGATGCTGAATTTTGTCAAATGCTTTTTCAGCATCTAATGAGATGACCATGTGGTTTTTTTCTTTTAGTTTGTTTATGTAGTGGATTACATTGATGGATTTCCGTATATTGAACCATCCCTGCATTCCTGGAATGAAGCCTACTTGATCATGGTGAATGATCGTTTTGATATGCTCTTGGATTCGGTTGGCAAGGATTTTATTTAGTATTTTTGCATCTATATTCATAAGAGAAATTGGCCTGTAGTTCTCTTTTTTTGTTGGATCTTTTTGTGGTTTAGGTATCAGCGTAATTGTGGTTTCGAAGAATGAGTTGGGCAGTGTCCCTTCTGTCTCTATTTTGTGGAATAGTTTGAAGAGTATTGGTGTTAAGTCTTCTTTGAAGGTCTGGTAGAATTCTGCACTAAAACCATCTGGTCCCGTACTTTTTTTGGTTGGGAGGCTTTCTATAACCCCTTCTATTTCTTTAAGGGTTATGGGACTGTTTAGCTGGTCTACTTGATGCTGATTTAATTTTGGTATTTGGTATCTGTCTAGGAAATTGTCCATTTCCTCCAGATTGTCCAGTTGTTTTGAGTATAGGCCTTTGTAGTAGGATCTGATGATCTTTTGAATTTCCTCTGTTTCTGTTGTTATATCCCCCTTTTCATTTTTAATTTTGTTAATTTGGATACTATCTCTGTGCCCTTTGGTTAGTCTAGCTAAGGGCTTATCTATCTTGTTGATTTTCTCGAAGAACCAGCTCTTGGTTTTGTTGATTCTTTGTATGGTTCTCTTTGTTTCTGCTTGATTGATTTCAGCCCTTAGTTTGATGATTTCCTCTTTTCTACTCCTCCTGGGTGAGTTAGCTTCTTTTTGTTCCAGCGCCTTCAGGTGTGCTGTTAAGTTGTTAGTGTATGCTCTTTCCAGTTTCTTTTTGGAGGCACTCAGGGCTATGAGTTTTCCTCTTAGCACTGCTTTCATTGTATCCCAGAGATTTGGGTAGGTCGTACCTTCATTTTCATTGAAGTCTAAAAAGTCTTTGATTTCTTTCTTTATTTCTTCCTTGACCAGGGTGTCATTGAGTAGAGTATTGTTCAGTTTCCATGTGTATGTGGGCTTTCTGTAGTTCTTCTTGCTATTGAAGACCACTTTTACTCCATAGTGATCCGATAGGAGACATGGGATTAGTTCGGTCTTCTTGTATTTGTTGAGGTCTGTCTTGTGACCAATTATATGATCAATTTTTGAGAAGGTACCGTGCGGTGCTGAGAAAAAGGTATACTCTTTTGTTTTAGGATGGAATGTTCTATATATATCTGTTAAATCCAATTGGTCCAAAGCTTCAATTAGTTTCACTGTGTCCCTGTTTAGTTTCTGCTTTCCTGATCGGTCCATTGAGGAGAGTGGAGTGTTGAAGTCACCTACAATCATTGTGTTAGGTGCGATGTGTGCTTTAAGCTTTAGTAAAGTTTCTTTTACGAATGAGGGTGCCCTTGCATTTGGTGCATAGATGTTCAGTATTGAGAATTCTTCTTGGTGGATTTTCCCTTTGACAAGCAGGAAATGACCTTCTGTGTCTCTTTTGATGACTTTAGGTTGAAAGTCGATTTTATCTGATATTAGAATGGCTACTCCAGCTTGTTTCCTGGGACCATTTGCTTGTAGAACTGTCTTCCAGCCTTTTACTCTAAGGTGGTGTTTGTCTTTGACACTGAGATGTGTTTCCTGTATGCAGCAAAATGTAGGGTCCTGTTTCCGTATCCAGTCTGTTAGTCTGTGTCTTTTGATTGGGGAATTGAGTCCATTGATATTAAGAGATATTAAGGAATAGTAATTATTACTTCCTGACATTTGAAATTATCAACCCGGTGAAGCAAAAGGATAGTAAAAAAGAAAATTAAAAATTGCTTCAGGGATTTCTTTTTTTAATTTTTATTTTCTATATTCTTTGTTTACATTCCAAAGGCTTTCCCCTTTCCCAGTTCCCCCCCACCATACGTCCCCTAATTCCTCTCCCCCCAAATATTCCCCAATCATTCCCCCCCCATGTCCCATGGGGACTCTTGGAAACTTCTAGGGAGACAAAGAAAAACCTAAGAAGCCCATCTGAAGAAATGACATCAAAATACTTCTAAAAATCTAGAATGCAAATGACTTTACAAAATATTAAAATCCAAGGGAAAAAAACACAAAGAACTGAACCACGACATACAAGGGAAGTGTCAGAAGGCACAAATGGTACTTTAGAAACATTAGAAGGGATGTGACCTGTGTGGTTAAAGAAAGGTCTTTATTGTACTATCAGAAAGTGTACAGGTAGAAAGCCTATATGTGTATATATGTATGTATGTGTGCTTATTTTATAATGATTGAAATACAATTAAAACAAAGTGAAGATGACAGCAGATATGTAGTAACACATGTATTTTTAGAGAAAAATCTTTGCTGTGGAGAATGAAGGAAAGAATATATGGAAATAACTGGGAAAGGAATATTCCATAATTACAGAATGTGGTGTAAAAATTATAGGCTGAGGTAGATGTGAAATATTGGGCTATAGATGATGCTTTTTATTCTTATTTTACCATCAGTTCTGAAGTGCTCAATTTTCCTATGTGCTAGCACTTATTGAAAGGCAGTCATTGAGCATGAAGGTTTAGGGAACTGGTTGGTGTAGTAGCTGAATATGGGATGAGAAATGTATGTTGTGTGACTCTTATTGGAGAGGTTTGAGATCAGACTTCATTGCATACCAATGACAAAATCACATCCATGTCTAGCTGGCTAACCAGTGAGTTATCTGTGTTATGAATGTGAGTGGGGCTGTCTCAAAGGCAGCTTCATCATGAAAGACTCCACATAGCATAGGGCATGACTCTTTATTTACATTTCAAATGTTATCTCCTTTCCCAGTTTCCCCCCACATACCACATATCCACTCCTACCTCCCCACTACCTCTATTATGGTGCTCCCCTACCCACCCTCAACTCCTGCCTCAGCTGCCCAGCATTCCCCTACCCTGGGTCATCAAGTCTTTATAGGACCAAAAGGCTACCCTTCCAGTAATGCCAGATAAGGAAATCCTCTGTTACATCTCCAGCTGGAGCCATGGGTACCTTCTGTGCACTCTTTGGTAGGTGGTTTAGTAGTCCCTGGGAGCTTTTGGGGTCTGGATGGTTTATATTATTCTTCTCCTACGTGGTTGCAAAACTCTTCAGCTCCTACAGTCCTTGCCCTAACCTCCCTATTGGGGTCCCCTGCTCAGTCCTGTGTTTGGCTGTGTGTATCTGCATTTGTATTGGTCCTGCCCTGGCAGAGTCTCTCAGGAGTCAACTATATGGGGCTCTTGTCATTTAGCAGTTTTTGGCATCAGCAATAGACTCTGGGTTTGTTGTCAGTAGATGGGAAGAATCTCTAGGTAGGGCAGTCTCTGAATGGCCTTACCTTCAGTTTCTGCTCCATTCTTTGTCCCTACATTTGTTTTTTTGACAGGAGGAAATCTGGATTAATATTTTTGAGGCCTCTCTTAACTAGTGGCCATGCCTATCTGCTGGATATGATCTCTACAGATTCTATCTCCAAATTTTTGGGTAATTTGGCTAAAGTCCTCCCTGTGAAGTCCTGGGAACCTATTGTGTCCCTGGCATCTGGGAAATTCTAGTGACTACCCCAAGTTCTCCCTCCCCAACTGCTACTCACCTACTTTCAAATTCCTGTCCCTCTGTACCTCTCACTTATCTCCTCCCATATCTGAACTGGACTCCTTGTTCCCATGCCCTTCTCTTTCTCTCTCTCTTTTTTTTAATTATTTTTATTCGATATATTGTTTATTTACATTTCAAATGATTTCCCCTTTCCAGGATTCCCCTTCCCCGAAAGTTCCATAAGCTCTCTTCCCTCCCCTGGTTCCCCATTTCTTTTTTTTTAATTTCTATATTCTTTGTTTACATTCCAAATGCTTTCCCCTTTCCCAGTTCCCCCCTCACCATATGTCCCATAAGTTCTCTTCACTCCACCCATTCCCCAATCACTCCCTCCCATTTCTCTGTCCTGGTACTCCCATATAATACTGGATCAAGTCTTTTCAGGACCAGGATCCTCTCCTTCCTTCTTCTTGGGAATCATGATTTGCTAATTGTGTCTGGAGTATTCAGAGGTTCTGGGCTAATTAATATCCACTTATCAGTGATTGCATTTCATATGTATTCTTTTGTGATTGGGTTACCTCACATAGGATGATATTTTCCAGTTCCAACCATTAGCCTAAAAATTTGATGAATTCGTTGTTTTTAATTGCTGAGTAGAATACCATTGTATAAATATTCCACATTTTCTTTATCCATTCCTCCATTCAGGGACATCTGGGTTCTTTCCAGCTTCTGGTTATTATAAATAATGCTACTATGTACAAAGTGGAGCATGTAACCTTATTACATGCTGGGGAATCATCTGGGTATATGCCCAGGAGTAGTATAGCAGGGTCCTCTGGAAGTGTCATGCCCAATTTTCTGAGGAAACGACAGACTGATTTCCAGAGTGGTTTTACCAGCTTGCAATTCCACCAGCAGTGGAGGAGTGTTCCTCCTTCTCCACATCCTCACCAAAACCTGCTGTCTCGTGAGTTTTTAATCTTAGCCATTCTGACTGTTGTGATGTGAAATCTTAGGGTTGTTTTGATTTTCATTTCCCTAATGACTAATAATGTTGAACATTTCTTAAGGTGCTTCTCAGCCATCCAAATTTCTTCAGGTGAAAATTCTTTGTTTAGCTCTATACCCCATTTTTTAATAGGGTTATTTGGTTTTCTGGGGTCTATCTTCTTGAGTTCTTTGTATATATTGGATATTAGCCTTCTGTCAGATATAGGGTTGGTGAACATTATTTCCCAATTTGTTGGTTGCCAATTTGTCCTTTTGACAGTGCCTTTCAGAAACTGTAATTTTATAAGATGCCATTTGTCAATTCTTGATCTTAGAGTATAAGCTCTAAGTTCAGGAACTTTCCCCCTGTGCCCATGTCCTCAAGGGTCTTCACCAGTTTCTTTTCTATTAGTTTCAGTGTGTCTGGTTTTATGTGGAGGTCCTTGATCCACTGGGAATTGAGCTTAGTACAAGGAGATAAGAGTGGATCAATTCTCATTCTTCTCCATGCTAACCTCCAGGTGAACCAACACCATTTGTTGAAGAGGATATCCTTTTTCCAACATCAAACTAAATGGAGAAAAACTTTAAGCAATCCCACTAAAATCAGGGACTAGACAAGGCTGTTCTCTCTCTCTCTCTCTCTCTCTCTCTCTCTCTCTCTCTCTCTTTCTCTCTCTCTCTCTCCATATCTTTTCAATGTAGTACTTGCAGTTCTAGCTAGAGTGATTAGACAACATAAGGAAGTCAACGGGATACAAATTGGAAAGGAAGGAGTCAAACTATCACTATTTGTAGATGATATGATAGTATACTTAAGTGACCCAAAAAACTCCACCAGAAAGCTCCCACAGCTGATAAACAACTTCAGCAAAGTGGCTGGTTATAAAATCAACTCAAGCAAATCAGTAGCCTTCCTATACTCAAATGACAAGCAGACTGAGAAAGAAGTTAGGGGAAATAACACCCTTCACAATAGCCACAAACAATATAAAGTATCTTGTTGTGACTCTAACCAAACAAATATAAGATCTGTATGACAGGAGCTTCAAGTCTTTGAAGAAAGAAATCGAAGAAGACCTCAGAAGATGGAAAAATCTTCCATGCTCTTGAATTGGCAGGATTAATATAGTAAAAATGCCCATCTTGCAAAAAGCATTCTACAGAATCAATGGAATCCCCATTAAAATCCCTACTCAATTCTTCATAGACTTAGAAAGAGCAATTCTGAAATTCCTCTGGATTAACAAATAACCCAGGATAGCTAAAACTATTCTCAACTCTACAAGAACTTCTGGGGGAATCAATATCTCCTATCTCAAGCAGAATTACAGAGCAATTGTGTTAAAAACTGCCTGGTATTGGTACAGTGACAGGCAAGGAGATCAATGGAATAGAATTGAAGACCCAGAAATGAATCCACAGAATTATGGTCACTTGATCTTTGATAAAAGAGCTACAACCACCCAGTGGAACAAATCATCCATTCTTATCTTCTTGTACTAAGCTCAAGTCCAAGTGGATCAAGGACTTCTACATAAAACCAGACACACTGAAACTAATAGAAAAGAAACTGAGGAAGAACCTTGAGCACATGGGCACAGGGGGAAATTTCCTGAACAGAACACCATTAGCTTATGCTCTAAGATCAATAATTGACAAATGGGATCTCATAAAATTACAAAGTTTCTGGCAAAGAAAACTGTCAAAAGGACAAAAAGACAACAAACAAATTGGGAAAAAGATCTTTTCCAACCCTATATCCGACAGAGAACTAATATCCAAGATATAAAAAGAACTCAAGAAGGTAGACTCCAGAGAGCCAAATAACCTATTAAAATGGGGTACAGAGCTAAACAAAGAATTTTCACCTGAGAAATTTCTAATTGTTTAGAAACACCTAAAGAAATGTTCAACATCCTTAGTCATCGGGGAAATGCAAATCAAAACAACCCTCAGATTTCACCTCACAACAGTCAGAGTGGCTAAGATCAAAAACTCAGGAGACAGCAGGTTTTGGCAAGGATGTGGAGAAGGAGGAACACTCCTCCACTGCTGGTGGGATTGCAAGCTGGTACAATCACTCTGGAAATCAGTCTGGCTGTTCATCAGAAAACTGGGCATAATACTACAGAAGGACCCTGCTATACCATTCCTGGGCATAAACCCAGAAGATTCCCCAGCATGTAATAAGGATACATGCTCCACTATGTTCATATAATAGCCATAAGCTGGACAGAACCCAGATGTCCCTCAAGGAAGGAATGGATACAAAAATGGTGGTATATTTACACTATGGAATACTACTCAGCTATTAAAAACAA
The DNA here is from genome assembly GCA_964023405.1 of Apodemus agrarius. NCBI lineage: Eukaryota > Metazoa > Chordata > Mammalia > Rodentia > Muridae > Apodemus > Apodemus agrarius. The sequence goes on from OZ030007.1 coordinate 123,279,192, forward strand.
TGAATTCATGAAAATTTTAGGCAAGTGGGTGGAACTGAAGAGTGCCCTTCTCTTTCACTCCTAGATGCCTCTCTCCCGCTTCTTCACAGAGACTATTCTCTTCCCCCTACTGAGCAGTTCTGTAGCATCCATACTTTGCTGAGATTTTCATTATTCTTAGGTTCCATATGATTTTTGAATTGTATTGTGGGTATTCTTAGCTTCTTTTTGGCTACTATCCACTTAACAGCAAGTACATACCATTTGTGTTCTTTTGTGACTGGGTTGCCTCACTCAGCATATTTTCAAGTTCCATAAATTTGCTGGTGAATTTCATGAAATCATCATTTTTAATAGATGAGTAATATCCCACTGTGTAAATGTAACACATTTTCTGTATCCATTCCTCTGTTTAGGGACATCCGGGTTGTTTCCCACTTCTAGCTATTATAAAAATGGGTGCTGTGAACATAGTTGAGCATGTGTCTAAGTTATATGTTGGAGCATTTTCAGTGTATATGACTAAGAGTACAGCTGGGTCCTCAGTACTATGTCCAATTTTCTGAAAAACTACCAGGTATACTTCCAGTGTGGTTGTATCAGCTTGCAGTCTTATCAGTAAAGGAGGAGTGTTCCTCTTTCTCCACATTCTTGCCAATATCTGCTGCCACATAAGTTTTTGATCTTAGCCATTTTGACTGGTGTGAGGTGGAATCTCAGGATAGTTCTGATTTTTCAAATTGCATATTTTCTTTATTTACATTTCAAATGTTATCCCCTTTCTCAGTTTCCCCCAGAAAGCCCCTATCCTGTACATCCTCCCCCTGCTTCTATGAGAGTGTTCCCTGATCCACCCTCCAACCCATCTCCATGCCCTCACATTCCCCTGCACTGGGTCATTGAGTCTTCACAGGACCAAGTGTCTCACATCCCATTGATGCCTGACAAGGCCATCCTCTGCTACATATGCAGCTGGAGCACTGGGTCTCTCCGTGTGTACTCCTTGGATGTTAGTTTTGTCCCTGGGAGCTCTGGGGCTCTGGTTGGTTGATATTGCTGTTTTCTATGTGGTCTCAAACCACTTTAGCTCCTTCAGTCCTTTTGATAACTCATCCATTGGGGACCCCATGCTCAGTCCAATGTTTGGCTGACAGCATCTACCTCTGTATTTGACAGGCTCTGGCAGAGCCTCTCAGGTATAGCTATATCAGGTTCCATTCATCATGTACTTCTTGGGATCCACAATAGTGTCTGCATTTGGTGGCTATATATGGGATGAATTGCCAGGCGGGGCAGTCTCTGAATGGCCTTTTGTTCAGTCTTTACTCCACACTCTGTCTCTATATTTGCTCCTGTGAGTATGTTGTTCCCCCTTCTAAGAAGGACTGAAGCACCCACACTTTGGTCTTTCTTCTTCTTGAGCTTCATGTGATCTGTGAATTGTATCTTTGGTATCCCAAGATTTCGGGCTAATATCCACTTATCGGTGAGTGCATACTATTTGTGATCTTTTGTGACTGTGTACCTCACAAAGGATAATATTTTCCAGTTTCATTTATTTGCCTAAGAATTTCATTAATTCATTGTTTTTAATAGCTGAGTAGTACTCCTTTATGTAAATGTACCACATTTTCTGTATCCATTCCTCTGTTGAAGGACATCTGGCTTTTTTCTAGCTTCTGACTATTACAAATAAGATTGTGATGAACATAGTAGAGCATGTGCCCTTGCTATATGTTGGAGCATCTTTTGGGTATGTGTCAAGGAATGGTATAGCTGAGTTCTCAGGTAGTACTACTTCCAATTTTCTGAAGAACTGCCAGACTGATTTCCAGAGTGGATGTACCATCTTGCAATCAAACCAATAATAGTGGAGTGTTCCTCTTTCTCCACATGCTCTCCAGCATCTGCTATCACCTGAGATTTTGATCTTAGCCATTCTGACTGGTGTGAGGATACCAAAACCAATTCTCAACAATAAAAGATCTTCTGGGGAAGATCCTGACATCCAGCTCTTTTAAAGAGCAATAGTGATTAAAATGTATGGTATTGGTACAGAAATAAGCAGGAAGATAAATGGAATAGATTTGAAATCCCAGAAATGAACCCATATATATATGGTCACTTTATGTTTGACAAAGGAGCTAAAACCATCCAGTGGAAAAAAGACAGCATTTTCAACAAATGGTGCTGATTCAACTGGAGGTCAGCATGTAGAGGGATGCAAATCAATCCATTCTTATCCCCTTGTACAAAGTTCAAGTCAAAGTGTATCAAGGACCTGAATTTAAAACCAGATACACTGAAACTAATAGGAGAGAAAGTGTGGAAGAACCTTGAATACATGGGCACAGGGGAAAATTTCCTGAACTACACACCAATGGCTTATGTTCTAAGACTAAGAATCAACAAATGGGCCCTCATAAAATTGCAAACTTCTGTTAGCTTTGAGTTTTTAAAAATTTCTCATATTATCCCATTTCCCATTTTAATATAATTATTCCTCTTATGTTGGAGCTAGTAACTAAAGTTCTGTAATAAATTTCCAACTAACTCAGTTATTGAAATTTGGTTATTTCTTCATAAGGCAAATCATTCCTTAAAAATATGGCATCTTATATTGCTTTATATTATTAGAATTTCAGAGATGATTATATTATTAAAATCTTTAAATTCTAAATAGATTAAAATTTATTGTATGTTATACTTAAATATAGGTTATCAGCAAATTAGCATTGATGAAAATCATGAATACCTGAATATAAATTTTCTCTGTACTTGTGACAGAGAACATGTAAAATTTTCAGTAAATTTTGGGTTCTCTCAAGTCCAGAGAATTTGAATCATATCAGTGGAAACTTGTATCTAGTATGACATTAATTCACATGGAAGGATCTTTCAATTACTCTGTATTATATAAAATTATTCTCTTAACTTTAAAACATAGCGTTGGAATAATAGCATTTTTATTAGATTTTCTAGCCTTAGAATTCTAGTATTAAACATTTCTCAACCTATGATTAAATCTTTAAAATCTATATGAGATTTCTGAAGAGCCTCAATAACTGTCATTGGCCCTGTAATTGGAATAAGCCACACTTATTCCAGTGAGCTACCTTTCTATACCTGCAGAAAGCTCCTGGGAATACATGTTGAAATTTGTATTCCTCACTTTTGCCTCCACCATCTGAACAGCAGGACCTATATTTGCTGCATATTGTATTAAGCCCTAGTGAGTGACTTTATAATACAAAGTTTAAACATCACTGTACCATACTGTGTTACTGAAAACTTTACTCGCTTCTGTGTTCAATACATAAGGGATTTAAACTCTTGACTGGTGAAAAGATCTTACAAAATTAAGTCATAAGCATATTCTGTTTTTAGGATAGGTATTTTGGTCCTTCCAAAAATCAATGGATGAATTGGAAAACTGAAGAGAGAAACATAGGCTCTCCCTAGAGAAGCTGAGAGAGTGAAACATAAATAAAATATCAGCCTGCTCAAGGTAGACTGTTGTAGTTTGCTGATATACAAGGCTTTTGGTAGGAGATGCATTCAGCGGCAGAAGTAGTAAGACAGTCATCCATAAGTCAAGTTTGATATCTAATGGAAAGAAAATAGAATTTGCAAGTGCCACCAGTCTGCCCAGTTTTGTTTTATTTTTAATGACAAGCTAATCTGTTGTGTGTCTAGCATGTTCTACTAACCCTGACAAAATCATGATGTGTAATCTTCATTGTGGGGAGAGAGAAAATATTAGAATGGAAAAATGCCATAAAGCTTCCTGAACATAAACATGCTTTTTTCCTATGCTAAACCAGCATAGGAAACTTTGAACACAAAAAAGCATCATTTTAATTTTTATTTGTATAGAGAAAATAGAAACTGGAAGTATTTAAAAATACAAAGCACAATATAACGGAATAGTTTTTTTTTTTCTTTTTCTTTTAAGTATTTACTTAGAGTGTTGCAATTTGTTTACATGTTCTTTATTTTAGGAGCCTGGATATACATACAATATATTTTGATCAGATTAAAAATCCTCTTAGGACACCATATGGTTTGTATACTATTGGACCAAGGAGTGGTCCTATTAGGAGGTGTGGCCCTATTGGAGTAGGTCTGTAGGAAGTATGTCACTGTAGGTGTGGGCTTTGAGACCCTCATCCTAACTGCCTGGAAGCTAGTCTTCTCCTCTCTGCTTTTGGATCAAGATGTAGAACTCTCAGCATCTCCAGTCCTGTGTCTGCTTAGATGCTGCTATTTCATTTTTTTTGAAACCATAATATTCAGTTTGTGTTGTCCATATCTTTAGGTGTGTGACACAACCACTGGAATAACCCATTGGTTTACCTGGGTCCTCTCTTAAAGAAAACTGAGTTTTGCCCCCACAAGAATATAGGTACCACAAAATCATCATATAAACACAGGTGTGGGTGAGAGAGAGGTTGGGGTGCTGCCAATTCAATTATGCTCACAATCTTTATTATTATTATTATTATTATTATTATTATTATTACTTGACTGCTGATTGTCCAGCATCTATATCCTTCCTTCTGGGATTGCAGGTGTGTGCTACCATACCTTGCTCATGCTATGTGTGAGGCTCTGTCCTTGCCTTGTGTTCCTGTTGGTTAAGCAATCAACCTAAGGAGCTCTATTCCACAGCCCCTTCTTAGAGTATCTCTGACATAATGAAGGAGCTAACTTTCTATGTCATAGAATAAAGCTTTCTGGGTAGTGTTCATCTATCTGAGATCTCTTCATGCCTCTCACGTAGGTGTTTCTCCACTTTATGTATAGATCTTGCACTCCTCTGCCATTCAAACTTGAAATAGATTTTTCTCCTCTCTAAAGTAGGTTCCAAACTTAACATATGATTTGCTTAATACTTTTGATATGAAAAACCCTATAATATTAATAGACCACACTTCGTACTAATCATTACTATTATTAGCTATAGCCCATTGTGGTAAGTATTGATTCCCACTCTGTGGCAGCACCATGCCTACTAAAGTGCAATTATTCTGAGACAAAAAAAAATGTTGAACCTGTTCACTTTCAGTAAAGTAGGATTAAAAATATTGAAGCCTCCACATAAAACCCAAAATTGATTTTTTAAATCATTAAATAAATCATGTGGTAATATCTTGTTCTTAATACCTATCATTTCATGGTTTGACACAAATGTGTGAAGTAGATACTAATTATTCATTTGTTCATTTATTCTTTTTTTCTCATATTGGGTGAGAACCAAATGATTTTAGAATATCTAGTAGCAGAAATGTAAATGGAATTAGAACATACCCTAGGAATATCCATGATGTTCTTTTAGTACTTATAAAAATTTTTGGGGTAGTTCTGAGGGATTTTCCTGGCATTGGATCTAAGGATAGAGAAGAGTTACCTGCTGGCAGAGCAGAAAGCAAGAAAATATTAAGTGACTTTTAAAAGGTATATTCAAAATAGAAAGAAATGTAATTAGAAATTTAAAGGTATTTAGAAATATTTTAGGTATTTGAAGTGTTGAACTATTTAAAGATATGTGAATAAAAACATGAACTTGGTAGACTATTACTATACCTAAAAGAACCAATGAAATGGATGTTTGTGAGATAGATGCAGCTGGTATAAAGGTTAGATAAAAACGTGAAGAATTGTAAATCATAATTGCTCTAACTAAACTAGTATTTTGTCAGAGCTGAAATATTCAGGTATTTTCAAACATCTTCACTTTCCAGGACCCACAGGTGACCAAACAGAAAGCCTGGATTTTATGAGGTGGTCCCAATGCTGAAGACACAACACACATTGTCAGAGGACTTGGAGAAGTCATGTTGGTACTCACCAGAAAGCTCCTTATTGTGATGGCTAGGCTTTATGATAATAGAAGGTGCTATATGTGTGACAGTGGGGGAAAATTCACCATCAGTTTTACATAGCTATAAATTTTGAGGGATAGAATAATGACCAACATAGTATAATGTGCTCAAGGATATAATAATGATTTGAATATTACTGGGATAGCCAACATGCTTCTGATTGAATTCAAGTCTTGATCCATAGGAAAGAACACATGCTTTGAACTATAAACCTAGATAAGAACACATTGTAGGGAGCACACAACTTATGCCTACTTGTACATGCCCTGTTCATTCTGATTCAGTCTCTATGAGTTCATATAAGTTATAAGTACATTGATTTACAGGGCCTTGTGTTCTTCATGTCTTCTATCCCCTCTCTTTCCTGCTTTTATTTCTTCCTTCCCTTCCATGTCATTCCCTGAGCTCTGATGTATTTGATGTAGACATTTCACTTAGGGCTAACTGTTCCAAATACTCTCACTCTCTATATAGTGTCTTGCTGTGGGTCTTTGTATTTTGTTCCATCCATAGCAGGAGGAAGCTCTCTCAAGATGACTGAGCAGGACACTAATCTATGAATGTAGAACGTCATTAGGAGTCATTTTATTGATCTTTTACTTTGTTTTTGTTCAGAACAATCATATTTGTTTTTATCCTAGGTTCCTGGGATATATCTAGTCTCGGATTCTTGGTTAACCAAGCAGTGTTTTATATGAGCTCCATCACATGGAATGGGCCTTAAGTCAGATCACATATTGATTAGTTACTACCACAAGCTTTGTGCCAACAAGGCACAAACATTGCACTGGGTTCATGCTTACATTACTCATTTAGTAGGGTGCAGACTGTCTTCCTCTACTAAAGACAATGCTCTTGATTGTGTGGCCATTTGCTGAAGCATGTTTTACCTATCAGATGTGATTAGACAGATTACAGGCACTAGGGGAGAATCAATTACTATATTTCTGCTAAGGGAAGATAGTGTTAAAATGACTTCTAATGATTTATCGCTATGCCCATAGAGGAGTGCATCTCTCAATCATCATCAGAGAAGGTTCTTGTTGAATTATAATGCAAGTAGCACAGAGGCTTACATTGGTCAAGGTTAAGAAAATAAGACTCTGACATGTTCATGCCTCAAAAGGATATCTAGAAGAGTCACTTTTGGTCTGTTTTGATTTCATTTTGCTTTTGGTTTTTACCCCTGTGAGATCACTTGTTCCTGACATTCTGTATCTGGCTTATTTGACTTACCACGTGACTTCTGCTTCAATCCATGTTGATGCAAATGACATGATTTCATTTTCTTTTGCCTGAATGTTCAAATACATTGCTAACCAGTAGACAGAAGTCATTTCTATTCCTGAGGATTAATTATGAGTAAACAACGAGAGTGGATAATTCCTTTATGATTGATCTTTACGACTATGTCCAGCCCATTTGGATTTACAGGTCATATTGTAATTCTATTTCATGTGTATGAATGTCCACATGCATGCTGTGTGATGTGAATGAATAAAAGTACTCACAGAAATCAGGAGAAACTGTCAAACCCTAGCTAGAGTTATACACACTTGTGCACCACAAAGTGTTGTTATTAATGCCTGAATTCCAGGCCTCCAAAAGAGCAACAAGCATTTATGGCCACTGACCCATCTTGTCAGCCAATTGATACAATTTTTAAATACAATCCTATAATAAAATAAAAATGATGATGAAATACATTTTCTGTGAAACTGTATATATGCCTCAATGATTTCTTGAAAGAGATGAAATATATCCTCTGGAAATTTGGCAATACTCCAGAAAGATACAAATTATGTTTGAAAATTACAAAGTGCTCAAGAAGTTAATAAATTCTAGTGTCGCTCTGTCCTTCCTTTTCACTGAACGTCAAACTTGCATTGGCTTGTTTGAAAGAAATAAATTTGATTCTTACAATGAAATAAAACTAGTTCCTTTATAGAGTTCTTTCCATAATTTTTTTCTTCCCATTTATTCTAAATTATGAAATATAGTGATTCCTTTATTTAAATGTCTACATTATTCACTATGAATGGATAAACAGAAATGATAGCTAAAAGCAGCTTTGAGAAAACAAACTCTGATATATGCTAAGATAATTTATAAATCATGAAGGATTCAATTTCTTAAAATGAATTCCTGCATTATTGAGTATCCCAGAAACCACCCTGATGATCCAGACAGATTTTGGAGGAGGCCCTGTGCAGCAAATGTCTGGAATATGTTACAAAGCACTAGAATATTACATGTTTTTATTGTTTTTGTATATATTGTCAAGGCTAGGCCCTTTGATTTTTGAAGTATCCTCCCCGATAGAAGATAATTCTCTTTCTTTCACCAATTAGTAGCTGCCTGTATTTCTTTTCCTAAGGGTGGATCCCATAAAATTGCCCATTTTCATATATTCCCATATAGACAAAAGTTTGGGTTTATATATTTCTGTATATATATACATATATGTACTTATATGTACATATATGTACATATATGTTTGTGTGACAATAACAATAAAGGACAAAGAGATTATCCACTTGCAAGTAGGGAAGAGAAGATAGAGGAGTTTAGAAGGATTCCTGGGACATGATGGAAGAAGAAAAGAGAAGAGAGAGAGTGTGCTGTAATTCCATTTAATTAAAAAACATATAAAAATATTCTAAATGCAAAACAAAAAATAAAGTACAGATATCCATGAGTTAAAGTGCTGTTAATAAATAGAATGCCAGGATAGAAGCGAATTAAAAATAATTAAAATATCTAAATGATAATATAATAATCTAAATTTCTCTGGCAAAATCTTGAATATTATCAATCATCCCAAATATACTAATAGTTTTCATGTTATGTGTTCTATAAACATATTGGATCGGAAGGTATTATTGTTTTCCAATCAAATATTTTCCTTCAGAAAGTCTTTGAAAATACCTATATAACTTCAGTCATGGATTTCTGGCCACAGTAACTACAGCATTAATTAACTTGGTAAGTAGAAATAGCATCTATAAACTGTCTAAAATTTACAATGCTGGCCTTAAAATGTGTACTAATTGCAGTCTTTTAACTCCATTGAATTTTTAATTAGGACTTAAATGCAGTATAATGTTTGGTAAAATGACAGAAAAAAATCCATCAGCAAAGTTACAAACAAGGATGGAAAGACAGAAGCTTCAGTTTGCAGTGCGATGGTTCTGGCTGTCAGCATGCCTGTAATTGGCTCTGTAAATTTCCCCAAAATTTTGAGAATGTAATGAATTTTTTCAATAGCCATTTCTCCAAATATATTTAATTAGAATTAATTTAGGCAGTTTTCTGCTTCAAACTATATTAAATACATATTCATGAGATTTAATTAGCTCTAGTTAAGGTTATATTAAAACTACTTGAGTTTAAATTAGTTTTTACAATTTTAATTTTAAAATTTACCCAACATTCCATAAACTGACATATCGCATATTATTTATAGCTTGTATAAATATTTGAACTGCTTTGTAATTCTGTTATTTCTGGTGACAAATTTTTCAATGCATTCATTGGTTCATCTTAAATGAATGTACAATAAAACAGCATATATTTCATGCCAGTATATGAAGGTACATATTAAAAATACATATATTAAAAAGCATGCATATTTTATAACTTTAGATGATTAGGAACACATAATTTTACTATTTGACTCTGAAATTTAACTGATATGAAAGTCTGAAACATTAAGGGATGAATCTTGACAAGTAAAGGAAAAAGCACTCAGTTAAACATTTCAATCTACCTTTTTCTTAACTCTATGTATGTATGTTTCCTGTAGTGATCTTTATAAAAATAAATTGAATCAGTTGATATAAAAACATACATTTAAAGCCGGGCGTGGTGGCGCATGCCTGTAATCCCAGCACTTGGGAGGCAGAGGCAGGTGGATTTCTGAGTTGGAGGCCAGCCTGATCTAGAGAGTGAGTTCCAGGACAGCCAGGGCTACACAGAGAAACCCTGTCTCGAAAAACCAAAATAAATAAATAAATAAATAAATAAATAAATAAATAAAAAAACATACATTTAGGTGCTGGTTTACCTTGGGTGTGAACTCTGCAGCCAGTCCTATAACGCACAGAGGAAGCGACACTTCCAGGTGCTCTAACATGTCCAGGATCATAGGTGAGGAGGATATAACATCTGTACCAACACCACAGGACATAAATGGGACCAGAGGAATCCAGTTAGGCAGGAACACCACCCAACCACTGGCATGGTCACCTTCCAGTCTGGGCTGGTTTACCTTGGGCAGGTACTCTACAGTCACTCCCATAACACCCAGAGGAAGCTCCACTACTAGGAGCTCTAACATACCCAGGATGCCAGGATTTCAGTAGTTTCCAGTCACAGGAAGGACAGTCTCCACTCAGATATAGCGAGGGCCAGAAACACTAGAGATAATGAGATGGTGGGGGGCAAGCATAAGAACATAAGTAACAGAAGCCAAGGTCACTTGGCATCATCAGAAACCAATCTTCCCACCATACCAAGTCCTGGATACACCATTATACGAGAATAGCAAAATTCAGATCTAAAATCACTTCTTATGATGATGATAGAGGACTTTAAGAAGGACATAAATAACTCAAAGAAATATAGGAGAAGGCAGGGAAACAAGTAGAAGCATTTAAAGAGGAAACAAAATCCATAAAAGAGTTAAGGAAAACACAATCAAATGTGCAAAGGAAAAGAACAAAACCATCCAAGATCTAAAAATGGAAATAGAAACAATAAAGAAATCACAAAGGGAGACAACGCTGGAGTTAGAAAACCTAGGAAAGAGATCAGGATTCATAGATCATCATCATCAACAGAGTACAAGAAATAGAAGAGAAAATCCCAGTGCAAAAATACCATAGAAAGCATTGACACAACAGTCAAAGAAAATGCAAAAGGCAAAAAGCTCCTAACCTAAAACATCCAGGAAATCCAGGACACAATGAGAAGACCAAACATATTGATTTTGCTTGTAGATTACAAAAATGGGGTTTAAAACAATATCATAAAGCCATGACTATAAATTTAAAGCTTTATAAAGCAAAGATCCTTTTTTATGACATATTTGTGTTAAAATTTTCTACTTCTATAATTTTTGTACACCATGAAGGATTTATTGATGTTTTGTTTAAAATTTTAATAGCTGATAAAGGGGTCGCAACACTGTACAATCTCATTATTCTAATTAGTTAATGATGCTGTTGAGTTGTTTGAAGCTTGCTTTAGAAGTATGAGATTTGAAAGGACCGGAGGCTAAATTTTTCCATTAGTCACCCATCTGTAACTACCACTAACTTAATTGCAAGTTTCTTAGATAAATACCCCAAAGTAGAATTTAGATTTAGAAAATAAGTCTGGAAAAATTCAGTCAATGTTACCCCTATTTCCCCATCTCAACACTTCAGCTCTTAATCTATTTTATTATGATAAGAAATATGTTTCCTGCTGTTACTGATTTTTGGAGTAGCGATAACTGTATACTTGTGTACTTTGGCTTTGTGCTAGACAGTAGTAAACTTATTTACAGTGAGTCAAAAAGTAACAAATAGTGTTAAACATATTTAATCGGCTCAAAGTGTGATAATAAAAATTTGCTTATTGTACTGTTAAACTTCATACATGCTGACTCATTCTGTGGGTGGCAAAAGCGTTTAATTTAGTGTGTTTGCTCAGGTAAGGGATTGGAGCCCTTTATTTAGACTCCTGAAGCACACCCATAAGCAAACTGATAATTAGATGCAGATGAGGGTTTAGGGAAAATGGCAACTATAGGCAGATGATTAGTTTTCTAATACACTTCTTTTCTGTACTATAGATGATTATCATTTTTCACTGTAATATTTTTAATTGTGACTGTGATATATGCCAATCTTAAAGCCAGCCCACACTTATATATGATGTTGTATTTACTGAGTATATTGGGGAGGTTCCATAGGTAAAAATTACAGTAAAGAAACATATATGCTAAGACAAGTAGCTATTCATTAGTATTGTTCCATGTAGTAAGCAAGATTATTTCTGGACATCATAAACTAATTACCATTTATTATTTTTTCACGTGAAAGCAAAAAACCAATATGAATTATGTCATATTTCAGGTTTTAAACAATAAGGTCAAGGTAGACAGATTGAAAAGTTAATATGGAATATGGAAAGCTTTCTCTTCCTTCTTTGATTCCCCTGGTAGTGCTGCTGGTGGTGAAGGAGATGTGTGTGTGTGTGTGTGTGTGTGTGTGTGTGTGTGTTGGGAGGAATATGTACTTTTGAATATGTGAATGCAGGAAAGTGAGTTAGAGGTCCTCACCTTCTGTCTTGCTTGAGACAGCATTTTTGGGCTGTCAAGTCTCTGTTTACCTTTTTAGGCCTTTGAGCATCTGTAGACTTTCCTGTATGTCTCTCTCTTCTCACTGGCCAGGTGCTGGAAATATGGAAGTTAAAAGCTGTGGGTTCAAATTTCACAAAGCTTCTAGAGATTGAAACTTAAGATTCTCATGTTTTCAAGACAAATACACTTACTCAGTGGGCTCTCACCCAAACCTAGCTTTGCTCATTGTACAGTGTACTTGCACACAAAATGACTACATGAATATTGCAAGGAATAAAGTGATATGTTTATGTCTAATATTTAAAAAATATGGATTTTTTCCATATTTTTTAATAATTGGAATAAGGAATAATTTAATTTTTGTCAGTCCTGAGATGAATATTAAAATTTTTTAAAAATATTTATGAAGTACACTTTTGTGTTCTGTATGCATTTATGTTATTAAATAATTCCAGTAGTTTAGTTAATACAGTCTTTACCATCTAATTTCTCTGTTTTGCTTATTTATTGATGCATTATGTTTAATGATAGAAAGTTTTCATTTTACATATTACTTTTTCCATTTATTTATTTATTTATTTATTTATTTATTTAATTTACATCCAATCAATGTCCTCCTTTCCCAGTCCCCCTCAAACACAGTCCCTCCCCATATCCTCTTCTTGTTCTCTTCTAAGAGGGTGGAGGCCTCCACTGGGTGTCCCCCAACCATGGCACATCAGGTCTCTCCAAGGCTAGGCACAATCTCTCCCCCTGAGGCCACATAAGGCAGCCAAGTTAGGGGAATAGGTTCTGCAGGCAGGAAAGAGATCACTAACCAAAGTGTATACATGGATAAGTCCATGGCTCTAGCTACATATGTAGCGGAGGAGTGCTTTATCTGGCATCAATAGGAGTGGCAACCCTTTGTATTGTGGATGCTTGTTGCTTCAATGTGGAGGAGTGAGTAGGTGGATGGGGGAGAACCATCTTAGAGGCAAAGATGAAGCAGGATGGGATTGGGGGGGTCTTTGGGGAAGAGAGACCAGAAAGTGGGACATTTGAAATGTAAATAAATAAAATAAGCGATTAATAAAAAAATTTAAAAATGAATAGTCTCTAGATCTTTATCATAGATGAACAATCTCTATTGGTATTTTTCAAGAGTCAAAACATAATCACCTGTCTAAGTCCTTGAAAAAAGCCTGTTGTGATTGGAAATATCAATGCAAAATATCACTTCTAGAATCACATTCATGATGGAACAAAATGAATTATTAACATTTTAATACTATGTCTAAGGAGAGAAAAATCTTCTTGGATCAGAATATTTTTGTAAAGGTAACTTTGTTTCTCAATATTTGATTTACAATATTTGATTACAAGATGTGTAAATTTTCTTTTAAATTGCCACACATTTGTTAGAAATTAGAAAATGAAGTCAATTATCATGAGAGAAAATATTCATAATAATGTTTAAATAAACCAGCCATGTATTAGATTACATAGGTCAAGATAGTACTTGGGAGGCTGAGGCAGGTGAATTGCAACAAATTCAAGACGTACAGTGAATTTTTAATAAGCTTAGGCTATAGTGTGATATTAATGACAGACAGATGATAGCTCTATAGATATATAAATCTATAGATAGATAGATAGATAGATAGATGAGAAGAAAGAGAAAGTATGAAAGGGAGATAGATGTGATTAACCAAATTCACTTAAATTCACTTAATTTTATGGTCAAACTGAAAATTGTGGCCAAAGCAGTAGTGATGTTAAAAGTTTTTTAGGGATAATAGGAGATAATTTGTACAAATAATTATTATATTTTATCAGGAGTAGATTTTTAATGTGTTCTTATTCAGTACAATTTTTATAGATTTCATAATGTTAAACACTCATCATTAACTTGACAGGATGTGGGATCACCAAGGAGACAGGCCTCTAGGCACACCTGTGAGAAAATTTAGATTATGTTAGCCTTAGGACATGCTTATGAGGGATTATCTTGAATAAGCAAAGTGAAATGGAAATATCTAGCCTAAAACTTGTGATACCTTTTTCTCTGCTCCACATAAAGGAAGAAGATCTCTGAGCACAAGTATGAATCAGTCTCTCTCTCTCTCTCTCTCTCTCTCTCTCTCTCTCTCTCTCTCTCTCTCGTTCTCTCTCCTGTTTCATTTTGCAGGATAGAATATGAAGTGGAGATTTGAGGTTCCTTTGGAGATTCAGTTGTGTCACATTTGTTCCTTGGAAAGGGTATAAGTGTAAGTCAGCAGAAAGAGCACCACACAGTGGCACTGGTTCTCCAGCTCTCTTTGCTGATCATAACTTGTCGTGGCTTCATAGAAAGAAATGCACCAAAGAGCTTTTCATGATATTCTGACACCTTTTGCCTTTTCTGTGGTCTTGGGCTGATTGGAAGAACCTCGATGTTTCTTCGGGGTAGAACTACATTGCTGATTCATGAAAGGTGTATGCAAGTGAATTGAGCTACCACTGCTGAACTGCTAATATCCTAAAAACAAAGACTGGAATCGCCCCCAAAGAAGTATTTGTAAACAGGTCCACATCCTCCTTTGCCCTATTAACCTTTCCTTTCCACTACCTGGGTTGGTGGTGAGCTAGACGGGAGGTGAAAGCATGTAGGAACCCTTTTAAAGCAGGTTTTGAAAAATTAAATCCTTCAAGAATATGTTACATCAATTTTTCTTTCCTTTTTTAAACTCTAAGATCTCCCATGTGATTACATCTTTCTGGTTTCTTTTCATTTATATGTCTTGTTTTAATTAGCTCCCAAATATACCTTCACAGTCTGTATAATGTTATTGGGATGATGACCATTTTGTATTGGGTTACCAAAAGTGAATCATACAGGAGATTACTTTTTCTGATTTCAATATTTCTCAGTTGCTGTACTTATTTTTGTATGTGTAAAGTTAAAGCCTCATGGAAGACACAGGAAAATTTCATTCTTGATTACAAATCCAGTACTACTTGATCAAACCTGTAAGGTTATCCTTCTTGCTGGGGCTGGAATACAAACCACTCATTCAATTACATCTTCACCAGCTTTAAGTTTTCAGTGGTTTCCTTCACTGACAAAGCTTGGCTGTTCTGGAAATTGCTCTATAGACCATGCTGTCCTTGAACTCAGAGATCTGCAAGCCTCTCTTTTCTAATTGCTGAGATTAGAGGTGCATAGCACTATACCTGGGCCTAAACTCTTCTTTAAGCCTGGCCATTGTGACTCAAGATATATATTAAAGGCATGTGGAAAAAGCCTGTGTTTTGCAACCTTAAGATGCAAATCAAAGGCAAGTTGTCTTCCTACCTCAAGATCTGGATCAGGTGTGCCTCCCTTTCTGTATTGTAATCCATTCCAGATGTAGTTAAAGTTGACAACTGAGAATAGGTATCCACTATTCACCCCCTTATCAACTTGACATTCAGATATATCTTTGGACCTTTAAACATTTTGAGACTGTGATAAAATACAAAGAGAGTTGAAGTTGAACTAAAGGCATTTTGCCTTATGTTTTGGCTACAAGAATGTGAGGGCCAAATAGTGAAATATTGTGGTTTGCAAAGACTCATGTGTTTCAATGCTTGACCCATAGATAGAGGCACTATTAGGGGATATGGCCTTCTTGGCCTAGAAGTGGTTTTGTTAGAGGACACACCATGTCTCCTCATTGTTGCCTTCAGATCAACATGTAGAAATTGGCTCTTCTAGCACCAAGTCTTCCTGTATGCTGCCTTGCTTCCTAACATGATGATTATGAATCTGTAAGCCATCCCCAGTAAAAAATATTTCATTTACAAAAGTTTCCATGCTCATGGTCTATCTTCATAGCAATAGAAAACCAAAGACAGATGCCATGTGAATAGCATTTGTCTCTTTGAGTACGTCAAAGTAAAACCTATTTAATTAAACTTCACATTATTCTTCTGATTGTAAAGGTAACAGAATGGATTTTGTTTAAACATTTAAAGTTATTCAAGAGTCTAATAAAACAGAATTTCAAATAAGTTAATTGTGAAGAAGCACTGTGAATAAGAACACAGATATCTGAGTGCAGAAATGGCAACTTGGCAAAGTAGTCATGCCTCTGTTTGTTCATTTTTAAACATTGGGTAGAAGACTTGCCTGATGTCTGTTGTAGTTAATTAATGCTAGAATTATTTGTACGATGTAGGTCAGAAAAATCTTCCTGAAGACCTTTTGTTGTTCAGATTCTTTCTGGGTTCTTTTCTCTGAATTGTTGTTGCTTCGTTACTATTATCTTGTAACCAAAAGCATTGACCCATGCAGGTCTGCCTATGTTATATATAATTTGTCATTACTAGGCCTTGGGAGCATAATATGAGTAGTACAATATGTAGGTCAATAATTCTGACATCTACAACTCATTATCCTTTTATGAGAAAATATTAAAAATGCATATTTTTCATTACATAAAATTGTTTCAGATTAATATCCTGTTTTGTATGTTCTCTGATCTGTTTTCTACTCTTTATAATTCATAAATTATATCTCTGGATATTACTTGGATATTCAGACTGAAGCATTGTCTCTTCTACAGTTTGCTTGTGGTATTCCCTCTTGTTGTTTGTGTATAACTAATCAGGAAGTACCCCTGATTAGTACAGATCAAGTACATGTTTTTTTGTCTTTTTCACTGAAACCATTGTGCTTTTCATATTATTTCAGCTTAACACACTTTCATGCACTCTTTAGCAATTTACATGGATGATAGAACATATGCAGATTCGATAAATTCATTTTACATCTCTCCCATGCCTTGGCACGACTTCAACACAGCTGAAAGTACCCAATTTAAGAACTTTCAAGATTGTACTTCCTGATGATGAATTTAAAGCAAGAGCCTAGAGGCTTCATGCCTATAGATTACTTCCAATCACTTCTACTTTTATTTTTCAAATTGTAACTGTTCATAATGAATTTTGCCATTTGTATTTTAATAATGTTATTATTATTTCTCTTCAATTGAAATAATGTGCATATTAATGGCTTTGGATGTGGGCTTTATATAAATATATGTCATCTTAATTTGTTGTTATCCATTTACCTCCTCCACTGCCCCACACTCATTTCTGATTCTCTAATTTCAGGCCACTAGTCCTCCATTACAGTACTTTGCCCTTACTCCTACCTGTTAACTTCTCTCTATTTCTACTCACTGCCACCTATATTTACTTCTATGTCATATATATTTAAATCACACACACACACACACAAAAATACATACATACACACAAACACACACACACACACACACACACACACACACACACACACACACACATATCCAGATTTCACTCATTTGAAAGGAAATAGTGATACTTACCTTTTTATGGTCAATTTAACTTGCTTAACACAGTGATGTCCAGTTTGAATCATTACCTAACAAACTTTATGATTACATTCCTTTTTCAACTAAAAACAATTCTCTGTATATATGTTCAGTAGTTTTCTTATTCATCTTGTTGATGGCTATGAGAATCCTTTTCCTATCTTTTGTGACTTTGAAGACAGCAATATGGGTGTGTAATTAGTTCTAACCCCATAAGTGAGGAACTGATCATTTTTAGTTTTCTGAGTCAGCTCTATCCTGACTTTTATCCTTTTTACACAGGTTTACATCCCACTCTGTTGATCGAGGGGTTTGTGTCTTGAAATTTATAGCTACTTTTTATAGTCATTTCATTTTTCTTGTTGTCTGTTTTGACAAAAAAAGAGAAAGAATCTCATCTAGTTTTAATTTGTATTTGTTGGCCATTTGTAGTTTTCTCTCTCTTTCTTTTCTCTTTATTTTTTCCTTCCTTCCCTCCTTTCTTCCTTCCTTCCTAACTTCCTTCCTTCCTTCCTTCCTTCCTTCCTTCCTTCCTTCCTTCCTTCCTTTCTTTCTCTCTTTATTCCTATCTTTATTCCTTCCTTCCTTCCTTCCTTCCTTCCTTCCTTCCTTCCTTCCTTTATTATTTTAGGATAATATATTTATTTCACTAACCCATTTTATGATCAAGTGTTTTAAGGGGCTGCTGGATTTTTGCAATTCTTTGCATAGTCTGCATATCAACCCGTTATCTTCCTGTTTAGTTGTTAGAGGTTTTATTTATTTATTTTTGTATTTTCTGGTAACTATTCAAAGGTTTCTTGATATGATTTCTCAGTTCTCTGAATACCTTCCTGTGTAGCAGGAGCCTATTTGAGAAAATTCTTCAACTGGTTTCTTAGTTCTGAAGATCCATTTTTGTGTCAGTGCCAGACTGATGTTGTGGCCATTGCTCTATAAGTAATTTGAAGTCACCTATTATGATGCATGCAGAATTTTGCTTTTGCCTAGGATTGATTTTTCTAATAGAATACTCTGTTTATTAAATATAAATTCACAATTGTGATTCTGTACACATTTTGAAAATTTTCAGAATTTGTCCTAAATCTAAAGGTCACATTTAGGAAGTCATTTCCAAAGTATTTTTTTTTTCTGTTAAGTATCTCAACATATTAAATAAAGTTCATCCATATGTGCATGTGTGTGTGTGTGTGTGTGTGTGTGAGAGAGAGAGAGAGAGAGAGAGACAGAGACAGAGAGAGAGACAGAGACAGAGAGACAGAGAGAGACACAGAGAGAGACAGAGACAGAGAAAGGTCAGCTATTGAGAATGGTGCTTGGCTCAGTCCTTGGAGATACATAACTGAGACATAGAGATGTATGCTTAACCATTACACAGGTCAACTCTGCCTATCACAATTTTTCTGTACATAGTATAAAAGCTTTCCTCACAAAAGATTTCACTTAGATGAGAAAGAGTAGGAAGGACATAGTTTTGACAGTAACTTATTGTTTTAACAACAAAAACAACAAAAAAACACTTGCAATTTTTCTTTAATGTAATATCTGGCATTAGATGCTGATGAATTACATTTATTGAAATATATGGCTTATAAGAAAGCTTTGCCAAAATTCAATGAACGAAATGTCAAGTATTCTATGAGAAGTCATTAATGTTGGCTTCCTAAGCACACTACCCTAACATTTTTAATCACTTGGTTCTTTTATTTTTAGTCTCAAACTATCACTTAATTTTGGGTATGTTACTATTCAATTGAAGAAATGGACACTTTTATTCCTCTATGGTTCTTTTAAATATCATTCTAGTTATTAGTAATAATTAATAAAATTATTGTCAATGCTCTTTAAAAAAATAACATTTTAGAAAGAAAAGAGAGCCAGCTGATTTTCCTGCCAAATACTTTTCCTCAAATTTGGCCACAGATGCATTGTACAACCTTCAAATACACCCAAAAATCTGTTTACAAAAATGGTTATAAGTATTAACTTATTAAGAGCAATTCACTAAATATATAAAAGGATAGAAATAATATGATTTTAAAATGTATCCTTAATATTCATTGGTTTCATATCTAAGTGAGTACCTACTAACAACCATTTACATGTTTTAATTTAATATAACTTTTTGTCTAAGTTAACTAAAGTCAGTAGAATATATGAATGAGTTGACTTATCATAAAAAGATACATTCACAAATTAATTTATGTTGTCACTGCTCATAGTTATAAATTAATTTAGTAAAACTTATTTAAGTAGTACACAAATTATATTAGTACATAGGAAATGGGGTCAAAAAGAAACAAGAGAGAGCATATACTAACAACTTAATGGCATACCTGAAAGCTCTGTAACAAAAAGAAGCTATTTCACCCACAAGGAGTAGAAGACAGGAAATCATCAAACTCAGGGCTGAAATCAATCAAGTTGAAACAAAGCGAACCAGACAAAAAATCAACAAAACCACGAGCTGGTTCTTTGAAAAAAATCAACAAGATAGATAAACCCCTAGCCAGACTTACCAAAGGGTACAGAGACAATATTCAAATCAACAAAATTAGAAATGACAGAAAGATCAGCTGCGGGTGCAGACTAGCAGCCGGGACCAGCTCTCTGAGCAGACTAGCAGCGAGGGGCCACCGGGCCGCCTCGGGGCACAGCTCGGCACTCTAGCAGCTGGAGTCAGGGACCTGGACTCAGAGCGAGCATAGTCCAGCACAGACAAGCTGCCAGAAGGGATCTGTCTCCTGGGGACAGGCATGCTGTGCTTTCAGCAGGGCGCCATCTACAATAAGACCAACTAGCGCCAGAGATAAAGAGATGGCAAAAGGCAAACGTAGGAACAATATTAACAGAAATCAAGGCAATATGGCACCATCTGAACCCAATTCGCCAACCACAGCAAGTCCAGGATACCCCAGCACACCAGAAAAACAAGAGTTAGATATAAAAGCACAGGTCATGATGCTCCTAGAGGAACACAAAAAAGACATAAACAAATCTCTTAAAGAAATGCAGGGGAACATCAATAGAGTAGAAGCTCTTACAATCCAAACACAAAAAACACTTAAAGAACTCCAGGAGAATATGGGCCATCAGACAGAAACCAATAAAGAGGAAGTGAGAAAATCAGTTAAAGAAATGCAGGAGAACTTGAAACAACAGGCAGAAGTCATGAAAGAGGGAGCACAAAAATATATTAAAGAATTACATGAAAACACAAACAAACAAATGATGGAACTGAGCAAAACCATCCAAGATCTGAACACAGAGGTAGAAACAACTAAGAAATCACAAAAGGAGGCAACCTTGGAGATAGAAAACCTTGGGAAGAAAACAGGGGTCGTAGATGCAAACATAAACAACAGAATACAAGAGATAGAAATAAGAATCTCCGATGCTGAAGATAACATAGTAACCATTGACTCCACAGTCAAAGAAAATGCAAAATCCAAAAGGCTTGTAACCCAAAACATCCAGGAAATCCAGGACACAATGAGAAGACCAAACCTAAGGATTATAGGGATAGATGAGAGTGAAGATCTACAACTTAAAGGGCCAGCAAATATCTTTAACAAAATTATGGAAGAAAACTTTCCTAACTTAAAGAGAGAGATGCCCATGAATGTACAAGAAGCCTACAGAACTCCAAACAGACTGGACCAGAACAGAAACACCTCCCGTCACATAATAATCAAAACCCCAAATGTACTAAACAAAGAAAGAATATTAAAGGCAGTAAGAGAAAAGGGCCAAGTAACATATAAAGGAAGACCTATCAGAATCACACCAGACTTCTCTCCAGAAACCATGAAAGCTAGAAGATCCTGGGCAGACCTCATGCAGACCCTAAGAGAAAACAAATGTCAGCCAAGACTACTATACCCAGCAAAACTCTCAATCAACATAGATGGAGAAATCAAAATATTCCATGACAGGACCAAATTTACACAATATCTTTCCACTAACCCAGCTCTACAAAGGATAATAGGAGGAAAACTCCAACACAAGGAAGGAAATGGCACCCAAGAAAAAGCAAGACAGTAAACTTCTTCCATCAAACTCAAAGGAAGATAACTACTCAAAAACAAAAATAACATCAAAAATGTCAGGAAGTAATAATCTCTATTCCTTAATATCTCTTAACATCAATGGACTCAACTCCCCAATAAAAAGACATAGACTAACAGACTGGATACGGAAACAGGACCCTACATTTTGCTGCTTACAGGAAACACACCTCAGAGTCAAAGACAAACACTACCTTAGAGTAAAAGGATGGAAGACAATTTTGCAAGCAAATGGTCACAGGAAGCAAGCTGGAATAGCCATTTTAATATCAGATAAAATTGACTTTCAACCAAAAGTCATCAAAAGAGACACAGAAGGTCACTTCCTGCTAGTCAAAGGAAGAATCCACCAAGAGGAACTCAGAATTCTAAACATCTACGCTCCAAATGTAAGGTCACCCTCATTTGTAAAAGAAACCTTACTAAAGCTCAAAGCACACATTGCACCTAACACAATGATTGTGGGGGACCTCAATACTCCTCTATCTACAGTGGACCAACCAGGAAAACAGAAACTAAACAGAGACACGGAGAAACTCATCGAAACTTTGGAGCAATTGGATTTAACAGATATATATAGAACATTTCACCCTAAAGCAAAAGACTATACCTTTTTCTCAGCCCCTCATGGTACCTTCTCCAAAATCGACCATATAATTGGACACAAGACAGATCTCAACAAATATAAAAAGATCGAACTAATCCCATGCCTCTTATCAGATCACCATGGAGTAAGAGTGTTCTTCAATAGCAACAAAAACAACAGAAAATCCCCATACGCTTGGAGGCTGAACAATATTCTACTCAATGATACCTTAGTCCAGGAAGTAATAAAGAAAGAAATCAAAGAATTCTTAGAACTTAATGAAAATGAAGGCACAACATACCCAAATCTATGGGACACAATGAAAGCAGGGCTAAGAGGAAAACTCATAGCCCTGAGTGTCTCCAAAAAGAAACAGGAGAGAGCATATACCAGCAACTTAATGGCGCACTTGAAAGCTCTGGAACAAAAAGAAGCAATTTCACCCAGGAGGAGTAGAAGACAGGAAATCATCAAACTCAGGGCTCAAATCAATCAAGTTGAAACAAAAAGAACCATACAAAGAATCAACAAAACCAGGAGCTGGTTCTTTGAGAAGATCAACAAGATAGATAAACCCCTAGCCAGACTTACTAAAGGGCACAAAGACAGTATTCAAATTAACAAAATTAGAAATGAAAAGGGAGATATAACAACAGAAACTGAGGAAATTCAAAAAATCATCAGATCCTACTACAAAAACCTATACTCAACACAACTGGAGAATCTGGAGGAAATGGACAATTTCCTCGACAGCTACCAAATACCAAAATTAAACCAGGATCAAATAGATCGTCTAAACAGACCCATAACCCCCAAAGAAATAGAAGGGGTCATAGACAGTCTTCCAACCAAAAAGAGCACAGTACCAGACGGTTTTAGTGCAGAATTCTATCAGACCTTCAAAGAAGTCCTGATACCGATACTCTTCAAATTATTCCACAAAATAGAAACTGAAGGAACACTACCCAACTCATTCTATGAAGCCACAATTACGCTGATACAAAAACCTCACAAAGATCCAACTAAGAAAGAGAACTACAGGCCAATTTCTCTTATGAATATCGATGCAAAAATACTAAACAAAATACTTGCCAACCGCATCCAAGAACATATCAAAACGATCATTCACCAGGATCAAGTTGGCTTCATCCCAGGGATGCAGGGATGGTTCAATATACGGAAATCCATCAACGTAATCCACTACATAAACAAACTCAAAGAAAAAAACAACATGGTCATCTCATTAGATGCTGAAAAAGCATTTGACAAAATTCAGCATCCTTTCATGCTAAAGGTCCTAGAAAGAACAGGAATTCAAGGCCCATATCTAAACATAGTAAAAGCAATATACAGCAGACCAGTAGCCAACATTAAGGTAAACGGAGAAAAACTCGAAGCAATCCCTCTAAAATCAGGGACTAGACAAGGCTGTCCCCTCTCGCCATATCTCTTCAATATAGTACTTGAGGTACTAGCTAGAGCAATTCGACAACAGAGGGAAGACAAAGGGATACAAATCGGAAAGGAAGAAGTCAAACTATCACTATTTGCAGATGATATGATAGTTTACTTAAGTGACCCAAAAACCTCCACCAGAGAACTCCTGCAACTGATAAACAACTTCAGCAAAGTGGCTGGCTATAAAATCAACTCAAGTAAATCAGTAGCCTTCCTATACGCGAAGGATAAGCAGGCCGAGAAAGAAATTAGGGAAATGACACCCTTCACAATAGCCACAAATGATATAAAGTATCTTGGAGTGACGCTAACCAAACATGTGAAAGATTTATACGACAAAAACTTCAGGTCTCTGAAGAGGGAAATTGAAGAAGACATCAGAAAATGGGAAAATCTTCCATGCTCGTGGGTTGGCAGGACTAATATAGTCAAAATGGCAATCTTGCCCAAAGCAATATACAGATTCAATGCAATTCCCATCAAAATCCCAACTCAGTTCTTCATAGAGCTAGAAAGAGCAATTCTCAAATTCATCTGGAATAACAAAAAACCCAGAATAGCTAAAACTGTCATCAACAGCAAAAGAACTTCTGGGGGAATCAATATCCCGGACCTCAAGCAATATTACAGAGCAGTGGTATTAAAAACTGCATGGTATTGGTTCAGTGACAGGGAAGCGGATCAATGGAATAGGATCGAAGACCCAGAATTGAACCCACACATCTATGGCCAATTGATCTTCGACAAAGGAGCTGAAAACATCCAGTGGAAAAAAGATAGCCTTTTCAACAGATGGTGCTGGCTCAACTGGAGGTCAACATGCAGAAGAATGAGAATTGATCCACTCTTATCTCCTTGCACTAAGCTCAACTCCAAGTGGATCAAAGACCTCCACATAAAACCAGACACACTAAAACTAATAGAAAAGAAACTGGGGAAGACCCTTGAAGACATCGGCTCAGGGGAAAAATTCCTGAACAGAACACCAATTGCTTATGCTCTAAGAGCAAGAATAGAGAAATGGGACCTCATAAAACTACAAAGTTTCTGTAAGGCAAAAGACACTGTCAAAAGGATAAATCGGCAACCAACAAATTGGGAAAAAAATTTTCACCAACCCCACATCCGACAGAGGGCTAATCTCCAATGTATACAAAGAACTCAAGAGGTTAGACCCCAGAAAACCAAATAACCCTATCCAAAAATGGGGTACAGAGCTAAACAGAGTCTTTTCACCTGAAGAAATTCGGATGGCTGAGAAACACCTTAAAAAATGTTCAACATCACTAGTCATTAGGGAAATGCAAATTAAAACAACCCTGAGATTTCACCTCACACCAGTCAGAATGGCTAAGATTAAAAACTCAGAAGACATCAGGTGTTGGCGAGGATGTGGAGAAAGAGGAACACTCCTCCACTGCTGGTGGGAATGCAAGCTGGTACAACCACTCTGGAAATCAGTATGGCGGTTCCTCAGAAAACTGGGTGTGATACTTCCGGAGGACCCAGCCATACCACTCCTGGGAATATACCCAGAAGATTCACCAGCATGCAATAAGGATACATGCTCCACTATGTTCATAGCAGCTTTATATATAATAGCCAGAAGCTGGAAAGAACCCAGATGTCCCTCAACAGAAGAATGGATACAAAAAATGTGGTATATATACACAATGGAGTACTATACAGCCATTAGAAACAATGAATTCATGAAATTCTTAGAGAAATGGATGGAGCTGGAGAATGTCATACTAAGTGAGGTGACCCAGTCTCAAAAGAATACCCATGGTATACAGTCACTGATAAGTGGATATTAGCCTAGAAGCTTAGAACACCAAAGACACAAATCACATATCAAGTGATGTCTCACAAGAAGAAAGGAGTGGACACTGGTGCTAGAATGGACCAAAACATCATTGTGGGAGAGTACAAGAACAGTAAAGTGGGAGGGGATGGATGCGGGAGCAGGGGGAGGGAAAAGGACATGTGGGACCTTTGGGGGTGGGGAACCAGAAAAAGGGAAATGAATTGTAAATATAGAATATATACAATAAAAAAATCAAAAAAAATTAGAAATGAAAAGGGAGAGATAACAACAGAAACTAAGGAAATTCAAAAAATCATCAGATCCTACTACAAAAGCCTATACTCAATACAACTAGAGAATCTGGAGGAAATGGACAATTTCCTAGACAGATATCAAATACCAAAATTAAATCAGGATCAAATAGGTCGCCTAAATAGTCCCATAACCCCCAAGGAAATACAAGAGGTCATAGAAAGTCTTCCAAAAAAAAAAAAAAAAAAAAAAAAAGCACAGGACCAGATTGTTTTAGTGCAGAATTCTATCAGATCTTCAAAGAAGACCTAATACCAATACTCTTCAAATTATTCCACAAAATAGAAACAGAAGGAACACTACCCAACTCATTCTACAAAGCCATAATTACCCTTATACCAAAAGCACACAAAGACCCAACTAAGAAAGAGAACTTCAGACCAATCTTCCTTATGAACATCGATGCAAAAAATACTCAATAAAATTCTTGCCAACTGAATCCAAGAACACATCAGAACTATTGTTCACCATGATCACATTGGCTTCATCCCAGGGATGCAGGGATGGTTCAATATATGGAAATCCATCAACGTAATCCACTACATAAACAAACTCAAAGAAAAAAACAAACATGGTCATCTCATTGGATGCTGAAAAAGCATTTGCCAAAATTCAGCATCCTTTCATGCTAAAAGTCTTGGAAAGAACAGGAATTCAAGGCCCATACCTAAACATAGTAAAAGCAATTTACAGCAGACCGATAGCCAACATCAAGGTAAACGGAGAGAAACTTGAAGCAATCCCTCTAAAATCAGGGACTAGACAAGCCTTCCCCCTCTCACCATATCTCTTCAATATAGCACTTGAGGTAGTAGGTAGAGCAATTCGACAACATAAGGAAGGAAGTCAAAGGATACAAATTGGAAAGGAAGAAGTCAAACTATCACTATTCGCAGATGATATGATAGTATACTTAAGTGACCCAAAAAACTCCACCAGAGAACTCCTACAGCTAATAAACAACTTCAGCAAAGTGGCTGGTTATAAAATCAACTCAAGCAAATCAGTAGCCTTCCTATATGCAAAGGATAAGCAGACTGAGAAAGAAATTAGGGAAATAACACCCTTCACAGTAGCCACAAACAATATAAGGTATCTTGGTTGTGACCCTAACCAAACAAGTGAAAGATTTATATGACAAAATCTTCAGGTCTCTGAAGATGGAAATTGAAGAAGACCTCAGAAAATGGAAAAAATCTTCCATGCTCGTGGGTTGGCAGGATTAATATAGTTAAAATGGCAATCTTGCCAAAAGCAATATGCAGATTCAATGCAATCCACATCAAAATCCCCACTCAGTTCTTCATAAAGTTAGGAAGAGCAATTCTCAAATTCATCTGGAATAACAAAAAAACCCAGGATAGCTAAAACTATCATCAACAGTAAAAAAAAACTTCTTGCAGAATTAATATCCCGGACCTCAAGCTGTACTACAGAGCAGTGGTGTTAAAAACAAAATGGTATTTGTGCAGACAAGGAGGCGGATCAATGGAATAGGAGGGAAGACCCTGAATTGAACCCACACATCTATGGCATATTGATCTTCAACAAAGGAGCTGAAAACATCCAATGGAAAAAAAGATAGCCCTTTTCAACAAATGGTGCTGGCTCAACTGGAGGTCAACATGCAGAAGAATGAGAATTGATCCACTCTTATCTACTTGCACTAAGCTCAACTCCAAGTGGATCAAGGACCTCCACATAAAACCAGACAACTAAAACTAGTAGAAAAGAAACTGGGGAAGACCCTTGAGGACATTGGCTCAGGAGGAAAATTCCTGAACAGAACACCAATTGCTTATGCTCTAAGATCAAGAATTGACAAATGGGACCTCATAAAATTACAAAGTTTCTGTAAGGCAAAAGATACTGTCAAAAGGACAAATCGGCAACCAATAAATTGGGAAAAGATCTTCACCAACCCCACATCTGACAGAGGGCTAATATCCAAGGTATACAAAGAACTCAAGAAGTTAGACCTGAGAAAACCAAATAACCCTGTCCAAAAAATGGGTTACAGAGCTAAACAAAGACTTTTCACCTGAAGAAATTCGGGATGGCTGAGAATCACCTTAAAAAATGTTCAACATCATTAGTCATTAGAGAAATGCAAATCAAAACAACCCTGAGATTCCACCTCACACCAGTCAGAATGGCTAAGATTAAAAACTCAGGAGACATTAGGTGCTGGCGAGGATGTGGAGAAAGAGGAACACTCCTCCACTGCTGGTGGGAATGCAAGCTAGTACAACCACTCTGGAAATCAGTCTGGCAGTTCCTCAGAAAACTGGACATGATTCTTCCAGAGGATCTAGCCATACCACTCCTGGGCACATACCCAGAAGATTCCCCAGCATGCAATAAGGATACATGATCCACTATGTTCATAGCAGCCTTATTTATAATAGCCAGAAGCTGGAAAGAATCCAGATGTCCTTCAACAGGTAATGGTTACAAAAAAATGTGATATATATACACAATGGAGTACTATTCAGCTATTAGAAACAATGAATTCTTGAAATTCTTAGAGAAATGGATGGAGCTGTAGAACACCATACTAAGTGAGGTAACCCAGTCTCAAAGGAATACCCATGGTATGCACTCACTGAAAAGTGGATATTAGCCTAGACTTTTGGGACACCAAAGACACAATCCACATATTAAATGATATCCTACAATAAGGAAGGAGTGGACACTGGTGCTGGAAAGGATCAAAACATCAGTGTAGGGGAATACCAGAACACGGAAGTGGGAAGGGGTGGATGGGGAACAGGGGGAGGGAAAAGGGCATGTGAGACCTTTGGAGGATGGGGTACCAGAAAAAGGGAAATGAAATGTAAATATAGAATATATGCAAGAAATTAAAAAAAGAAAGAAAATGTAGGAGAAATTAACCCAGACCAAACCACATTACAGTTCTAAGGGAGAACATGTGTTAGAAACCAGGTGGTCTGGCTCTACACTTCATTTGCTTAAGGACTATGCATGTAACTGTGGTAAGAAGAATGTACACATAATAAAGCTATTTTATTTTAAATGAGAGAGAGAGAGAGAGAGAGAGAGAGAGAGAGAGAGAGAGAGAAGATATGGCATTCCATCCTGTGGTTTATAAATTTTGGTTAACATCTGACACCATAGGGAGTATAATCCTGAAGGATGATAGTGGACCTGAAATATTCACATCATTCCGTGATGGCATGGCTGTTTAAACAGATGTGATAGTATCATATATGTGTGACGCTGTCTTACAGATTAAAGCTTTTACATCAACTGGGTCAACATACAACTCTCTATACCAGTGACTCTCAACCTGTGAGTTGAGACATCCTTAGGGTTCAAAAGACTCTTTTATAAGAGTAGCTTATATTGAATAGAGAGTAGGCAGCATTGTCTTGTCCCTAATTTACAGACCATATGAATCTCAAGAAGAAGGAAGACCAAAGTGTGGATAATTCAGTATTTCTTAGAAGGTGAAACAAAATATTCACAGGAGGAAACATGGATACACTGTGGAACAGAGACTGAAGGAAAGACCATCCAGAGACTGTCCCACCTGGAGATTCATTCCATGTACAGTTGTGCATCCCAGAAGATACTGTGGACACCAGGAAGTGCTTGCTGAAGGGAGCCTCATATGGCTGTTTCTGCGAGATTCTGACAGAACCTGACAAATATAGAGGTGGAAACTCATAGTCAACCATTGGACTGAGCACAGGGTCCCCTATTGGGGAGTTGGGGAAGAGACTGAAGGAGCTGGTGTAATTTGCAGACCTGTAGGAGGAGTAGCAGTGTCAACTGGCCAGACACCACCTTCCCCCTCCCCAGAGCTGCTGGGGACTGTACCACCAACCAAGAGTACACATGGAGGGACCCATGGTTCCGGCCCTGTATGTGGCAGAGGATGGTCTTGTTGGAAATCAGTGGCAGAAGTGGCCCTTGGTCCTACTGGAGTTCCATGCCTCAGTGTAGGGGAATGCCAGGGAAGAAAGGCAGGAGTGGGTGGGTGGGTGGGGGAGCACCCTTATAGAGGAAACTGGAGGGGAAATGGGATAGTGGGTTTCCAGAGAGGAGAACTGTAAAGCGGCTAACATTTGAAATGTAAATAAAGAAAATATCCAATAAAAGAAAAATAAGAAAACTTAGGACAATCAATTGCAAATGAAGTTAAAAAACAATAGCATACAGTGTGGAAAAAAAGTACAACCAAAATATATAGCACATTCAAATTCTTAATAGAATGACAAATAAAAAATGAATTATTGTCCCAGAGCTCACAGGGACAAAACCATCAACTAAAGAGTACACATGTAGTTACCCATGGCTCCAGATGCACAGGCATCAGAGGATGGCCTTGTTGGACATCAAAGGGAGGAGAAGGCCCTGGTCCTGGGAAGGCTCTTTGCCTCAGCGTAGGGGAATACCAGGACAGGGAAGTGGGACAGGATTGATTGGGGAAGAGGGGTAGGGGAGATGGATTATGGGACTTTCGGGGAGGAACCAGAAAAGGGGACAACATTTGAAATGTGAATAAAGAATATATCTAATAAAAATAGAAAATTAGTAAAATAAAAAAAAGAACGGCTTAATATCAACTGAAAACATAGACATTTATGTTACAATTCATAACAGAAGCAAAATTATAGTTATGAAATAGCAACAAAAATAATTTTATGGTCATATGCCACCACAACATAAGGCACTATATTAAAGCATTGGAGCATTAGGGAGTTTTGAGGACCACTGGTCTACACTCTGATATTTGACAATGGTAGTAAATGAATATGTTATTAAACTTCATGCTATAGAAGAATGGATTTTTTATATGTACATACCTACCCAGCCATACACATACATGCACACAAACACACATACATATTACTATACAACTGTATTATTTTCAGTCAGGCTCATACATGCATGTTCATTTATCTGCTTATAACTTCAAGAATACAGAAAAAACATATAATTTATGTTTGGGCATATGCATTATGATGTTCACACAATAAAATCATCTAGCCTAATTTTTACATCAGTCCCTGTAGATAATGAACAATTTATCTGCACAAATGGCTTTGCTATTTTAAAGGATTTGTATGAGAATTTCAGGCACTTCCACTTCTAGGTTTTCACACTTCCATATAATTCTCACACTAAGTAATTATTTTAAAGCAGCCATTGAGAATGACTGATTACACCAATTAGAATAAGACAAAAATAAGACAAAAATGATAGTGTACAATATTTTAGATTAAATGTTATGTTTCTTCTATTTTTCTTTATACTCTTTGCTCTTCTGTTGTATCATTTTCTCTTAAGGAATCAGCTGCAAAGTGGAACCACTGTACCAACAATCCCAGCTACAGGAAAATATGGAAATACATGGCCAAAGAGCCAGAGAAAATTAGCTATGTCAATCAAAGTGCAAATGATGTTGGGACAGCATCTACAAGTGGTTGAATTTGAGATTTATATCCTATAAAGTTATCTTTTTGTAGTGCAGTGAAATTTATATAGTACAATGTTTATCATTAAAGTACTTGTAACTGTACAATTATGGACCAGCTAGGGAACTCATTTATAACTCTATCCCTGGAGAACTTGGCCACTTTTCACACTAAGGCACCAAGTCAGCTCACTTGTCTTTCCTTTACTTCTGACAATAGAGACAGACCCTCTGTCCCTCTGCATCACCATACATAGGTGCCCAATTAAGGAACATGTTTCACTTTGTATGTCTTTCTGACACAGAATAAAATGTTTCCAATGACTGTCCACAGTCTGACATCACAATTTATCCCACATTTTTGCTAAACAATATTCCATAAATGTTGTCAGTTGATGTACTCATGTAACACATTTGGGTTTGAAAACTCGTACAAAGATGTATTTCAGTTATATTTTTCACTTCTTTCCAATAAGTACTGAGAAATGTCATTGTTAGAATGTATATGAGTATTGTGTTCAATTTAACGCAAATTATAAAACTAGTTGAATAGTTACTACACCAATCATATTCTGCAGAAGGTCAGAGAAATTATTTATCGATATATTTGGCAATATATGTTGCTTTTATTTTCCATTTTTGTTTTGTTACTTGTCTCCTAGTGTTAAGCATCATGTTTTGGTTTAGATTCCCATTTACCTGATCATTAGAAACAAACAGATTATTCACCATTTGAATATCTTTGCAGAAATACTGTTTGTCCCGCCATTATTATACACATTTGTTTGATCATTGTTGTTGGGTATAAGGCTTTAAATATATATTCTTAACATTAATACCTCAATGAAATAGCATTTATAAATTATTTTCATCATCTTTATAGCAAGAATGCACAAATGTTCTTAATTTTTATTTTCTTAAATTAATTTTCTTGCAGCTGTTGATATTTTAACCAGCCAAAAAGCATTAAAACATGATACACTAAATTTTTCTTAGCATTTGTTTCTGAGTTTTATAGCCAGAATTTTTGAAATTTTGAGTTAATTTTAATGTTATTTACATGTTACAACTATTTATTTGAATAAAATCTTCCAGCATAATTTTATGACAAGACAGTCCTTTCTCTATTTAATGTACTTGACACTTATATTGAAAATCAGTTGAGCATATGTGTAAGAGTTTACTTTTAGAAAGCCTTCCGGTGCTGCTGGTCCCTTCATATGTTTTTATTTTAGTGCTGACCTGGTTCACTTTTAACAGATTTGAACTATGTTTTAAAGCTAGAAACTGTGAGTGCCCAAAGTTTATTCTTATTTTCAGTTTCTTTTTTGTTTCTGTAGAGTCTTAAAGTTTTATTTGAACATAAGAACTGACTTTTCATTTTGCACAAATAGGCTGTTTCGTTAATCTTTTACCCATAGATAATGATAACCCTAATCAATGATAAATTTTCCAGACCGTTAACACGAGCTAGGTTTCCATAAAAATTAAGCCTTAATTTCTATGTTGTTATTATTGCTATCAATGTCATTATTATGATAGATTCCCTGTTACCGTGGTTGATTTTGATCTTTTATGTAGCAAGGAAGATCTGAAACCAAATCATCCAGTCTGTTATTCATACATGCAGAAATTAAAGGTATGCAACACCACACTGTGATCTTTAAAATTTCTTATAAAATTTATATTTTCGTTTAGATCACACTAGATTCTTGCTTATAGTGTCAGATTTATCTAGATTCACTTAATTTTCAGCATATATTGTAAATGAATTCTATTTATTAATCTGAGTGTTCATTGATGTACTTTTTGTGATTCAAAAAGGGAAATACTTGATGGCATGAAATTAGATGTTGAAGAAAATCCCAAAAATAAGAATGAAGAACCAGGTGAAACAAGAGTTTAATGACTTTCAAGCACTTTCTTAGCAATTGAAAAGTATTTATATCCTAATGTCAAGTAGTTTTAAAGTGTCCCAATTAATTTTCATTTTTTATAAAATGTGAATATATGGAAAGAAATTCTATCATCATAATTAAGATCATTTATCCTGTCTACAATACTGTCACCACAAAGACCCTGTTCTTGGCAAAATAATAATGTACTGGAAAGAAAACCAATTGGAATTCATAATATATGAGGATAAGGAACACCTTTCTAGCCCTATCTTGAAAGTAAATCATAAAAAATATGTGCAATTATGTAGTGGATTACGTTGATGGATTTCCATATATTGAACCATCCGTGCATCCCTGGGATGAAGCCTACTTGATCATGGTGAATGATCGTTTTGATGTGCTCTTGGATTCGTTTGGCAAGAATTTTATTTAGTATTTTTGCATCGATATTCATAAGGGAAATTGGCCTGTAGTTCTCTTTCTTTGTTGGATCTTTGTGTGGTTTTGGTATCAGCGTAATTGTGGCTTCTAAGAAGTTGGTCAGTGTCCCTTCTGTTTCTATTTTGTGTAATAGTTTGAAGAGTAGTGGTGTTAAGTTTTCTTAGAATGTCTGGTAGAATTCTGCACTAAAACCATCTGGTCCCGTGCTTTTTTTGGTTGGGAGGCTTTCTATAAACCCTTCTATTTCTTTAGGGGTTATGGGACTATTTAGCTGATCTAATTGATCCTGATTTAATTTTGGTATTTGGTATCTGTCTAGAAAATTGTCCATTTCCTCCAGATTCTCCAGTTGTGTTGAGTATAGACCTTTGCAGTAGGATCTGATGATCTTTTGAATTTCCTCAGTTTCTGTTGTTATTTCCCCCTTTTCATTTCTAGTTTTGTTAATTTGGAGACTGTCTCTGTGTCCTTTGGTTAGTATGGCTAAGTGTTTATCTATCTTGTTGATTTTCTCAAAGAACCAGCTCCTGGTTTTGTTGATTCTTTGTATGGTTCTCTTTGTTTCTACTTGATTGATTTCAGCCCTGAGTTTGATGATTTCCTGTCTTCTACTCCTCCTGGGTGAATTAACTTCTTTTTCTTCCAGGGCTTTAAGGTGTGCCTGTTAAGCTGCTAGTGTATGCTCTCTCCAGTTTCTTTTTGGATGCACTTAAAGCTATGAGTTTTCCTCTTAGCACTGCTTTCATTGTGTCCCATAGATTTGGGTAAGTAGTACCTTCATGTTCATTGAATTCTAAAAAGTCTTTGATTTATTTTTTCATTTCTTCCTTTACCAAGGTGTCATTGAGTAGAGTATTGTTCAGTTCCCATGTGTATGCGGGCTTTCTGTTGTTTTTGTTGCTATTGAAGACCACTCTTACTCCATGGTGATCTGATAGGAGGCATGGGATAAGCTCGATCTTCTTGTATTTGTTGACATCTGTCTTGTGACCAATTATATGATCAATTTTGGAGAAGGTACCATGTGATGCTGAGAAAAAGGTATATTCTTTTGCTTTAGGATGAAAAGTTCTATATATATATATATCTGTTAAATCCAATTGGTCCAAAGTTTCAATTAGTTTCACTGTGTCCCTTTTCAGTTTCTAGTTTTCTGATCGGTCCATTGAGGAGAGTGGAGTGTTGAAGTCACAAGTGCTGGCGAGGATGTGGAGAAAGAGGAACACTCCTCCACTGTTTGTGTGACTGCAAAATGGTAAAACCACTCTGGAAATCTGTCTGCTGGTTCCTCAGAAAATTGGGCATGTCACTTCCAGAGGACCCTGGCATACCACTCCTGGGCACATACCCAGAGGATTCCCCTGCATACAATAAAGACACATGCTCCACTATGTTCATAGCAGCCTTGTTTATAATAGCCAGAAATTGGAAGGAGCCCAGATATCCCTCAAAGGAGGAATGGATACAGAAAATGTGGTATATTTATATAATGGAATACTACTCAGCAATTAAAAATAATGAATTCATGCAATTTGTAGGTGAATGTTAGATCTGGAAAATATCATCCAAAGCGAGTTAACCCAATCATAAAATAATACACATGAAATGCAATCACTGATAAGTGGATATTAATGAGCCCAGAAGCCCTAAATACTCAAGGCACAATTAGCAATTCAAATGGTTCACAAGAAGGAGAAAGGAGAGAACCCTGGTCCTGAAAAGATTGGATCCAGTTTTGTAGGTCCAGAACAGAGAAATGGTGGTGGGGGGGATGATTGTGGAATAGTTGGGGGGTGAGAGGACTTATGGGACATATATTGGGGGAGGGAAATCTGGGAAAGGGGAAAGCCTTTGGAATGTAAACAAAAAATATATAAAATAAAAAAAAGATAAAAAAATATGTGCAATTAATTTTCATTGCACAGTGAGTATAAAAAAATAGTTGCTGGTCAATTTTTTTTTCAGAACTCAAGCTAAGTATATAAGAAAAAATTCTAGATATGGTACATTTAATTACCTAGGTTCTAAAATCTGGATGGAATTTAATAAATGGCCCCCCTATCTCAAAGCAAAAACACTCAGCTAATTTCTTCCAATCACCTTTTGGAAATCTGTATTCTATTTTAGTGATGATACTTATTCTAGTATAATCATGTAATGCAGATACAATGTAGATTGTTTCCACACAAATAGTGAAGGCTTACATTGTGTGTACATCTCAATGCTGTATACCTGTAAAATAAAGAACATTATAGCAGAATTCCAGCCCCTTCATTCTCTGCAAATTTAAAGTACCTGATGCTACCCTTAGCATCAGATATAGAACACCAAAGGACAATTACTGAAGAAATAACTTATATTTAGTGCAATAAGTTAAAAAAAGTTATGTTTTGCCTAATCTAAATATCAAATAAATGTTACTGCAAAGAAAAGAATTTAAAAAACAGCAGAGTTCTTGTTAGGTATGTTAAACCATGTAGGTAGACAAGGATACAAACGAATAGTAAATTATTCTGTTAGATAAAATTGTTATATGAGAAAAGCTGCATTCAATCTGTACTCTTAGGATGGCAAAAGCAAGTTAGAGAGACAGAGGGGCAGGGAGGAGAAAGAACTTCTTAAAGTAACCAAATATATGAGGAAATGGTGACAGATACATCTACTGTATGAAAATACCTTGACATTGAAAGTATTTCTTGGCTTTAGGATTTTCAATAACAGCATCAAAATGAAGTTGCAGGGCACACTGGAAATGCTTTGAAAATTAATTCTGTAGTTAATAATTTCTGTATATAAATTGTCTTCAAAATTTTATTTCAAGCATATAATTCAAATGTGAAGCAATGAAATATTTAATGCTAATACAAAATTCCTAAATAATTCATATATTTTTATATTTGAAGAATGAAACATTGTGGATAGAATAACTGTGATTAGTAGTAGTAGTTACCGAACTGAGAAGTTAAAATATTAGATTAAAAGAGTCAAGTAATTATTTTCTTAAAAGAATTTTCAAAATATTGCAAACTAAATCATATAATTTTCTATACTATAGACATTGCGCAAAGGCAGCAATTAGATGGATTCATCTCTTATTTAAGAGACATTGAATATGCACCAATGAAGAAGGCATGAAATTTGTCGTATTTCTTCCATTCATGTCAACTGGGGTTATCATTGTTTAGGTCTTGTTTCTATAGTCAGCTTCTTTAGACATCACAGATGTAGCATCACTGTCATGATAGAAAACATCATACTGGCTGTAGATTTCTATGAGGGTTCAGTGTATTTTCTCTATATATTTCTGTGTATTTTCTTATTTCTTCCTTACTGGAAGGCTCATCCATTTGCATCATCTTGCTAAGCCTTGTGTGCCTTTAAATTAATTGCTATAGCTGCCTCTTGCTTGTTTTACTAATAATTATTGGTAGATTTTCTAAACCATATGTGAAGCACAAAGCCCATTCACATCCCATGCTCTGGTATCTAGATGATATTTGAGTGAGGAAATTTGATAGGGATTTCTATTTGAACACGGTTCACTTAATAATGTTGCCAGTGGCAATGTCTGACATAAATATTCCCTACAAAAGTTCTTCAGGGGACAGTATTAATATAACTAAATTATCAAAAAGTAATATGATAGGTCAATTACATTCTCTGTGTATTAAAAGCAGGAGCCAAATTTCTAATATGATTGGATGGTAATGGATTTTGGTTGAACTTTGGAGATGTTGGTGTCTGAATATAGTAGGTATCTGAATTCAAAAGCACACAATTAACATTCTTCTACACTAGGAAAATTTTTACTCTATATTTAAATACTGACTCAATTATTAATCAATGAGATGAAATACAAATTTTCATTAATATTACATTGATTATTGTACTATCATGCTAACAAAAAAATAAGGCACAAAAAGTTCATTGTTAAGGTCATGTGTTAGGACAAGTGATTAAACAACCCAGCTCTTCACCTTTTCTCAGCAATTTCGTTTTATCTGTAATTCAATACAAAGGTTGTGAAGTAGGAAAATGAGATCATAACATTGTTAGTTTTCTTCATCCTTTTTCTTTTTCATTTCTAGTTTTCTTCTTTCTTTTATGTACCAAGAGCTCATGTATTAGTGTAGACTCCAAAGTGCAATTTTGACATGTTGACTTTCTTTTACTGTGTGTTCTGGGAACTGAAGTTAGGTCATTAGACTATGTGGTCAGTACCTTCATCCACTGAAACATATTTGGATTGTATTATTTTAAAATATATGTTTTTCCAATTTATAAAGTTGTTAATGACTAAATGGTGAATTTTTAAATCCAACTAGGCACATTTTTG
Source organism: Apodemus agrarius (assembly GCA_964023405.1). Lineage (NCBI taxonomy): Eukaryota > Metazoa > Chordata > Mammalia > Rodentia > Muridae > Apodemus > Apodemus agrarius. The sequence goes on from OZ030007.1 coordinate 123,317,113, forward strand.
GAGAGGGAGGAGTTGGAGAATAAGATGATTAAATTTAAGGACTCTCCATATTGTCTGAACTTGCTACTTCCCTCCAAAGTCTTTTTATTCAAGAAAAAAGCCACTCAAAATACAATTTTCTTAGCTTGAATCTGGAATCTTTACTTAAAATCATATTGGCTTTATCCTCCATGTAGAAAATGAGTATCAAATAGGGTTAAGAAGAAAGTCTTGTTACAAAAAAACCAACAAAACAAAACAAAACATAACCAGGAAAGTCTCAGAAATTAAAGTCTCTGAGTTTGAAAAGATAAGGAGCACTCTAAGCTACCACTTTAACAGGTTGTCTTCTGCTCTGAGGTCCAAGGTAGCATCTACAAGTAGACTATGTTGTTTCTTCAAGCTCATGTTTTCAGTTCCATTAAATTCAGAGGAAATAACAAGCAACCAGATCATCTATTTGCCAAACACTTTCTCTGCTTCAGCATAGAAAACTTATCCAGAAACCCACAGTTGAAAGCAATGACTGACTACATTTTTTGCCCAATAGAGGTTTTGCGAATTCAGGAAAGAATAGATATTCACTAGGTCTTTGAAAAAAGTAATTTCTTCCAAAAGACAAAGTTCATGACAATGAGTGATTTCCTATCAAGACTTAGACAAAAAAGTGCAATAACTGTGTAATAAAATTTAACAGAAATTAAAATAGGTTTGGTACTCAGAGGGCCTTCAACTCTTTGATCCAATCACTTCCATATCATCTGATTGAATGTTTTGAAGCTTCAAGCGAACCTCCACAAATGGAGTGACTTGGCCAGTCAACTGGCTAATAAACTTAAATAAATGCTTGTCAACCTCATTTTAAAATTGTTGCTGCCTGACTATTGGGACAATAATTATTTGGTAAGAATATAGACAGGAATTAAAGTCATAAAAATGCTTTAGGATTAGTACTCTAGGTGAGCATATAACAAACTCTCATGTCCTGCAAATTAAAGATTAAGTGTAAACATTGAATAAATTAGCATAACAATCACATTCTTGACCATTGCAATTAATTGGTTTTCATTTAAAGTCTCAAGTTATATTTATTGTCAGCTCTCTTTAATGACTTAGCTTTTCTCACAGTAAAGTAAGGCCTCCATTATGGAGACATGGCATGGTTTCTGTTTGACATACAGCTACCCATGGGGGTAGTTATTCCCATACTCCTACCTGGTGATTATTTTGTTACTAATACCATGCTTCTCCAAGGAATAAGCCTGTACATTGAACCAGGGAGAATCTTAAATCAAAAGTAGCAAAAACTGTGGAGGAAAATGACATTTATAGTTGAAAATATTGATTTATTTATACCAGAACGTGGCTTCAAGTGTTATTACATTTCACATGTATGAAATAAGAAAATGAGTTCTATCAGTACACCCTATTATTTGGAATGAATTTGACTTGAAGAATTAAAAGACGAGAGTCAATACACCTTACATCTGTGCTGTAAAATTCAATCTTATGTTACCTTCTTAAAATGAGACTGCAATAGGCAATTTTCTACAAATAATGATATCAGACTCCATAAATATCATGTCTTCAAACACAGCAATGAAAGCTGTACAATACGGATGATTATTTTATGTCATATTTTATAAACCAAATTTCAGTTTTTACATATAAATATCAATAGCTGTCATTCAATAACTCTGCTTATATAGATTTCATGTTGGTATGTTTTTATTTGGTTTTGGATCAGCCACTAAACAAATACTAAATAGATCGATGTGAGAATCTAGGGGCCAAGAGTTCTTTCTGAGGTAACATCAACTTTGGAAAAGCTGTACTTCACACAGAGGACCTGACACATATCCTAGAGTACTATGATATCTATCTATCTATCTATCTATCTATCTATCTATCTATCTATCTATCTCAATGCAACCTCCTTCCAGAAGTAAGTGAATCATTTTTAAACATAAGATTACCTATAGGAAATGGTTCATTCAGAAACATGTATGGTTGTTTATGATTATCAAATGATGATTTAAGTATGTACAATAGACAGTCAAGGTTTCTAAATGTTTGTGAATTTCATAATGATTTATCCAGATATATACACTTTATATGAAATATAAAATTTTCTTTTGATAAGAAGCCATATTTATACAGAGAAAAATTGATTCTCAGATTAGGTAATGTTTAAAACACCTAAATTAAAAATATGTGTGTCATATATAAGTATTTATTACATACATGTATATACACATGCACATATATGATATAATATCTATATCACTTGGTATCTGAATTATATAACATAAGATATATATATCTTATGTTAAATCAGCAAAGTAAATCCGTTTTCTGACCATTTCTACCTAGTTTATACTCAGGAAGAAAGAAAGTTTTTTTCCAAGTTTTTCTGATTGTCAAGGTATATATTTCCTATAAGACTATCTATAATAACAGTATTTAAAATATAAAATTATTATATAAAAGGAAAAGTTGATTTAAATTTTAATTTCCTGTTAAGAATTACATTTTTATTATAGCTATTTTATTTTTAGAAAAGGCCAACTGATCATAGTACTTTCCCTTCCTATCTGAGTTGGTAAAATTTAAAAATTATATTCAAATTTTTAGTTTAAAATTTTTAGGCAAAACAAGTAGAGCTCACATGACATTTTAGACTCTAGAGTTTATTCCTTAACTTAAAAGAATATCGCATAGTCAATTTCATCTACACTGGTTCAATCTAAAAAGATGAATCCACCAGCACATGTCAGAGTGTATGCCCCATGTCTTTGAAGGATTGAATATAGAAGGTAGCTTGTATCCAGTTAATTTCCAATGTTTATATGTTATACAGCAAGAGAAACCATGGGTATCATATTTTTCCTGTGTAATATTAAGGTTAGGGCCACTGAAGAACTAGGATGAATGGCTAAATTATTAGACTGTTACGTACTGTGGACATCTACTTTGCTAAAAAAAAAATAGTGTTGGGTTTGAATGAATCTCAAGCTCATGTGATACAATAGGGAAGAATGTTAAATGGATAAGCAGACAGTTTTGCAGAAGGTTGCTTCATGTAGATGCTCCCTAGAAAATATAATAAAATATTATTTATTGATTTGAGCTGTACTAATTTGTAAGAGCAGACAGTATATAAATTAATTTAACCACTATGCCATATAATTAAACAGAAACTATTCATTGTACACAATTAATTATTATTTCTGCCATCTAGCTAGAGAGAAAGTTACATTATTTTTCCATTAGTTCTTTGCAGGAAGTTCAAAATATGAAGTAATGTCTGCCATGGGCATTCTAAACAACCTCTAATTTCATCTTAAAGTCATGAACAAAGAGTCATACTGTCCTTTTTTTCTCACCTGGATTTATAATCCAGTTTTACCTGCAAACAGGGTCAGAGGGACACAACTCCTGTGAGCCTTCTTTCGTTGCCTTTTGTTAGAGATAAAAGGGTAGAACTGAAGTGTGTAAGTTTAGCTCCTAAAAAATGATTGTAATTTTGTGTTAGTCATCTCATTTCTGACAGTATCTTCTACCTCAGATGTGAAATGAGCTTTGATATAGCCTTCGACAGTTCATTATGAGACTTTAATGAGATAATTTATTAAAGCACCAAGCCTAGGGGTTGACCCAGAGTATTTCTGTCTTCCAATATAACTCTGGCCAAGCAATTTCCCCCTGCATTTCATTAAAATGTACCAGCTATTTTAAGTTTTCAAATTAGATATTAAATATTTCAATGGTGCAGGGTTGTAATTGATATTTCATATCTAGGCTATGGGATGACTTTCAAAATACATTTATAAACATAATAAAGTTGCAAAACTTTTAAAAATAAATAGTTAACAGAAAGAGGGGTGTCAATGGAATTCTAGTTACTCTGATTCTATATGGAAAATGTGTGTAAATGTATTACAAATTAAAAAACATTATTAGTTTACAATTATTGTTTCAATTTTGTTTGTTATAAATTTTGATTATCTGGCATTCTTTACCTAAGAAGCATTTTGAGACAGGTTCTGATACAGTGTCAAAATGAACCTTGTTTACAATTTTTTAGAATATAAAGGCAATCAATTACCGCATAATGCACACCCCAACTTACATTCTCCTAGTGCCATCTACATTATTTAAAGGTATAATTTTTTAATAAATATAACTATAGTATCTTCGATAAATTTTTAATTTTAAAGTTTACATTTAAGTAGTGCTTATTGTGTTAATTGTTCTTTATTTCCACATTCATTTTTAATTATTTTATTTATTTATATGCCAGCCACTCTCTTCCCCTCTTATAGTTCCTCATTCCATGCCTTCTCCCTCTTGCATCTGAGAGGAAGCTCCCTTCAAATAAGCTTCCCACTTCCCTGTGGTCTCAAGACTCTCCAGGATTTGCTGCATCTTCTCCCACTGAGGCCAGACCAGGCAGTCTTCTGCTGTATTTGAGCATGGGGCCACAGACCAGGCTATGTATACTACTTGGTTGATAGCTCAGTCTCTGGGAGAGCCCATGTGTCTGAACTGTTTAATCAATATTTCTGGGATGATTGTAAATCCCTCAGAATACTTCTTACTCGCTCCTTTCAATTAACATTTGAAGGAAACCATAATATACATTAGAGTAGTTTCTATATCACTCCTGTTCTATAGAGGAAATAATTGATTTCAATGGAGAACATGGAAATGTAATGAATAACCTGTTGTGTTGTGCTTTTTAATAAGATCCATGTACATAAATAACATTTAATGAAAGTAGGAAATCCAAATAAGATAAAATCATAAATGACATAGCAGAGAACATGGTTACATAAGAAAATAATCAAAGGTGGGACTATGATAGTCAGATGTATAACTACTATCTACTAAAAATAAAGATGGGCAACAATTCAGAAGAGTGGTGACATTATATGCAAAATAAATATTTTTGCCGTATTAGCTATAGATTGCATTAATATACCAAGATTTTAAAAATAGGCCCTTTAAAAATCTTAAATATTTCATAACAGTAAAATATCTTCAGAGTTTTGCAATTGTAATGCTCTATCATCAGTCTGAGACTCTGTTATTGCATACTTAGACAAATTAGTTCATTAGGTCTTATTGATTAATGAGCCTGTAATCATTAAGAACTACCGATTTTATCCCTGGATGTCTTCTGTGAAGACCCATTTGTCTGTTATTAATCTTTTGTAACCATATTTCTTGGATTTGTATTTGCCTGATATATATTTGTTCAATCATTCAGCATTTCCTTGAGTATTTTAATCACATTTTACACATGAAAATAATTTAGACTTAATATGTTTCTGAGTTTTAATTTCTTAAAGTGTTACATTTAAACTGTATTTGTTGTACCTCTAGCCATATATAACTATTGAGCTCTTGATATGTTAGTGATGAAATCTGATATCTGAACAGTGTTTGAAAATGAAATATTATCTATAGTTTAAGTATTTGCCAAAAGCAAGCTATGTCATGAGTGATTTTTGTATTTGAGATAATTTGTAAAGCAATATTTAAATTATATATTTAAATACTACCAATATGTTTTCTGTCCTGGCCTGTATAACAGGAAATGTGAAATTATCTTTATTGTTAGCTTTACATTAGTTAGTTCCTGTGTCCATCACTTTGATCTAGTAAAACTCTTTTACACATATATTCTAGGGTCTTTTCTTACCAATTGTCAGTATCTTTACAATTCTAGTCTTAGCTTCTTAGCTACACATGCCTTTAGTGTTAGTTTGGGGTTAATAATTGATAGTTTTAGCTTCTCTAATGTACGTTGAAATAACAGTCTATTTCATGTATTGCAAAAAGTTTCTTATACCATATTCTAAAGACTGAATATAAATTGTCTAAATTATATAAAAATCTTTTTTTTATTACAAGACTTCAAAGATCTGTATTGCAGGGTTAGTAATTCTATGCAAACATACAAATCTCCCCCTGCTCTCATTAGCTTTTACTAGAAGAACAATTTAAAGCTCTGTTCTGTAGAGTTGACAGAAGAATGACATTCTCAGCTTTTCCTTTTAATTTTCTATGTTCCCATGGAACATAGACTTATGAACGTTCTCTTATTTCTGACCCTTTTATTCTTCTGTTTGATTATACAGACTGCAATTATTAGCATTTTTACACTTCCAATGTACTAGTTGTAATTTGTGACCTTTTTCTCTGGCAGAAACATTTATTTTATATTTCTGTTTGAAGATTTTATTTGTTTTATTTATGTATTCACTTGTGTTACATTTGTGGCATAGATAGATAGATAGATAGATAGATAGATAGATATGATGGTATATATATATTCTTGCTGGTGCATGTGCATATTTTTTCATATATATATATATATATATATATATATATATATATATATAAAGCTTGATCACAGAGACTTTCATTAATTATTTACACTGTATATTTTGAGACAGAATCTCACTTTGGACTTGAAATTAAGCAAGACTGGATGCCTAGTAAGACCTAGGTATACTTATCACTGCACTATTTGTGAATTAAGATAACAAATCTATCCTTCATGATAACTTTTACTTGGTTGCTTTTAACAAAATTTAGGCAAGAATTTTGCACACTAAACCTTGTCTCCATCAATATTGTTTGTGTTATTGTCTTTTATATCTGATATTTTGGAATGTGCATAGAAAATTGTTATTTCTTCAAGAAAGATTTCCTTTTCATCTTTTTTCTAGATTTCTAATAGTATTTATGTACTATATAAGTAATGTGATGTTAATTACATTGTTTCAGACTTGTATTTATTTATTTTGTAGTTATATGTTGGTATTGCTTCAAGCTTACTATGAGAAGATTGACAGAACAAGAGTGAGGGAAACATCATAACATTGTGATGGGAGTAAAAAGGATGCTTTTAGAGATGTAAGGACCAGGGTTTTTCAATCATGTCTGGCCTGTGGATATAGGTGAATGATAAATGGCTGGCCAATCATGGACAAAGCCCAGTATTCAATTGTAAAAAGAAAGGGTAGGGGGGATTTTAGCAAGGAATAATTATATAGGCCTTTAAGTATATGAACGAAAGGGGTGTGTAAGTTCAAATGAAGTTTGAGTTGTTTGGGGGATACACCATGTCAAAATAAAGTGAAAAATAGGGATAGACTTATTTTTCTGTGGTCAAGCATTTGTCCAAGTCCTGACAAGCAATACCTAGTACCTATTAAGCAAGAAAGCAACAAGACAAAACAAAACAAAACAAAACAAAAACATATGTCAAAATACACTGTCTCAGAATTAAGGCTGGAAAAAAGTCTTCCAAGCAAATAGTCCTAAGAAACAAATGGGAGTTGCAATCCAAATTCAATTAAATAGACTTTAAACCAAAAGTTATCAAGGGAGATGGGGAAGGACACTTCATATTCTTTAAAAAAAAAAAGAAAACAAAAAACAAAAAACAACAACAACAACAACAACAAAAAAACTCCACCAAAAGAAAGTCTCAGTTCCGAAAAACTTTGTCCTAAATGCAAGGGTGTTCACATTCATAAATTTTTTTTTTTACTAAAGCTCAAAACACAAACACACATGAACCCCACACCATAATACTGGAAGACACCAACAGTCAATATTACCATCTATCTGGCTTATATGTAGACAAATGAAAATAGACCAATATTTGTCAGCCTGCACAAACTGAAGTCCAAGTGAATAAAGGACCTCAATATAAAATCATATACACTAAATGTAAAAGAAGAGAAAATGGGAAAGAACCTTGAACTCATTGGCACAAGGGGAAATTTCCTAAAAGAACTCTAATGGCTCAAACTCTAAGATCAAGAATCAATAAATGGGACATCATAATATTCTGGAAATCTTCTGTAAGGCAAAGGACATAGTCAATAAGACAAATTGGTAAACAACAAATTGGTAAAAAATCTTCACTAAAAATCTTCACTAACCTCACATTTAATAGAAGGCTAATGTTCAAAATATGTAAAGAACTCAAGAAGTTAACCAGTAACAAGCAAACAACAACAACAACAACAACAACAACAAAAACCAAACAAAACTGAAACAAAAAACAAAAAACAAAAATAAAACCACAATGAAAATGGGGTATAGAACCAAGAAATCACAACAGAGGGATCTTGAATGGCTGAGAAGCACCTAAAGAAATGTTCAAAGTCCTTAGTTATCAGAGAAATGCAAATCAAAATGACACTGAGATTCCACCTTATACCAATCAGAATGGCTAAGATCAAAACCACATTTGACAACACATATTGGAGAGGATGTAGAGAAAGAGTAATGTTTTCCACTGCTGGTGGGATTGCAAACTGGTACAAACACATTGGAAATCAATGTGAATGTTCCTCAGAAAATTGAAAATATATCTACCTGAAGACTCAGCAATATATTCTTGGGAAAATATCCAAAAGATGCCCCTCCATGCCACATAGTCACATATTCTACTATATTCATAGTGGCCTTGGTTCTGATTGCCAAAAGCTGGAAACAGCCCAGATGTCCCATGGCAGAAGAATGTATATAGAAAGTATGGTTCATTTATACAATGGAATACTACTCAGCTATTAAGAACAAGGCCAGCCGGGCGTGGTGGTGCACACCTTTAATCCCAGTACTTGGGAGGCAGAGGCAAGCGGATTTCTGAGTTCAAGGCCAGCCTTGTCTACAGTTTGAGTTCCAGGACAGCCCGGACTACACAGAGAAACCCTGTCTCAAAAAACAAACAAACAAAAAAACAACAAAAAACCAAAACAAAACAAAAAACCAAACCAAACCAAACCAAACAAACAAAACAAACAAACAAACAAACAAACAAACAAAAAACAAGGCCATCCATGTTTTACAGAAAAATGGATGGAAATAGAAAATACTATCCTGAGTGTGGTAACTCAGACCCAAAAGGACATGCATTGTATGTACTGACTAATAAGTGGATAGTAGCTCCAAAAAAGGTACAGAATACCCAAGATACAGTCCATAGAACTCATAAAGATTTACAAGATGAAGGGCCCAAGTGAGAAGGCTTCAGTCCTACTTGAGAGGGAGTAAAAAACAATCACAAGTGGGGAGGGAGAGATCTGGGAGGGAAAGTGGATGGAAGCATGGGGAAGAGGGGTACCTGATCTGGTGTTGGGAGGGGGAGAAGGACTGAAGCACTGAGGGCCAGAAGAAAGAACGGTAACAAGCAAGCTCAGAAGGTAGAAGGTTGGAGGGCCCCTTCAACATGCATCAGACATCTTGGAGGTGAGAGACCCTCAGAACTCAAAGGGAGGTACCCTAAATGAAATGCCCTGCAGTGGGGTGTCCTGCGCTACCGTCTCGCCAGCAAGAACCACGCGGCACACTCAAGATCCTTCTTCAGAAAAGCTTTAATGCTCCTGAGAGGGAGAGCATAAGCCTACAGAGCGGAGACCCAGATACTCAGAAGCCCATCCCTTATATAGGCTGCAACCCCTGCCTCGGACGTGTCATCCCCTGATTGGCTGCAGCTCGGGAGAGGCAGAGACCAAGGGATGGTAAACTACCCAGCACCTGGCACTGACTTGTTTACTTCAAGCCAGCAGGATGTTTTGGACCGGCAGGATGTTTTGGGCCAGGATATTTTGGGCCAGCAGGATGTTTTGGGCCGGCAGGATGTTTTGGGACGGCCATCGGCTCCCCACAGTGGGGAAAGGGAATTTGTACATATCCAGCAGAAAGACTAGACATCAAGTGAGGGATGGGGTTGGTATCCCACAGTCAAAACTCTGAACCATAATTGTTCCTGTCTGAAAGAAATACAGGGAAGAAAATGAAGAGGAGCCTGAGAAATGGTCCAGGGACAGGCCCAATGTGGGATCCAGGTCAAGGGGAGTCCCCAAGACCTGACACTATTACTGAGACAATGGAGCACTCACATAAATGGGCCTATTATGACTGCACTCCAGAAGACCCAACAAGCAGCTGAAAGATTAAGATACAGATATTTGCACCCAACCAATGGGCAGAAGCTGCTGAATACTGTTGTTTGGGGAAAGTTTAAGCAACCCTGTAGGAGGACCAGCAGACTCAATTAACATGGACCCTGGAGCTCTTTCAGATACTCGACCCCTAACCAGGCAGCATACCCCAGCTGATATGAGTTTCCCAACACATATACAGCAGGGGACTACTGGGTCTGGGTTCAGTCAGAGTATATGCATCTAACCCTCAAGAGATTGGAGGCTGCAGGGAGTTTAGAGGTCTGTAGGGGTGTGAGGTGAGGGGTAGGGACATCCTCGTGGGGACGGGGGGAGGTGCGGAGGAGGTATGGAATGTGAAAAATCAGATGATGGTCAAGGAAGGGAATAAAATCTAGAGTGTAAAAAATAAACAGGGCTGGAGAGATGGCTCAGTGGTTAAGAGCTCTTCTGAAGGCCCTGAGTTCAAATCCCAGCATGAACATGGTAGCTCACACCATCTGTAATGAGATCTGATGCCCCCCTTTTTGGGTGTCTGAAGACAGCTACAGTGTACTTACATATAAAAAATTAATAATCTTAAAAATAAATAAATAAAATATAAAAAACGAAAGAAGGTAAATAGAGACACACTGAAACTAATGGAGGTTATAAACCAGATTTAACTGTTACATACAGAATATTTCACCCTAAAACCAAAAAATATACCTTTTCCCTCAACAACTCATGGTAGCATCTCCAAAATGGACCATATAAGCATTCACAAAACAAGCCTCAGTGGATACAAGAACATTTAAATAATCCATGCATCCTATCAGATTACCATGTACTAAGGCTGGTCTTCAATAAAAATAAAAACAACAGAAAGCCCACATACTCATGGAGACTGAATAACTCTCAATGATATATTGGTCAGAGAAGAAACAAAGAGAGAAATTAAAGACTTCCTGGAATTTAATGAAAATGATGACACAGCATATCTGAATTTATGGCACATAATGAAAGCAGTGCTAAGAGGAAAATTCATAGCACTAAGTGCCCTTGTATAGAAACTGGTGAGATCCTCCATGGCACTAGCAACTTAACAGCACACTCAAAAGCTCTAGAACAAAAAGAAGCAGACATCCAAGAAGAGTAGAGGGCAGGAAATAATCAATCTCATGTCAGAAATCAACCAGATAGAAACAAAGAGAATGATACAAAGGATCAACAAGACCAAAATCTAGTTCTTGGAGGAAATCAACAAATAGATAAACCCTAGCCAAACTAAATAAAAGGCTCAGAGATAGTATCTGAGGGGAAATAAATTAGAAATGAAAAGGGCAACATACACGTAAGACCTCACTCCTGTCTGTGCACACATAAAGATTAAACAGTGACAAAAAAATGTAGTCTCAGAATGTTGTTACATCCCTACTCTTGAAATTTTCAGCTCTTAGAACTGAGATATATGATTTTCTGTTAGGTCATGAAGGTTATAGTGTTTGTTTTTACAACTTGATCAGGCTAATGTAAATTGTAGTAAGTACAACTGCTAAGAAGCTCATGTAATATGTTCACATTTGTTGTGTTTGCCTTCATTATATATGTGAATATATACCATTATTTGAGATGCTTTATTATAACTTTTCCCCCTCCCCTTGCCACTCATTTAAGTCTCTATTTTGGTTTTGTGTGTGTGTGTGTGTGTGTGTATGTGTGTGTGTGTGTGTGTGTGCGCGCACATGTGTGTGTGAGTGTGTACACACCTATCTAGAACTCTCTATGTAGACCATCCTAGTCTTCATAGTGATCTGCTTGCCTCTGCCTCTCAAGTTCTAGTAATAAAGGAGTGACCTACCAAGTCTGACAAAATATTTTAAAATAATTGTTTAATTTGAATAAGTGCTTAATAAATATTTAGTAAAAAATAAAAATAAATAAAGAAAGAAAAGGGCGACATAATAAAAGAAACTGAGGAAACTGAAAAAAATTAACAGATATTACTACAAAAGCCTGTACTCAACAAAACTGGCAAATCTAAATTAAATGGATGATTTTTCTGGACAAATACCACATTCTAAAGTTAAATCAAGAGCAGGTAAACTACCTAAATATTCCTATAACTCCCAAGGAAAGAGTAACAGTTATTAAAATTTTCCCAATACCCCCGTTTAAAGAAGCCCAGGGTAAGATTAATATAGTGCAGGATTCTACAGACCTTCTAAGACTAGCTATTATCAACCTCCACAAACTATTCCATAAACTAGAAACAGAAGGAACACTAACCAATTCATTCTATGAAGACACAATTATGCTTATACCTAAACCACACAAAGACCCAATAAAGAAAGAGAAATTCAGAAAATTTTGCTTATTAATATTGATGTAAATATATTGAATAAAACTTGCAAACCAAATCCAAGAACACATTAAAATCATCATTTAATGTGATCAAGATCAAGCAGGTGTCATCCGAGGGTGGCAAGTTTAGTTCAATATACAAAAATCCATTAATGTAATCTACTATATAAACAAATTCAAAGAAAAAATCATATGATCATCTCATTAGCTGCTGAGAAAGCATTTGTCAAAATACAATAACTCTTCGCATAAATAGTAGAATGATCAGGAATTCAAGGCCCATACCCAAACATAAGAAAAACAATATACAGCAAACCAGTTTCAATTTAAATGGAAAAATACTTGAAAGAATCCCACTAAAATCAGGGACAAGACAAATCTGTCTACTCTCCTGGTATCTACTCAATATAACTAGAAGCTCTAGATAGAGCAATAAGCCCAAAAGGAGATCAAGGAGATACAAATAGGCATAAAAGCCGGGCGTGGTGGCGCACGCCTGTAATCCCAGCACTTGGGAGGCAGAGGCAGGCGGATTTCTGAGTTCGAGTCCAGCCTGGTCTACAGAGTGAGTTCCAGGACAGCCAGGACTACACAGAGAAACCCTGTCTCAAAAAAAAAAAAAAAAAAAAAAAAAAAAAAAAAAAAACAAATAGGCATAAAAACAAGTGAAGGCATCACTATTTGCAGATGATATGACAGTATAGATAAGGAACACCAATTATTCTACCAGAGAACTTTTGCAGCAGATAAACAATTTCAGCAAAGTAGCTGGATATAATGTTAACTAAAAAAAATCAGGAGCCCTCCTTCATACAATTTATAAACAGTCTGGGAAAGAAAGTAGATAAATAACAACTTTCACATTAGTCACAAATAATATATAATATCTTGGTGTAACTCTAACCAAACAAATGAAAGACATGTATTATGACAAGAATTTCCAGTCCCTCAAGAAAGACATCAAAGATGATGAGAATTAAAGTAGTAAAAATGACCATCCTCCAAAAAATAATCTAGATTCAAGACAGTCACCATCAACATTCCAACACAATTATTCACAGATATATATAAAGAGCAATTCTCAATTTCATACAGAAAAACAAAAACCCAGGATAGCAAAAATAATTCTTAACAATAAAGGAACCTTAGGAATCACCATTCCTAACCTCAAGCTGTACTACAGAGCAATAGTGATAAAAACTGCATGGTATTGGTGCAGAGGCAGACAGATTGATCTGTGGAATAGAATTGGAGACTCAGAAATAAAACAACACACTTATAATCTTTGACAAAGAAACAAAACATATACAGTGGAAAAAGAAAGCACTTTCAATAAATGGTGCTGTTCTAACTAGCAGCCTGTATGTAGAAAAATGAAAATAGATCCATATGTGTCAACTTATACAAAGTTCAAGGCAAAGTGGATCAAGGAGGACCTCAACATAAAACCAGATACATTAAATCAAATAGAAGAGAAAGTGAGAAATAGCCTTGGACTATTTGGCACAGGGCTACCTTTTCTGATCAGAAAGCGCATGGCTCAGACTCTAAAATCAAAAATTGATAAATGGGACCACATGAAACTGAAAAGCTTCTGTAAGGCAAAGTACATAGTCAATATAAGGGGTTTGCAGCCCCATGGGAAGATCAATGATGTCGGTCACCCAGATGCTCTAGGACTTCCAGGGACTAAACCATCAACCAAGGGGTATACATGATTCCACCCAAAAGTATGGCAGAGGAATGCTTTGTCAGGCATCAGTGGAAGGAGAGGTCCTTGGTCCTGTGATGGCAAAATAAATGCCCCAACAAAGGGAAATCAAGGCAGGGGGAAGTACATCCAGTGGAGGGGCATATACTTGGAAGCAGGGAGTAGGAGGAAGTGTTGGGACTTTTCAGGGAGGGGGAAACTGGGAAAGGTTTTATCATCTGAAATGTAAATTAAGATTTCATTCAATCAAAAAAAAAGAAAGAAAAAAAGAGAAATTACCAATCTTCAGATTGGGACAAACGTCTTTCCTAACCCCACATCTGATAGAGGGCTAATATCCAAAATGCATAAAGAACTCAAGGAGTTAACATCTAAAACAAACAACCTAACAAAGCAATAGGATATAGAGCTACACAGAGAACATCTAACAGATGAATCTTGAATTGCCAAAAAGCACTTAAAGAAATGTTTAAAGTCCTTAGTGATCAGGGAAATGCAAATCAAAAGAACCTTGAGAACCTTACACCAATCAGAATGACTAAGATCAGAAACTCAGAAGACAGGGCATGTTGGCTAGGATGTTGAGAAAGAGGAACACTCCTCAGTTGCTGGTAGAATTGCCAACTGGAACAACCTCTTTGGAAATCAATCTGGAGGTTCCTCAGAAACTTGGAAATACATCTACCTCAAGACCCACCTCTTCCACTACTGGGCATATACCCAGAAGATGCCACACCATACCACAGGACACTCATTCCACTACATTTATAGTGGAATGTATACTTGGAAACAACCAAGATGTTACCTCACAACAGAAGAATAGATATAGAAAATGTGGTTCATTTACATAATGGAATACTATTCAGCTATTAAGAACAAGGACATCATACATTTTATGGTCAAATGGCTGGAATTAGAATATATCATCCTGAGTGTGGTAAAGTAGACCCAAAAGGACTTGCATGGTATGTACTCACGAATAAGTGGATGTTAGCCAAAAGAGAACAGAATACCTAGGATAAAACCCATAGAACTCAATAATGATGAACAGAAGGGCCCAAGTGGGGATGCTTCAATCCCACTTGAGAGAAGAAAATAATCCAGGGAGGCAGAGGGAGGTAGGTATTTGCGTAGAGAGTGGGAGAAAGGAAGGGGAGGGGAAAGGGGATCATGATTAAGTATCTGGGAGTGGAGACAATAGAGAATTGCTTGACGGCCAGCAGAATGAATGGAAATATGTAACCTTGATGAGTGGGAGGTTGGGGTGGGGCTCTGTAATGTACCAGAGACCCAGAGACCTGGGAGATGAAAGATGCTCAGGCCTCAAAGGGCCCTCCCAGAGATGAAATGGCCAACAGTGGAGAGAGGGAACTCATAGAGTCCACCTCCAGTAGAAAGAAAGGGCACCAAGTGGAGGGATGGGGTTGTCATTTGTAATGGTTCGTACATGCTTGGCCCAGGGAGTGGTACTATTTGGAGATGTGGCTTTGTGAGAATAGGTGTGTCACTGTGGGCAAGAACTTTAAAACCCTCACCTCAACTCTCTGGAAGCCAGTCTTCCACTAGCAGCCTTCAAATAAAGATGCAGAACTCTCAGCTCTGCCTGCACCATGCCTGCCTGCCTCGATGCTGCCATGTTCCTACCGTACTGTTAATGGATTGAACCTCTGAACCTCTAAGCTAGCCCCAATTAAATGTTGTCTTTTATGAGACTTGCTTAGGTCATGGTGATTTATCACAGCAGTTAAAACTTAACTAAGGCACCACACCTCAGTCCAAAATTCTGACCCAGAATTGGTCCAGTCTAAAAGAAGTGAAGGGACAAAATGGAGAAGAAAGCTGGGCAGTGGTGGCGCACACCTCTCATCCCAGCACTTGGGAGGCAGAGGCAGACGGATTTCTGAGTTCAAGGCCAGCCTTGTCTACTGAGTGAGTTCCAGAACAGCCAGGGATACACAGATTAACCCTGTCTCGAAAAAACAAAAAATAAATAAATAAATAAATAAATGGAGATGAGACTAAAGGAAAGGAAGTCCAGTGACCAGGCACTAAGCCATCTAACATGCAGCATACAAGAGCTGGTCAGAGACCCTCCCTCAACATATATACTGGAGAGGACAGCCTGGTCTGACCTCAGTGGGAGAAGAGAGCCTAACCTAGAGACTTGAGGTCCTAGGGGGTGGGAGGGTTAGGCACCATTGTTATATTCCCTTTGAGCCTGGGGCATGAGGAATAGGACTGGGGTGATGGGCAATAGGTAGGTGGACCAGGATGGGGGGCCAACATCTGGCCTGTAAAAACATGAAAGTCATAAAAATTATAATTCATGTTACTTAAGGTGATATCACCAAATCATTGCACTTCAGTAGAGGCAAAAGTTTCTCTCAGATCTGTTGATGTGCTAACTTTTGTAGAAATGTTGAGGATAGTATATGACTTACAATAACCACATGCTGAGAATTCGTTTAAAATGTACTTAGAAACAGTGCAGGGGTTGATCTCGATGATGTGTAAATATGGTACACAGAGCAAAGGCACGGTCTTAGTTTCCATCTTCTCCACTGAAGAAATTAGCAGTGGTTCAAATGATGCCAAATAACACTGCACTTATGATACTCATTTGTTTACTGATGTGTGGATATTTGTTTAGAATTCATGGTTGTCTGACTAATATCAAAACCTGTAACCAATGAACCAGTGATTGTCTGGTTATTGTTCCTGACTAATTAAGCAGATTGACAAAGAAGGGTGGATTAAGGCTGATCAGTAAGCAAACAATGAAACATAATCACAGTATTTAGTGTATATTATAAAGGAAATCATGAAAGAGACATTTTTTTGAAGATCAGAAGGATTGCAATCATAACAATAAGGAATACTAAGCCATGAGGGACGAATTTGGAGTTATCTAGCCATCCTAAGTCATTACAATTTGAATACCAGAAGGAGGTGTGCTTTAAGTTCTAAATTTCTAGGCTTCATGGATTTTCAACATGTACATTTCAAGTAGATCTTTTAGGATTTAAACCAGTTGTATTGGAAGTACAGGGGGCTATAAAGTTAGATGCTATACTGCTGCATACCACAGATCTTGATTATCAGAAAAAAGGAAATCAAAAATGATATAATTTGAAATTATTTACATTGCTAATACTGTGATTTAATTTTTATAATACTTCATCCCTTTTTGTTGTAGGGAGAAGAATGAAACCATCTTTTACTAAGAAGAATGTGACTTGATAGGCCAACAACTCATTCAAATAAATTCATTAGACAGAAGTGGATGAAGGAATATATAAGTAGACAGAGAGATAAATAATCAAAGATTTTAAAGGTCCAATTGAGGATAAAAAACAATCAAAAATTTCTTAGTACAACTGAAGTTTTGAAAAACAGTTGCATTTCTGAGATCAGACTTACTTTGTTTCATCACCCTGACACATGTTCTCAGGAAAAGACAAGCTACAGTCGTAAAATTCCTGTTTTGAAATGGAATAGATACATTAGAGCTAGACCATGGATGCTCCAGGTTACCACATAAACCCATCTTATGTTTGAAAATGCAATTCCCCTGTTTCAAACATTTTGTTTGCTCAGTGAAGTTTGCTCATATTTGATAATGATGAGTGTAGGGGGAAAAGTCTTGCTTCCTTGGGCTATCTCTTTAACATTGTTCCAACTACATCACTACCCATGAGATTAATTTAGATATTCAGTGTTGAAGCTGAGTCAGAGCTAAACTTTGTCATCCAGCTACCACTGCTTCATTAATTTACTTGCACAGATAGTTCTCTAGGTAGCTCCTAGCATCCACCTGTGCACAAATCTCATCTGATAACACAGAACACATTGAATAATTTACAATTGTGATGCCCATGTGTCTATAGTTTTGTAGGAAGCTCAGTAAGTAGCACGACCTGCATTCTCTAAAGTGGTAAGAAACATAGAAGTGAGACAGGTACTTCCTTTTTTTTAAAATGTGATCAGGGTTTTATGTTTCATGAAACAATATTGGCCTTCCCCTGAAAATACAACTACATGATTTCCGCTATTGGAAGTTGGTGGGAAAATACACACTGTTATAGAAAAGAGCCATTATCAAGTATCTTAAGCTCCTTGAAGCAAAAATCCTAAGTAAGTTTAAAAAATTGGAGAAACTAGAACTCCTTCAACACGAGTTATTATTCATATTTTACAATTTATTTCTTGTCGCCTTAGAAAATATGGAAAAGTTTTGTATTATTTTCAAGGAAGAAAAAGATTGACTGTAGCTGCATGATGAAGACAGCAATTGCATTATGAGAATTCTTTTCAGGCTAGGCAGATTTTATGATTATGAATGTTAACTTCCATACATAGAAATCTCTTTATAAATCCTTTCTTAACCTATTTATCTGAACAGGAGTCTCTCTTGTGCACCAGGGGGTCATTCTCAACCTTGCTCCTCATTGCACACACCCACAGTGCATTGTCTCTGTAATAAGTTCAGCTAGAGCTCAGCGCAACACAAGTAGATGCTCTGAACTCTGTCTACATCTTACGCTATTTCTAAAGTCAGAAATAGTTATGAGATTTCAATGGCTTTTTGTTCCTTGTCCCAGCTTCTTTTGTCACTGAGGCCACTGCGTAAAAGCAAATAATCACCACTGGCCAGGCTCAAGCATCCACTCCAGCTTGCTTTCTCCTGGAAATTTTCTTTGTGAAATACCTCAATTATGTGAAAAGAAGTAGCACTTTATTTCATAATGACCTTCCATTTTATAAAAGCCAATTAGCATTTAATTTCAGTGTGAGTTATTTTTATTCTATTTATTCTACCAAAACACTCTTTTGCTTCCTGTATAACTTCAGGAAATTTAAACAGCAAACATCTATTTGTTGAACAACATGATGGCTTACCATGTGGCACTTCTTAAAAGACTGAGCTATTAGCTGTAAAATATTTGTCCTTATAAAAAGATATTATCTCTCTAGTAAGAATTATAATTTTATTTCTGAGTTATCTTCTGAAAGGATACAAAAGGTTGCTGCCTAAATTTGAATATATGAAATAAAACAAAAAACACAATGTCCATTTAACCAGTGAGTATTGAGAAGTGGTAAAATACAGTAAAGGACTTAATCATGTATAGTATGTGCACTAGAAAATATGTGTTTGTGTAGACTGAAGGGTGCCAAGATACAATAGGCATGGTTGTAATATTGAAACCATATAATTCATGTAGGATTCTAAGTCCCAACTATTTTTAAATGCTTGTTGCTGACAAATTGATTTAACTTTTTATTTTAACCATATTTTGTTTTTACAAATGGCAATATTAATATTCAATTAAAATATATAAATATTAGACAGTTAATTAGGTAAAATATGTAGAACAAATTAATTGTTCAACACAAACACAAGTAAATAATTCTAAATTAATTATACAGAACATTCTGAGTGTGCCTTTAGTGTATGTGGTATATATGTGTGTGTGTGTGTGTGTGTGTGTGTGTGTGTGTTATATGTGTTTGCTGTGTGTGTGTGTTCATGTGTGTGTCTTTCTGTGAGGTATTGAATAAGTGTGAGTGTGTGTGTGTGTGTGTGTGTGTGTGTGCGCGCGCGCGCGCGCAGATGTGTGGTATCTTGATTACAGGCCTTTTGTGTTCTGATTCTCATTATAGAAGCTTATTGAAAAGCTTTTCTAACATTCTTGATATTGTCTTATATGACAATGATCTTTGGATGGTTTATACTTTCATCTACTTTTTTGAAGTAAAACACATGCTCTTATAAAGAAAGTCAGGAGTAAAAATCTAACTCATCTGTAATTCAATAGAAAATGTAAATGTCTGGCTCATGATCCATTACAGAAAAATATTGTTCATCAAACAAATTATTAATTTAAGAAAATTATTTCCTTTTCTAAAAGTAATTGGAAATAAAAGTTTCAATTAGTCATTAATTGCATTTTGAATATATTTTCAACATTTCAAATAATTTGTTTGCTGAATCTCCCAGAATGTCTTTTTTCCCAAAGATATTGAAATTATTACAAAATGTATGATAGTCAGTCTTGATTGACACCTTAATTACATTGGCAATTTAGACATCTTTGGATGTGTCTGTGAAAACATTTCCACTAACTAAAGGCAAAAGAACTGACATGAATGTGGCCTGTGCCGTCTTATAAACTGGGCACATGGACAGAATAAATGTAGAAAGTCGTGAAAGGCAGCTATTGTGCATTTCCTGGCTCCGTCATTCCTCAGCTCTGTAATTTGAGGTTTTCTGCTCCAGTGTTCATCCCTCCCATGATGAACTGAATCTTCAGATGCCTAGGAGTCAAAGAAATATGTCCTCCCTGCAGCTGCTCTGCCCAGGTGTTGTTATAGTAGTGACAATCTGAATAATACAAAGAAGGTTTGCATTTACGTTTTAGGTTCAAAACAAGACTTAAAATATATTTTTCATCTTATATTTAAATCACTCGTTATTATCAGTTATAAATATTATTTTATTATTATGAGATAAAAACATTATGGGTATTATTCATAGCACACTTACACATACAATCTGTTATTAATTAAACAAAGGAAATGCTCCTTTCATTTTCTAATATTTATTTTACAGAAACTGTAAAATAATGCAACATGTTTGTGAAACTTAAGACTGTTTCTAGATGTGCATATCCCATGTAATTTTTGACGTAATTTGCTATTCAGGCTGGCCTCCACTACTTAATGGTCCATGCTTATGTCCTCTAAACATAGTGGTGTTGATGTTTCCAAATAAATGGAGTTTATTTTCCACACTTTAAATACCAGTTGTGTTTTTATGATTTTTCTTTGTAAGATACAATTGAAGAGAATAGTAGCAGTAACTATTTAATCTCAAGGTTCTTTTCAGTTTGTACTGTCATGATCTATTTAAGAAAGCAAGTGCCAGCTGTCAGAGTTGTGAGTCAAGGCTGTCCAGTTAGACTATACTAGCTAAGATTCTCTAAAGAAAGCCAATTGCTACATTTGGGTCCGAAGCTATTGTGAAACTGATACATGTACATCTCATAAACCTAGTGTGCAAGTGACATCTGTCCATATGATCTGGTTCTAGACCAAGTAAATAGATACACCCAGTTAGCACACAGGCTACTGAGCAAGTCTATTTCTATTCATTAACACTTAAGTCATATGTGTGTGTGTATATATATATTTTCTGGCACATCTACTTGGACCAGGCCACACCGCGTAAAGTATCACTCACTGTGGACATATGGGGGCCCTTTTTATGCTAACTTCCACAGTGCCTGAGCTGCTTTTGTAGACTTCGGCTACACTGACTCCACAATGGCCTTTACTATGGATGCATCTCACTTGTTAGACTATCAAGTAATACCATCTAATAGAGTCATGAAGATCAGCATTTAAACTCATTTTAGGAAACATGAGATCAAGTCTGGCCTGACCTAAATGATTCTCTGTCTCAATAATAAGTGTATATTTAAGAAATAAATAAATGCATACATACTACAAGTGTACTTTCTGAGACATCTAATAAAAGTTTTCAAGTTCCTTTATTAGATTTATTTCTAAAATTGGAAATATTTTTTCTGTATAAACATTGAAAGAAATCTCACAAGATTGTGACACTGGTGTTTGACACAGTAGAAGTCTTCCACAATCCTGCAGTGATAATCATGAATGTGGTCAGGTAAGACCTGGTCTGCCCTTACTCCTCTGAGTGGAGTGGCTATTAAGCTGTGACAAAAATATTTAGCGCTGCCTTTTGAGACCTATAGTAGGTATCTTATTTTACTTAGTTTTAATAAGACTGTACAGATTTGGTAAAGCATATGAAAGAGAAGATCAAGCACAAATAGGTATTTTCTCTGCAATAAATGTACAACTATAGGATTATGGAAGATAACACTTCACAGATCACTAACATGATAAGTTTAAAAGGTTCTCTTTGGAAGCATCAATGGGTTAGAGAGACAATTGGGCCAGCAAAACAGTATTACATATGGCCCTTCTATAGTAGATATAGATAAGAACGTCTGGTATGAAGCAGATTCCAAGAAATATAGTTACTTAGTACTCTTGGATGTAAGAATTTTAGATTATATTGTAGTAGAGTGTGTGTGTTTGTGTGTGTGTGTGTGTGTGTGTGTGTGTGTGTGTGTGTATGTGTGTGTGTGTGTGTGTGCAAGTATGTGCATGCATCTTTTTTCCTGGCAGTTAAATTTGAAAGTAAAATGATTGGAACAACTGATATTAATTTAAATTTTAAGAAACTGCAAAATTATTTTCCTAAGTACATGTTCTGTTTTAAACACATACACTCTAGAAAATTCCATCACTTCCATATCCTTACCAAACCTTCTATGCCTTCCCCTTGTGTATTCTAGATACTGTCTTGTGGTCCAGACTGTACTTTTGAGTTTTTGTGCGTGTCACGACCCAGTTGTTGAAATCTCTTCACATGCTGACTCATTTTCTATCCATGGCAATCTCATGCACTAACATGCCTTACCTATGACAGTTGTTTGGCATGGATTTTTTGCAAATGTCTTGCTCAATTATATGGGACTCTTTCACATTGACCTGAAGTACATCTATTTATATTCTGTAGTCTTATCTGCTACCTATGCAATGTGGAAATACATTGCTCTAAATGTACTTGATCTTTTATTTACTCAATAGAAAGCAGATTTAAAGACAATATGTATTAATTATTACATTTTATGATTATGTCTTTTACATGATACCTAACACAGTTTTTCTTTAATCCAAGAACACAAAGTATTCCCACCCCCCTTTTATCCTAGAAAACTGACATATTCACATTATAGATGCAGCCTTTTAGATTGGAAGCATGTTTAGACAGTTCCTTTTCCTTGAAATTTTCTTAATCCCGTCATATTTTCTACAATCCCATGTGTAACTGGGAGTCATCACACAGCACATTTTGTACACTTTCCTGATGCCCCATCTGTAAAATGTTTGATGCTGGTTTGTCTGTGTTAGTTCTCTTGTTGCAGGCTATAAGAGGTATTCTTGAGAGGTGATCAAATCCCAGAAACATGTTCTTCTTTTCAACACTGGACTATGTGCTGGGACTCTAGGATTTTTTTTCCCCATCATCAGTCTGTAATTCTTTACCTTCTGTAGTTAAGACATTGCCCTTTCTGCAAAGCAGATTGTTGTTTTCTTGTTTGTTTGAAAAGAATCTTCATGTACATGATGGCAAAAATATTATCAATTTTCTTGTAAATGAACAAGTAGCCAACTTGCTCCTTCCACACAGTATTAATCACAGTTCTCTCCCAGAACGATGAACTATGGGAATATATTGAGCCTTTTGTTGGGCTTTAGCTGTAAAGAGGTGTGAGTAGACACTCTCTCTTGCCAGGCAGTGTTCAATTTTTATCAACCTGTGTAATGTTGAAATGAGTTTTGGGTTTTTGGCTACATAACCAAAAGGGTAGTGGGATACAGTATTTCCCATCTGCTCCTGTCTGGTATAGCATTCTGCATGAATGTTACAATAAGACCCAAGCCTCAGACATCTTTTGCCTTTAATACAATCTATGCACTTAATTGATCATGATTATCATTTAATCAGTTTTGGCCTTTGTAGTTTTCTCTACTAGGTTTAATGGTTGTCTCTTTATTCAGAAGAGCAGACAAAGAGTTAAATGACAGAAACTTGACAGCAGCAGATTCAAACAAATCTAATAACTAATACATTAATTCCAGTAATGGCTTAAATGCTTCATCCATTCAAGGTATTTTAAAATGAAAGTATCTGTAATGTGTTTTTCAAAGTGCAAAATATGACATTATTGGTATTTTAAATGCATTGAAAGAGTTTAAGTTCTACAGATAAATTGGTTCTTTGGATTATAATATTAAAATAGTAGAACATAAAATGTAATTTATAAATAAGAATATATTAGAGAAATAACCATTATCTACAGTGAAGGCAGAAATCAATTTTATTCAGAATTTTTAACTTTTACTACAAAAACGTCAAATATTTTGAAAGTAGATATATAAAATAAATGCATTTTTGTGTGTGAGTATGCATGTGTGTGCACTCCTATGACTATTCTATATAGAGGGTATAGAGGATAGCTGTAGATGCTGAATGTTTTTCTCAGCCACTCGTACCTTAGTTTTTGGTAAGGGTGTCTCAGTGAAGCTGGACCTCAGAAATTGCCTGGACTGATTGTCAATGATTTACAGAGATACTCTTCTTCCTGTTCCCACCATGCTGACATTATAACAGCATCCTGGCATTCAACTTTTTACATAAGTGTTGGAATCAAACTAAAGATCTCTGGCTGAAAATGTACATATTTAAAGACTGAGTCTTCTTATCAGCCTCTACACATTAGACACATAAATATTTGCTGAACTGATGCTGCATGTAAAGTAGGATTCCAGCATCCATCATGGACTCTCTCTCCTGTCTATGTTCATATAAATTGTATCCATCTGATATTTTATCAAGATAAATTCTTTGTTTCTCTCTCTCTCTCTCTCTCTCTCTCTCTCTCTCTCTCTCTCTCTCTCTCTGCAAGTGTGTGTGTGTGTGTGTGTGTGTGTGTGTGTATTAATGGAAGTAGAATCCACAGGGTTTGTTTTTTTCAATACATTTTACATATATGAGTACAATGTAACTGTCTTCAGTCACACCAGAAGAGGGCATAGAACCCCATTAAAGATCGCTGTGAGCCACCATGAGGTTGCTGGGAATTGAACTCAGGACCTTTAGAAGAGCAGTCAGAGATCTTAACCACTGAACCATCTCTCCAGTCCCAAATCCATAGTCTTATAGATGTGAATGTGAAGTATTGTCTCTACCATTGAGCTACATGCTTGGTCCCAAATCTAAATAAGATATCATACAGGCATTATATGCATGAAAATCTTAATTAAGTTAATATTTCACTTTCCAAATGTAATTGAAACATACTATAACACATCATTTAACAAAATTGTCACCAAATATTTAATCATTTTCATTCAAACTGTATACTGTGTAATTTCTTAAAACTAGACAGACCCTGGAATACCTGAAATAAATTACTAAAACATCAAAATAGTAACCCATACAACCACACACTGAATCAATGTATGAGCTCCAAATTTTGTTTATTTACATTTCAAATGTTATCCCCTTTCCCAGTTTCCCCTCCACAAATCCCCTATCCTATCTCTCTACACCATGCTTTTATGAGGGTGCTCACCTACCCACCCACTCCCACCTCCTTGCCCTGGCATTCACCTACACTGGGGCATTCAGCCTTAACAGGACCAAGGCTTTCTCCTATCATTGATGCCACATAAAGCCATCTTCTGCTACATATGCAAGTGGCTCATTTGTTAAACCTAATAATTTTCTTTTGATATTTTTAAAATTTGTGGAAACATTTACTAAAATTCAAAGTTTATCTTGATGAGTTAAAAATGCTCTAGACTTCCACAATCCCACCACCTCTCCATCTTAATCAGAATCCTGAACCACACAGGTAACTTATTCCCGTCTATCATCTTCCTTGCTCTCTGAGCCCAAACTGCCATAAGTAGTCTGTTATTCCATGCAGACTGCCTGCCATCTCTCTGCCCACCTTCATTGGGCCTGAGACTCTAGAACCACACAGAACTGTAGGTCCTAAAGCATAGAGCCCAAGCATATGTATCAGAGGCCTGCCACACCAGGACCATTAAGGTTCATCACCTCCCAGAACCTACTAGAACAAACCCATCCCGATGCCCAAAGACCATCAAAACAATATAATCAACAAAAACCAGGGCAATATCACATGTCCAAAGAAAAGCTACTCTACTACAGCAAGTCCTGGGTATTCTAACACAATCAAAACACAAGAAAATGAACTTAAATCCAATCTTGTAAGGATAATAGATACCTTTAAAGAGGAAATCAATAAATCCCTTAAAGAAATACACAACTATACAATTAAATACATGGAAGTTCTTAAAAGAGGAAACAAATAAATCCCTTAAAAATCTACAAGAAAATACTATTAAATAGAGGAAGGAAGGAAGGAAAACTGTGCAAGACATGAAAGTGGAAATAGAAGTAATGAAAAAGACTGGACGCAGTGAGCTGCTGGAATCAGGTGCGTGGCCAGAGTTATAGCTTAGCTTAGCTCTGCAGCAGATCCTGGCACAGAAAGATCAGCTGCGGGTGCAGACTAGCAGCCGGGACCAGCTCTCCGAGCGGACTAGCAGCGAGGGGCCAACGGGCCGCCTAGGGGCACAGCTCGGCACTCTAGCAGCTGGAGTCAGGGGCCTGGACTCAGAGCGAGCATAGTCCAGCACAGTCAACACAGCCAGAAGGGAGCAGCAGAGCCGGGCACGAACAGCTCAGCCAAGGACACGTGGTGCTTTCAGCAGGGGCAGCCATCTTGCCCCAGACCCCCGCACGCAAACAGCGGGCACACTGGACGCAGTGAGCGGCTGGAATCAGGTGCGTGGCCAGAGTTATAGCTTAGCTTAGCTCTGCAGGAGATCCGGGCATAGAAAGATCAGCTGCGGGTGCAGACTACCGGCCGGGACCAGCTCTCTGAGCAGACTAGCAGCGAGGGGCCACCGGGCCGCCTCGGGGCACAGCTCGGCACTCTAGCAGCTGGAGTCAGGGACCTGGACTCAGAGCAAGCATAGTCCAGCACAGACAAGCTGCCAGAAGGGATCTGTCTCCTGGGGACAGGCGTGCTGTGCTTTCAGCAGGGCGCCATCTACAATAAGACCAACTAGCGCCAGAGATAAAGAGATGGCAAAAGGCAAACGTAGGAACGTTATTAACAGAAATCAAGGCAATATGGCACCATCTGAACCCAATTCGCCAACCACAGCAAGTCCAGGATACCCCAGCACACCAGAAAAACAAGAGTTAGATATAAAAGCACAGGTCATGATGCTCCTAGAGGAACACAAAAAAGACATAAACAAATCTCTTAAAGAAATGCAGGGGAACATCAATAGAATAGAAGCTCTTACAATCCAAACACAAAAAACACTTAAAGAACTCCAGGAGAATATGGGCCATCAGACAGAAACCAATAAAGAGGAAGTGAGAAAATCAGTTAAAGAAATGCAGGAGAACTTGAAACAACAGGCAGAAGTCATGAAAGAGGGAGCACAAAAATATATTAAAGAATTACATGAAAACACAAACAAACAAATGATGGAGCTGAGCAAAACCATCCAAGATCTGAACACAGAGGTAGAAACAACTAAGAAATCACAAAAGGAGGCAACCTTGGAGATAGAAAACCTTGGGAAGAAAACAGGGGTCGTAGATACAAACATAAACAACAGAATACAAGAGATAGAAATAAGAATCTCCAATCTCCGATGCTGAAGATAACATAGTAACCATTGACTCCACAGTCAAAGAAAATGCAAAATCCAAAAGGCTTGTAACCCAAAACATCCAGGAAATCCAGGACACAATGAGAAGACCAAACCTAAGGATTATAGGGATAGATGAGAGTGAAGATCTACAACTTAAAGGGCCAGCAAATATCTTTAACAAAATTATGGAAGAAAACTTTTGTAACTTAAAGAGAGAGATGCCCATGAATGTACAAGATGCCTACAGAACTCCAAACAGACTGGACCAGAACAGAAACACCTCCTGTCACATAATAATCAAAACCCCAAATGTACTAAACAAAGAAAGAATATTAAAGGCAGTAAGAGAAAAGGGCCAAGTAACATATAAAGGAAGACCTATCAGAATCACACCAGACTTCTCTCCAGAAACCATGAAAGCTAGAAGATCCTGGGCAGACCTCATGCAGACCCTAAGAGAAAACAAATGTCAGCCAAGACTACTATACCCAGCAAAACTCTCAATCAACATAGATGGAGAAATCAAAATATTCCATGACAGGACCAAATTTACACAATATCTTTCCACTAACCCAGCTCTACAAAGGATAATAGGAGGAAAACTCCAACACAAGGAAGGAAATGGCACCCAAGAAAAAGCAAGACAGTAAACTTCTTCCATCAAACTCAAAGGAAGATAACTACTCAAAAACAAAAATAACATAAAAAATGTCAGGAAGTAATAATCTCTATTCCTTAATATCTCTTAACATCAATGGACTCAACTCCCCAATAAAAAGACATAGACTAACAGACTGGATACGGAAACAGGACCCTACATTTTGCTGCTTACAGGAAACACACCTCAGAGTCAAAGACAAACACTACCTTAGAGTAAAAGGATGGAAGACAATTTTGCAAGCAAATGGTCACAGGAAGCAAGCTGGAATAGCCATTTTAATATCAGATAAAATTGACTTTCAACCCAAAGTCATCAAAAGAGACACAGAAGGTCACTTCCTGCTAGTCAAAGGAAGAATCCACCAAGAGGAACTCACAATTCTAAACATCTACGCTCCAAATATAAGGGCACCCTCATTTGTAAAAGAAACCTTACTAAAGCTCAAAGCACACATTGCACCTAACACAATGATTGTGGGGGACCTCAATACTCCTCTATCTACAGTGGACCGACCAGGAAAACAGAAACTAAACAGAGACACGGAGAAACTCATCGAAACTTTGGAGCAATTGGATTTAACAGATATATATATATAGAACATTTCACCCTAAAGCAAAAGACTATACCTTTTTCTCAGCCCCTCATGGTACCTTCTCCAAAATCGACCATATAATTGGACACAAGACAGATCTCAACAAATATAAAAAGATCGACCTAATCCCATGCCTCTTATCAGATCACCATGGAGTAAGAGTGTTCTTCAATAGCAACAAAAACAACAGAAAATCCCCATACGCTTGGAGGCTGAACAATATTCTACTCAATGATACCTTAGTCCAGGAAGAAATAAAGAAAGAAATCAAAGAATTCTTAGAACTTAATGAAAATGAAGGCACAACATACCCAAATCTATGGGACACAATGAAAGCAGTGCTTAGAGGAAAACTCATAGCCCTGAGTGTCTCCAAAAAGAAACAGGAGAGAGCATATACCAGCAACTTAATGGCGCACTTGAAAGCTCTGGAACAAAAAGAAGCAATTTCACCCAGGAGGAGTAGAAGACAGGAAATCATCAAACTCAGGGGTGAAATCAATCAAGTTGAAACAAAAAGAACCATACAAAGAATCAACAAAACCAGGAGCTGGTTCTTTGAGAAGATCAACAAGATAGATAAACCCCTAGCCAGACTTACTAAAGGACACAGAGACAGTATTCAAATTAACAAAATTAGAAATGAAAAGGGAGATATAACAACAGAAACTGAGGAAATTCAAAAAATCATCAGATCCTACTACAAAAACCTATACTCAACACAACTGGAGAATCTGGAGGAAATGGACAATTTCCTCGACAGCTACAAAATACCAAAATTAAACCAGGATCAAATAGATCGTCTAAACAGACCCATAACCCCCAAAGAAATAGAAGGGGTCATAGACAGTCTTCCAACCAAAAAGAGCACAGGACCAGACAGTTTTAGTGCAGAATTCTATCAGACCTTCAAAGAAGTCCTGATACCGATACTCTTCAAATTATTCCACAAAATAGAAACTGAAGGAACACTACCCAACTCATTCTATGAAGCCACAATTACCCTGATACCAAAACCTCACAAAGATCCAACTAAGAAAGAGAACTACAGGCCAATTTCTCTTATGAATATCGATGCAAAAATACTAAACAAAATACTTGCCAACCGCATCCAAGAACACATCAAAACGATCATTCACCATGATCAAGTTGGCTTCATCCCAGGGATGCAGGGATGGTTCAATATACGGAAATCCATCAACGTAATCCACTACATAAACAAACTCAAAGAAAAAAACCACATGGTCATCTCATTAGATGCTGAAAAAGCATTTGACAAAATTCAGCATCCTTTCATGCTAAAGGTCCTAGAAAGAACAGGAATTCAAGGCCCATATCTAAACATAGTAAAAGCAATATACAGCAGACCAGTAGCCAACATTAAGGTAAACGGAGAAAAACTCGAAGCAATCCCTCTAAAATCAGGGACTAGACAAGGCTGTCCCCTCTCACCATATCTCTTCAATATAGTACTTGAGGTACTAGCTAGAGCAATTCAACAACAGAGGGAAGTCAAAGGGATACAAATCGGAAAGGAAGAAGTCAAACTATCACTATTTGCAGATGATATGATAGTTTACTTAAGTGACCCAAAAACCTCCACCAGAGAACTCCTGCAACTGATAAACAACTTCAGCAAAGTGGCTGGCTATAAAATCAACTCAAGTAAATCAGTAGCCTTCCTATACTGGAAGGATAAGCAGGCCGAGAAAGAAATTAGGGAAATGACACCCTTCACAATAGCTACAAATGATATAAAGTATCTTGGAGTGACGCTAACCAAACATGTGAAAGATTTATACTACAAAAACTTCAGGTCTCTGAAGAGGGAAATTGAAGAAGACATCAGAAAATGGGAAAATCTTCCATGCTCGTGTGTTGGCAGGACTAATATAGTCAAAATGGCAATCTTGCCCAAAGCAATATACAGATTCAATGCAATTCCCATCAAAATCCCAACTCAGTTCTTCATAGAGCTAGAAAGAGCAATTCTCAAATTCATCTGGAATAACAAAAAACCCAGAATAGCTAAAACTATCATCAACAGCAAAAGAACTTCTGGGGGAATCAATATCCCGGACCTCAAGCAATATTACAGAGCAGTGGTATTAAAAACTGCATGGTATTGGTTCAGTGACAGGGAAGCGGATCAATGGAATAGGATCGAAGACCCAGAATTGAACCCACACATCAATGGCCAACTGATCTTCGACAAAGGAGCTGAAAACATCCAGTGGAAAAAAGATAGCCTTTTCAACAGATGGTGCTGGCTCAACTGGAGGTCAACATGCAGAAGAATGAGAATTGATCCACTCTTATCTCCTTGCACTAAGCTCAACTCCAAGTGGATCAAAGACCTCCACATAAAACCAGACACACTAAAACTAATAGAAAAGAAACTGGGGAAGACCCTTGAGGACATTGGCTCAGGGGAAAAATTCCTGAACAGAACACCAATTGCTTATGCTCTAAGAGCAAGAATAGACAAATGGGACCTCATAAAACTACAAAGTTTCTGTAATGCAAAAGACACTGTCAAAAGGATAAATCGGCAACCAACAAATTGGGAAAAAATCTTCACCAACCCCACATCCGACAGAGGGATAATCTCCAATGTATACAAAGAACTCAAGAGGTTAGACCCCAGAAAACCAAATAACCCTATCCAAAAATGGGGTACAGAGCTAAACAGAGTCTTTTCACCTGAAGAAATTCGGATGGCTGAGAAACACCTTAAAAAATGTTCAACATCACTAGTCATTAGGGAAATGCAAATTAAAACAACCCTGAGATTTCACCTCACACCAGTCAGAATGGCTAAGATTAAAAACTCAGAAGACATCAGGTGTTGGCAAGGATGTGGAGAAAGAGGAACACTCCTCCACTGCTGGTGGGAATGCAAGCTGGTACAACCACTCTGGAAATCAGTATGGCGGTTCCTCAGAAAACTGGGCGTGATACTTCCGGAGGACCCAGCCATACCACTCCTGGGAATATACCCAGAAGATTCACCAGCATGCAATAAGGATACATGCTCCACTATGTTCATAGCAGCTTTATATATAATAGCCAGAAGCTGGAAAGAACCCAGATGTCCCTCAACAGAAGAATGGATACAAAAAATGTGGTATATATACACAATGGAGTACTATACAGCCATTAGAAACAATGAATTCATGAAATTCTTAGAGAAACGGATGGAGCTGGAGAATGTCATACTAATTGAGGTGACCCAGTCTCAAAAGAATACCCATGATATACAGTCACTGATAAGTGGATATTAGCCTAGAAGCTTAGAACACCAAAGACACAAATCACATATCAAGTGATGTCTCACAAGAAGAAAGGAGTGGACACTGGTGCTAGAATGGACCAAAACATCATTGTGGGAGAGTACAAGAACAGTAAAGTGGGAGGGGGTGGATGCGGGAGCAGGGGGAGGGAAAAGGACATGTGGGACCTTTGGGGGTGGGGAACCAAAAAAAGGGAAATGAATTGTAAATATAGAATATATACAATAAAAAAAAATCAAAAAAAAAGAAGTAATGAAAAAACTCACAAACTGATGAAATCATGGAGATGGAAAACTTAGGTAAGAGAATAGGAACTTCAGATGCAAGCATCACCAATAGAATAGAGGAGATCAAAAAAAAGTCTCAGAAATAGAAGATATAATCAAAGAAATTGATACATCAGTCAAAGACAATATTGATTATAAATTTTCCTGACACCAAATATTCAGGTAATCTCAGATACCATGAAAAGACCTAACCTACAAATAACAGAAATAGAAGAAGTTGAAGAGTCCCAACTCCAATGACCAGAAAATATTCTCAACAAAATCATAGACAAAAACTTTTCCAACCTAAAGTAAGAGATGGTTATAAGAAAGAAGCATATAGGACATCAATTAGACAGAACAAGAAAAGAATATTCTCCTGGAACATAATACTCAAAACCAAAAAAAAAAAAAAAAAGATGAAACAAAAAACCAAGAATTTTAAAAGAGGCAAGGGGGAAAGGCCAGGTAAAAAGAAAGGCAGACCTGAACTTCTGAACAGAGACTCTTTTTTTTTCTATATTCTTTGTTTACATTCCAAATGATTTTCCCTTTCCCAGTTGCCCCTTTCCTGGTTGCCCTGCTCCTATAAGTCCCATCAGCCCTCTTCCCTCTGCCTGTTCTCCAATCAACCCACTCCTTCTCTGTCCTGGTACTCCCCTACAATGCTGGATCAAGCCTTTTCAGGACCAGGGACCTCTCCTTCCTTCTTCTTGGGAATCATTTGATATGCAAATTGTCTTTGGTATTCAGAGCTTCTGGGCTAATATCCACTTATCAGTGACTGCATTCCATGTGTGTTCTTTTGTGATTGGGTTACCTCACTTAGGAAGACATTTTCCAGTTCCAACCATTTGCCTAAGAATTTCATGAATTCATTGTTTTTAATTGCTGAGTAGTACTCCATTGTTTAAATATACTACATTTGCTGTATCCATTCATCCATTGAGGTACATCTGGGTTCTTTCCAGCTTCTGGCTATTACAAATAAGGCTGCTATGAACAGAGTGGAGCATGTGTCCTTATTGCAAGCCAGGGAATCCACTGGGTATGGAACTGGTCAGATCCTGCAACCTCTAACAAAACCGGAGGTGCCAACCTAGATTACTATTTACAGAAAAACTCTCAATCACCACAGATGGAGAGATATTTCAAATCAAATCCAAATTCAAACAATATCTGTCCACAAATCCAACGCTGTAGAAAATACTAGAAGGAAAACTCCAACCAAGAAGGATAATTACATCAAAGAAAACTTAGAAAATAATTAATTCTATAGTAGCAAAAACAAGGAAAGCACACACACACACACACACACACACACACACACACAAACACACACTACACTAACACAACCAACATCAATTTAATAGGAAAATAGAAAAGAACAGTCACTGGTCATTAATGTCTTTGACATCAATGGTATCAATTCCCCAATAAAATGACACAGGCTATCTTAATGGATGTGAGAACCAGATCCACCATTCTGCTGCATGCAAGAAACACATTGCAGCAAAAAATATAGATATTATCTCAGAGTAAAGATTGGGAAAAAATTTGAAGTGGACAGATCCAAGAAGCAAGTTGGAGTAGATACTCGAACCCGCCCAGCAGGTTCAGTTATTCAGGGTCTCCAAAGAGGCGCTCTACCTGAAGGTCAAATGGGGAGTGAGAGAGGAAGGAGACCGAGCGCATTAAGAAACAGATTCAGTCTGATCGTGTCAGGGTCTCAACTTTACTGAACTTCAGACAAGCAATTGAGGAACTACACAAGCACACAAACAAAGGTGGGCTACTAAGGGGGGGCAGTGGGGGAAAGGTCATCTGCATGGCACATCTGCTGCTTGTGTAAGCTGGAACATTCTGCGGTCTGGCTGGGGCATCTTAGGTAAGTTGAGGTTAGGGCAGGGCTGGAACATCTTGGGTAAGTTGAGGTTAGGGCAGGGCTGGAACATCTTGAGTAAGTTGAGGCTGGAACATCTTGTGGTCACTCTTGCGACAGTCCTAAGCTCCCACCGTCAGAGAGAGACTCAACCTAGTACCTCTCAAGGCTGCCAAAGTAGGTAATGTCAGGTGCAATGGCCCCGGACAGATACTCTAATATCTGATAAAATAGACTTTCAACCAAAATTAATAAAATGAGATAGAGAAGGAAACTTCATACTCATCAAAGTAAAATTCTACCAAAATGATATCTCAACTCAAGGGCACCCACAACTCTAAAGGAAACATTGCTAAAGCTTAAGTTGCACATCAATCCTCACACATTAATAGTGGAAGTCTGGTTTTAGGCCACTAGAAAGTCCCAGACAACAGGGAAGTGAGAGAATCCCAGGACCTAATGGGGATGACATTAGCTGAAATACACAACAAAGGGGAGAAAGAATCTGGAGAGACTACCTCCAGTAGATAGGCAGGGCCCCCAGGTGAAGGATGGGACCACCAACCCATCTCAAAAAATTTAACCCAAAATTGTTCCTGACTAAAGGAATCTCCAGAATAAAAATTTGAGCAAAGACTAAAGGAAAGGCCATCCAGAGATGGCCCCACCTTGGGATCCATCCCATCTGCAGACACCAAACCCAGACACAATTCCTGAAGTCATGAAGAGCTTTTTGACAGAATCCTGGTATAGCAGTCTCCTGAGAGGTTCTGCCAACACCTGACTAATACAGATGCAGATACTCACAGTCACCCATTGGACTGAGTCCAGGGACACCAATGGGAGAGTTAGGGGAAGGACTGAAGGAGCTGAAGAGGATTACAACTGAATAGGAAGATCAATAATATCAACTAACTGGACCCCCTAAATATCCCAGGGACTAACTTCCAACCAAAGAGTATACATGGATGGGTTCATGGCTCCAGCTACATATGTCTCAGAGGATTGCCTTGTCTGGTCATTGGGAAGGGAGGCTCTTGGTTCTGAGGAGGCTTGATGCCCTACAAAGGAGGATGCTAGAGGGCTAAAGAGGAAGCAGGTAGGGGATCACCCTCTTATAGGCGAAGGGGAGGGGGATTGGGATGGGCAGTTTGCTGATGGGAGACAGGAATGGGAGACAACATTTAAAATTACCAGTAAAGATCACCCTTATGAAAAAATTTAGTGACTTCAATATCCAACTCTCATCAATTGACAGGACATACAGACAAATGGATGGAACTTGAGATTATCATCATGAGCGAGGTAACCCAGTCCCAAAAGGATATTCATGGTATGTACTCATTTATAAGTGGATATTAGCTATAAATTTCAGGTACCATTTTATATTCCACAGAGCCCTAAACCTAAACAAGATGAAAGGACCAAGCAAAGAAGCTTAAATATTACTTTAAGGGGAAAAAAATAGTCATAAGCGGCAAAGGGAGAAAGGAAACTGGGAGGTGGGGGGGAGGGGAACTAGGGGTTTTCTGGATCAGATGTAGGGAAGAACAGGAGAGATGATTAGATGGCCATGAAATGAATGAAAATCTGCAATGACATGTAAAATAAGCTCTATAATGTGTATATGATACATAATAACTTTTATCATTCAAATTTAAAAGACCTCAGTGTGATACATAGACATATCACTTCTTTTCATTAAGTACATTCAAGCAAACATATCTTTCCCCAACTCAGTGAAGGATAGAATTCATGCTATGCATATTTTGCTGCAATTAATATATGTCAATTAGTATTTGGGGACTTGGCTTAATGGTACATTTTGCCATAGTTCTCTCTTTCTGCCCCTTTCAGGCATTCATCCTAATCCATATATTTGTGACACCAAGCCAAACTACAGAACCAGGAACTCTACCAGGCACTCAACAATCTCCACACTTGGTTACGAGTTCAATGCATGGTTCATCCCTGAGGAGGGAATCATTTTCTTTCAGTGAGGGTAATTAGCACACGGTACACAACTGGAAAACATCCAGAGTAAGATACTTGGAATTTTCAGCACTGAATGCACTGTCCTTATCATTCATACTTTCTACTTAAAGCTCAGGGAACTATGGAGAAAATGAGACAGAAAGATTATAAGAGCCAGACATGATAAAACAGTCTAAGGAAATAGCTTCTTCCAGAGGCAAAACGGCTAACACATATATAATCTCACAAAGACTGTGAAGGTACCCTTAGGACCTGAAGAAATTCAATGCAGACAAAAATCCCACAAAGAGAAAAGGAAGTAGCACAAAGTTCTAATTGTAATTAATAAATGTTAAGGGAAGGGAAACCTATTTTCTCCAATTGAGTATTTACATCAACCATACTGTAAGGCAGTAACTGTCCTTAAGAATATTTAACCAACACAAAATAGATTCTGAGGTTTTGTTTGTTGTTATTTGATTTTCTGTGTATGTGCATTTGTTTGCTTCTCTGTCTGTAAGCCAAGTGCATGCTTAGTGTCCACATCAAGCAGAAGAGGACACTGGATTCTCCGCAACTGGAGTTATATATAATTTTGAATCTTCCTATGGTGGTAATTGAACCCTTATCCCATTGAAAGCATCTAATACTACTAATTACCAGACCATCACTCTGGCCTTGTGACTTGATGTCTTTGATATACTTTTGTTAGTTTGTCTGTTTTGTTTTGTTTTTGTCTTTGGGAAGATCTACGTGGAATTGGGAAAGTGGTAAATATATGATTAAAGTATATTCTTTGAAAACTTTTTGTAGGCAAAATGATTATAAAGATTGTTCCTATAACATGAGAATAAATGGATTGTAGAATAAAATAAAATAAAGTAAAAAGGTAAGCTTGGAAGAAACTCTTGAGAGGTTTAACCAGAAATATTTTCTTGGTTAATTAAAACTACAAAGCATTCTTCATTTAGAACAATTACTATGAACTTACCTTCTATTTCCTTATGTGTATAAGAACACTCTCTTAATTAAAAAGTCACAGTTCTAAAGAAAATCTCAATAGAAGTTAGTCATTTTAAATTGTGTTGACAATGTAGCAGATTGATGAATTCCTGGTTTGAAACCCTAGAGCTTCTAGGGACTAAACCACCAACCAAAGACTACACATGGAACGACCCATGACTCCAGATGTAGCAGAGGATGGCCTTGATGGGCATCAATGGGAGAAGAGGCCCTTGGTCCTGTGAAGTCTCGATGATGTCCCAGTGTAGGCGAATGCCAGGGTAGGGAGGCAGGAGTGGGTAAGAGGGTGGGGGAGCACCCTCATAGAAGTAGGGGTGGGGGATTGGATGGGGATTTGAAGAGGGGAAACTGGAAAGGGGGATAACATTTGAAAGGTAAATAAATAAAATATCCAACAACAATAAAAATAAATTGAAAAGAAAAGAAAAGAAAGGAAAAAGGGCCTGGGTTTGTATTTGGGTAAAACAAAATTCATTTAATCTGTTATTGACTAAAGAGTTAGAAAGAGAATTCTGAAGTTAAGAGGACTTATGGGACATATGGTGGGGGGAACTGGGAAAGGGGAAAGCCTTTGGAATGTAAACAAAGAATATAGAATAAAAAAATTAAAAAAAGAGTGCTTTCTGCTCTTCCTGAAACCTGAGAAGTGTTCGCTGTACTCTCAACCGGTGACTTATAGGAGCCTATAGACTTAATTCCAGAAATCATGATATCTTCTTTTGGCAACTGCAGGTGATCTCACACAGGTCCCAATACACATAATTAAAAATTCACAGACCACAGAAAGCTCAAGAAGAAAGACTGAAGAGGGTGTGCTTTGGTTCCTCTGAGAAAGAAAACAAAATACTCACAGGAGCAATAATGGAGACAAATGTTTCCTTCAGAACAGAAACTGAAGGAAAGGCTACCCAGAGACTGCCCTACTTGGGGATTCATCCTATAAACAGTCACCAAACCCTGACATTATTATGGACAAGAAGTGAATACTGAAAGGAGCCTGTTATAGTTGTCTCCAGAGGGGCCCTGCCAGAGCCTTACACATACAGAGGCAGATGCTAGCAGCCAACCATTGGACTGAGCCGGGGGTCCCCAATGGAGGAGTTGGAGGGCAGACTGGAGGAACTGAAGGGGTTTACAGCCCCATGGAAAGAGCAATGATGTCGGCCACCCAGATGCCTCAGGATTCCCAGGGACTAAACCATCAACCAAGGAGTACACATGCTTCCAGCCAAAAGTGTGGCAGAGGAATGCCTTGTTGGGCATCAGTGGGAGGAGTGGTCTTTGGTCCTGTGAAGGCTCAATAGATGTCCCAACAAAGGGAAATTGAGGAGGGGAAGGTGGGAGTGAGTCCAGTGGAGGGACACATACTTGGAGGCAGGGGGTGAGAGGAGGGGTTGGGAGTTTTCCAGGAAGGGGGAAACCGGGAAACATTTTAGCATTTGAAATGTAAATGAAGATGATATTCAATAAAAAAATAGCAGTCAAGTAAATATAAATTTACAATTTTGGAGAAAATTCAGCATAGCAAATACTAGAGTGTATAAAAATTTTACAAGACAATACATACTGAGTAATTCTTGTTACTGAATGTCTAATAGCTCAAATAAGAAAACAAATTCTTGGTACTGAATTATAATAGCTGAAATAAGAAAACAAATTCTTGGTACTGAATGTATAATAGTTAAAATAAGAATGTATGTCTTGTTTTTATATAAATACTCTCAGCCTTTCATATTTAATTTTAATAGACTTGAATTTTAGAAGTGTTTTGTTTTAGTGTTTTAAAATTTGTATTGTTTTTAAGTGTGTGTGTGTGTGTGTGAGAGAGAGAGAGAGAGAGAAAGAGAGAGAGAGAGAGAGAGAGAGAGAGAGAGAGAGAGAGAGAGAGAGAGTTTGTAATGTACAGGAGTATTGAGTCATTGTAAGTGAGAAGTAAAGGATCCATTTGGAGCTATTTGAAAATTTCATGTCATGTCCTGGCTGGGAACAGCAGTTTAGCTTCCTTCATGCTCTATGCTTCAATTCCTGTCTTACGTTCCTCCCTTGACTTCCCTTCGTGATGGACTGTGAACAGGCTATATAAGCCAAACACACCCCGTCTTCCCCTACTTGCTTTAGGTCATTGTGTCTTTTTAATTGTTGATGTTTTCCTTCTTTTTGTTGTTGGTGTTGCTGATTTTGCATTTTTATTACATTTGTCTCTCCAAACTCCCTTCCCCTCCCCACTCTTTCAAATACATGACCTTGTTTTTTACTCACTTGTTATTGCATGCATATCTTCCTTAATATACACATATATCCCTAAATATAACCTGTTGAATCTATATAATGTTACTTGTATGTTTATGAAGCTGACCATTTAGCCCTGAACAACTAATTAGTGGTCTCTTGCCTAAGGAAGGTCCCTCTTGTACTTCCAGGTTTACTTAGTTAGTTATACTTCTTTGTATAGGGTTGAGGCATTGTAGGCTCTTCCATATCTGGTTTGGCATATTGTTGGTATCATCCCAATTCAACTTATTGCTGGACAGTAATGTTGATGAGAATTTAAGAATATAATTTCTGATCCTATTAGGAGACATAATATTTCAATGTGTTCCCTGATGATCTGGCTCTTACAAACTTTCCACTCACTCTTCTGCAGTGTTTCCATTAGGTGAAGGATATTTTTGTAGACATATCCATTGGGAATGGGCTCCATAACTCTGTTTTTGTTTGTTTGTTGGTTTACTTGCTTGCTTGTTTGTTTGTAAGAATTTGTTCATAAATCCAAAGATCAGATATAAAGAAGATGTCCTACAAGTGATGAATTAACAAGAAAACTGTGTTGTGCAATTATAATGAAAATATTATGCAACAATACCAAATGATGTGTAGAGATGGCAAAATATCTGTGGTAACCTTAAATGCATGCGACTAATTGAAGACAGTTAGAATTGATTACAAACTTCATAATTTCATCCAGACAATTGTGGAAAAGTTGGAACAATAGGCAGATAAAATATGGTTGATTAAGTGTAATTTCAGAGATTAATAGGAATTTGAGTAAGTAAAAACAAAATAGCTAAAACAGAGGAGTCTACAGCAAATCAACTATCCTAGATGTCAATGCTATCACTTAATTGTCACCACTAAGCCACTGCTTCATATCCTGAAAGTGATTTCACAAAACTAAATATATATCTTTAATATATTTCCACTTTATTCTACAAATAAAGACAAGTGAATATGTAAAGCAAATATTCTTAATATTTATTTTTTGTCTAAAAATGTCAAAATAATACATTTTATGGCAAGCAGACTTTTATGATTATTTAATGTAAGTATATATAAACAGGTTTGGTAAACAATAGCTGTGATCTGGGTTCAGATTATACTGGAGGATTCCAGAAAATATTATTCTTGGTTATGCGATTCCCAAGTACTCACTTTCCTGAAGGGTGACAAAGTAAAATTGAAGCAGCTACTTCTTATTTGCCATAATAATTAGGTGAGGGAAATCAACTATTCATAAAGGAGTAATGAGAGCACATGGTACAGTAGAAAATCTTTCCTCGGGGATTTCAAATTGCAGTACTTCAGAAACAGAATGTGCTGTTTCATATTTTGATACTGTGGGCATGTGACCAAGGGCATCTCTTCAACTCTCTGGCCCAGCAGTTTAGTTCAAAGAGTAAAATTCTGGTTTGGTGAGAGACACTGAAAGGAATAAGGAAATGGGGGCAATAGAGAAAGACCCTCATATTTTACTCAGGCCTCAGCATGTAAGTACACAGGTCCATATGCAAACCGCACACCCAGATGCACACATGCAAGAACACACATAAACACAAACCCCACACCAATAATTTTAAATAGGAAAAAATCTTCTGTTACTTAAATAAGTCAAACAGATTCAGTTTATGATTCCTATAAAAAGTAAGGCATTATTTTAATTTTCATAAAATGTTGTCATGTATCTCAGTAATGTTCTGAAGTCTCTGGCTTTAAATTTCAAGGTTCACAGGAAAAGTCACCCCTTTTCCTTCAGTTTGTCAGTTGAATAATGAGCTGATTGTGTTTAGTGTTTCTGGGACCCCAGTAGATGAACTAGGAAAAAGCTGGAAGAAGATGACAAGGAAGGTGACCCCATAGGAAGACCAGTAGTTTCAACTACCATGGACCCCTGAGATCCATTAGACACTGAGTCACCAACCAGACAGCATACACTAGCTGGTCCAAGGCCCTGAAATATACAGCAGAGGACTGTCTGCCTGGCCCTAGTGAGAGAATACACACCTAACCCTGGGGAGACTTGAGGTCCCA
The DNA here is from genome assembly GCA_964023405.1 of Apodemus agrarius. NCBI lineage: Eukaryota > Metazoa > Chordata > Mammalia > Rodentia > Muridae > Apodemus > Apodemus agrarius. The sequence continues at coordinate 123,358,478 of OZ030007.1, forward strand.
TGAAGTGAAGAGGTCTGGTGGGGTGGTGGTAGGGAGTAGGGGTTGGGGACATCTTCTTGGAGACAGTGGGGCAGGGAGGTATGGAATGAAAAACAGTAAGAGATCAGACCTGGAGAAGGGTAACTATTGTACTGTAAAAACCTGATTAAAGAATATTTTTTCTTGATTTAAATTGTTAAATATTTGATCATATTCCTTCTCCACCACCAAACACACCAAGATCCTCTCTACTTCTTTTCTCAACCAACATGTTCCTTCCAAAAATATGAAACACTGAATTTGTGTGCCATCGTTGCACATCATATTCTAATGTCTTCTAGATAATTCCACATTTAATATACATGCTGCTGAGGGTATGTCCAATTTGTGTGTGTGTGTGTGTGTGTGTGTGTGTGTGTGTCATTTGCATGCTCTCTTATTGTAGTTCTTTATATGTTAAAGACAGAAAGAGATAACTAAATTATAGCTGTTAATATTTCCACCATAGTAACATAATCACGCCTGGGAACTATTATTCAATGAGGACATTTTATTTTTTTCTGATAGTAAATTTCAAAAAATAGAGAGAGAGGTAACAACATATTGTGAAAAAAGTAAAATTATTACAATTACTAATATCTTAAAATGCTATTTTTTATGACCCTAATATTTTTATGGCCCAGGAATAGAGGCGATTACCATTTTAAGACAAAATCTACTGCTTTATTTTAGAGTTCTACAGGGCGCTATAGAAAGTGTTGTCCTGGCCAGTTCCCTCAGTCGATAAAATCACTTACTGAATAAGCAAGAAGACCCGAGTTTAAGTCCCCACACCCATATCTTTAAATTCAGCACTGTTTTGTGGAGACCATCAAGTCCGTAGGGCTTGCTCTTAGTCCAAGAACTCCAGATTCAAAGGAAGACCTTGACTTAGAGGGACAGGGCAGAGTGACTAATCAGAACAACCACCCACTTCCTCTTCTGACCTCAGCATGAATTCATACACAAGTATGCTCCTGTGTCACACAGCATTCGCTCAAATAAACGTTCCCAATAATAAGCACACTAGTAGAATTGAAAGCAGACCATGGGAAAAAGCCCCCTGAACACCACCTGCAGATGTGGCGCTAAAAATGGAGCTTTATGTAATACACGCGGAAGCCCAGGGAAGCTCTGTCCTGACATCACTTTGAAATTTGACTTCATAACATACTTCTTAACAGTATGATTCATATCATGCTCTCAGGATTTAGATTTTCCTCTGAATAATTCAACTTTAGTGATAAAATTATGGAAGTATAACTAGGAGTTTTAATCTGCAATTCCAGTTACTATACTTCAGCTCAATGCTATTGGTCATTTACAAACAGACACTGATAAATTTTATTTCAGGAAAATAAATGTTTGAAAATGCATACATTAGCTTGGTGCTTGCTTCATTTATTTCTGGTAATAGTTGACTTACTCTTAAAATAATTAGGTTAAATAATTATAACAGGCAATTTGCATTTGGATTAAAATGATAAATAGTTTTAAAAGTTGAATTTTTCAAGTCATAAATGATTTTTCCAGGAAAAAATCTCCAATATGAAACTATGAATCACTGTTTCTCATAAATTTTGGTAAAAGCATGTAATAATTTTATAGAACTTCCAATAAGATTATAATTCAAAAATTGTAATTTGCATAAGGCTAATTGAGACAACTTTGCAAATATCAGAAACAAATCAAGTATTAAGTCTAAAAACAGTTCCAGTAAATAAAAGTTCATAGCTCTTCTTTCTAATTCTATGTTGTATTTTGTTTCATCTATTCCAGCTTAAACAGACAAAAAACTTTCAGGAGCTCAAGGCAGACCAAAACCCTCTCATGGGGGAAGGGAAGTGGGCACAAATTCTCAAAGCAGCCAAGAAATTATTCACATTTGATGGTACCAGCAGAGGGCAAATCAGATTTCTTCAGTGGAGGGATACTAGGTATATCTATAACACTGCAGGGCACAATCCTGAATTATTATAGAACACTCTCAAAAATTAAAACATAGGAAAATAACAGTATAACCCCTTATTTTATTTTATAAAGCTTTTAGAATATCAAGAGAAAATATTATGTTAGAGATTAAAACCAGAATGAAAAGGGTAAATGATACAGTTTATTTTGAATTTTGGTTTTCAAAAGCATGCAGTAAGAAGCTGCTATCAGTAACAAATATAGTAACGGCAAAAGTAAGAATCCCCAAGTTCTTTTGTAAATACATTATAATTTTTTATTCTTTTTTATTTATTTTGTTCTGACATTTTTGCTCACTCATAAAAATATTTCCATAAACATGACTCCTAGCTCCACCTTGAAATGTCACTGATATTATCTGTATGTAATTGAAAAATGTAAGGACATTTTAATGCCACTTGAATAAATTTCCTCTAACTTAAATTATCTCATTTTATTTCTGTTCTCTTTGACCAATGATGGATACAGGAGTGTCAGTGCGTCATGACTGATATGATAGAGATGCAAAATAAAAGCCATTGAATGGCTCCTTCCCACAAGAATATACATGTTCACACTGCCTTAAAAGGTTGGATAGCTCACTAATAAAATTATCCTGTGTTTTCAGATTTTCTCATATGGTTTCAAACTTATTTCAGAGTTATTGGTATTGACAGTTAAGGCTGAAATATGAATTAGCTTTTTTACTAAAATGATAATTATTGATTTATTGACATACTTATACTTTACTTGTTAATTTTTATTTGTTCTCATTCATTTTGCCTTTTCCTTCATTTTTATTCTTTAAAATTTACAAACATTGTTATCACTTTTCACCTAAATTATTTTGCAAATTGAGAAGTTTTATTGTAAAATATTTGTGGTCTGAATAATTTACCCATTTTCTTTTATTTTGGTTCTGATCCTAGACTTCAATGGCTGAACTATCTCTCCAGCCCTTTCAATGGCCTTTATTCATCTTCTGTAGTGTCATTTGTACAACTATAATATTTTTTCAGCATAGATTTAATTGTTTATTTTCTAAGTTACAAATAGATTGGAAAAATGGATAGGCACACAAAAAGTTATAATTTTGAAGGGTGTGAGATCATTTAAATTCAAAAAACAAAATCATTCAAGGAAGTCATAGTCCAGGTTAATAAACATGAGAAGAGAATAAGTTCTTTATATAAAGATGGTATTGGCATTTGTTACCATGTGAAAAATCCTAACCTGCCCTCTTATGCTCTTATTTACCATTTAGCTTCTTAGGATCTTTACATTGGTTTTTCGAGACAGGGTTTCTCTGTATAGTCCTGGCTGTCCTGAAACTCACTCTGTAGACCAGGGTGGCCTTGAACTCAGATATGTGCCTGCCTCTGCCTCCCAAGTGCTTGGATTAAAGGTGTGCGCCACCAGCACCCGGCGCTAATATCCACTTATAAGTGAGTACATTCCATCTTTGTATTTCTGGGTCTGGGTAACCTCACTCATTTTGATATTTTTTCTGTGCCATGATGTCATTTTTTAACAGCTGAGTTACATTATGTAACTGTACACATTTTCTAATCCATTCTTTGGTTGAGGGACAACTAAGTTTCCAAATTCTGGCTTTATACATTAAGCTTGTCTGAACATAGCTGAGCATGTATCCTTGTTGTAGGATGGAGACTCCTGTTGGTATATGCCCAAGAGTGCTATGGTAAGGTATTAAAGTAGATCATTTGCTAATTTTCTGAGAAATTAATGTATTGTTTTGCAGGTGGCTGTACAAGTTAATCAGTCCACCAACATTGTATTCCTCTTGTTTCACATCCTCATCAGCATGAACTGTCACTTGTGTTTTTGATCTGAGCCTTGCTGACAGGTATAAGATGAAATCTCAAAAACTTTTGGATTTGCATTTCCCCAATGAATAAGGATGTAGTACATTTCTTTAAGAGTTTGTCAGAGATCTGAGATTCTTCTCTTGAGAATTCTCTTTCTATCTGTACCCTACTTCAATTGATGTATTTGGTTTGTTGGTATCTAGTTTCTTGAATTCTTTAAGTATTTTGAATATTAGCCCTATGTCAGATGTACAATTGGTGAAAATCTTTTTGTATTCTCAAGACTGTGGTTCTGTCCTATTGATAGTGTCCTAATCTTACAGAAGCTTTTCATTCTCATGCTGTTTCATTTTATTAATTGTAGATTTTAGTGCTTTCCTGATTGCAACTATGTTTCAAAAGTTGTCTTCTGTGCCAATGAGTTCAAGGCTACTCTCTAATTTGTCTTCTATCAGATCTGGTTTCATGGTTTCATGTTTCTGGCTTCATGTTGAGGTCTTTGATCCACTTGGATTTGAGTTTTGTGCAGAGTGATAGATATGCATGTATATATTCATATGTTCCTAGTTTGATTAATTTGTTGATTTTATTACACAAGTTGAATAATTTAGACCCAGTTGTGTTGCTTTTTAATTAAATTTAAATATATTTTAGTCATATTATTCTTCAATTCCTTCCAGATCTTCTTCCATTTACCCTACTTTAAGTTCTTTGTCAAAACAAAAGCAAAAACCCATTACCATAAGAAAACAATATAAAAAACAAAACAAATGAAAGCACACGCAATAAAAAGCAAATAAAACCCATGGAGTCAATTATATGTTGGTCACCTACCACTGAACATGAAGAATGTCATGTAGAGGTTGATCTGTCCAGTATCACTCAACAGGAGAGTAACAAATTTCCCTCTCCCAGCAGATAGAAGTGACAGTTCTGTTGTCAACCTTTATTCCAGTAGACAGGTTTTCATTTATTAATTTGCTTTTTTAAAATATGACACTATAAACTATAATAAAATAAAACCAAATTATCACATTAAAGTTGAATAGAACAAATTAACAGAAAAAAAAAGAGCATAAGAAAAGACATAAGAAGCACTCATTTTGCACTAAGGAATCCATAACAACACTGAACTGGAAACTATAATGCTTATGTAGAGGACTTGGTGCAGGCCTGTGCAGGACCTGCAAATGCTGCCTGAGTCTCTCGGGCTTCATATGAGCTTTCCTTATGTTAATTTAGAGGACTTTTTTCTTTTGGTGTCCTCCATACAGTCTGGCCCGCCCACAGGGCTTCTTGAGCTCTGAGGGGTAGGATTTGATGAAGACATCATTTAAAAAAAATATAGTGTTTTTATTTTCCCACTTACTTAGTTGTACTTACTGTACATAAAATTACAACCCATTAGATCAGTGGTTTAAAACATATGGGTTGTTTATCCCTTTGGGGTGCAAAATACCATTTCATATGGGTTGCATATCAGATATCCTACATATCATACCTTTACATTGTAGTTTTCATTATTTATTTTTCTTTCTTTCTTTCTTTCTTTCTTTCTTTCTTTCTTTCTTTCTTTCTTTCTTTCTTTCTTTCTTTTATACTCCAGATTTTATTCCCCTCCTGGTCTACCCTCTGACTGTTCCACATCCCATACCTCCTCCCTGCCCCACTGTCTCCACGAGGATGTCCTCACCTTCCGCTCCCAACCCCACCAGACCTCTGAAAATCTGAGTGTTCCAACCCTTCATATTCTCTAGGTAACGTTTGGCTGTGGGTCTCTATATTTGTTCCTGTTTGCTGAGGTGGAACTTTTGCAGATAGTAGCTAAACAAGATACTGTTGTATGAGGGTATAATTAGGAGTCATTTTATCACCTTCTCTTTTTACTTTATTTAGTAATATTTGGTTTTACCCTAGTTCCCTGGACTAGATACTATCTAGTCGTCGGTTTTTTTTAACCATTTAAGTAATTGTAGTCTAAGCAAACATCTTTGAGAAATTTCTTTTTATTTCTATTTTTGTTTTTGTTTGTTTTGTTTGTTTGTTTTCAGACAGGGTTTTTTTGTGTACCTCCAGCTGTCCTGGAACTCACTCTGTAGACCAGGCTGTCCTCAAACTCAGAAATCCACTGGCCTCTGCCTCCCAAGTGCAGGGATTAAAGGCATATACCACCTCCACCAGGCTGAGAAATTTCTTGTATTTTGCTTGTGTTGATTATACTTTATTTACCAACCTCAGGAGAATCTGATCCATAGCAGTGAAGTTTTACTGAGGAACTCTTAGGTTAAAATTTTCACACCTAAATTCCATATAACTTAGGTAAATGATTTCCTTAATCATGTGTTGGGTTTCCTAAGAAACACTGTATATTTCAAGAATGGGAACTGAACTTTCTATGAAAAAAAAATCTTCGTTAAGACTGTAAGGTAATGAACCATCAGGGGCTCTCAGAGACTGAACCACCAACCAAAGAGCAATCACAAGCTGGACCTAGATCCCCACAGATATGTAGCAGATATGCCACTCGATCTTCATAGGGGGTCTCCAATAACTGGACTGAGTGCTGTCCCTCAAGATGTTGCCTGTCTGTGGAGCTACTCTACTAACTGGGCTGCTTTTTGTGGCCTCCGTGGGAAAGGATGTCCTTAGTTCTGGAGATACTTGATATACCAGGGTAGGGGGATAGCCAGTGAACTCTACCGTCTCATAGGAGAAGAGGAGGGGGAAATAGAAGGGGAAGGGTAAGGGAAAGGAAGAGACTGTTTGATGTAGTAGATAAGCGAATGGGTGGGGGCAATGTCCTGAATTTTCAGCCTTAAGCCCACACCATAATTTTATTTATTTATTTATTTATTTATTTATTTAATAAATAAATAACAGAGACTTTGTATGTAATTCTGGCTGTCATGAAACTTACTATGAAGACCAAGAGGGAAGGCCTCTAGGGACTCAGGCTGCCAGACAGCAATCTGTGAGCAGGAGCCTGGCAGAGCAGGGGTTCTGGTGCCCGAGCCAGGTGTGAGCTCTGTGCCCTGTGGGGGACCCTGCACTCCCTGACATCTTAACTGCTTGGACCTAGCAGGCAGAACCAGGTACCTGAGATATTCCAAGTTTAAGACCTATGGGGATATAAGCCACCAGGCAGGGAACTGCACACAGGATCTGAGCAGAGAGGTGGTCCATATCTATGCCAGCCAGGCCTGGGTCTTGTGCTAGGCAGGGTCATCAGCACTTGGAAGGGCTCCCAGTCAACATCTTTGCTCCCTGACAGAGCAGACAAGCAGCATCAGGTCCACAGAGAAAACTGAATATAACACAGCTTAGAGCAAGATACACCAGGGATCCAACAGCACACAAGAGGAGAACAACACATCAGCAATCTGTGCCAGGAGAAACTCAAGCATCCAGTTGAGGGGAAATAGCCTTACAAGCCCACAGGAGGTTCAAGCACCTGCTAGTAACTACAGGACCAACTAACACAAGACAAAACTATGGAAGAAAACTTATCCAACCTAAAGAGAGAGAGATGCCCATGAATATACAAGAAGCTTACATAACTCCAAAGAGACTGGACCAGAACAGAAATACCTCCCGTCACATAATAATCAAAACACCAAATGTACTAAATAGAGAAAGAATATTAAAGGCAGTAAGAGAAAAAGGCCAAGTAACAAATAAAGGAAGACCTACCAGAATTACACCAGACTTCTCACCTGAGACCATGAAACCTAGATGATCCTCGGCAGATCTCATGCAGACTCTAAGAGAACACAAATTTCAGCCAAAACTACTATACCCAGCAAAACTTTCAATCTCCATATAGGGAAACCAAGGTATTCCATGACAAAACCAAATCTGCACGATATCTATCCACAAATCCAGCCCTACAAAGGATAATGGGGGAAAAAACACCAACACAAGAAGGGAAATTATACCCTGGAAGAAGCAAGATAAAAACCTCCTCTCATCAAACAGAAAAGAAGATAACCCCACAAATATAAAAAATAACGTCAAAAATGTCAGGAAGTAATAATTACTATTCCTTAATATCTCTTAACATCAATGGACATAATTCCCCAATAAAAAGACAAAGACTAACAGTCTTGATAAGGAAACAATGTAATCCACTACATAAACAAACTGAAAGAAAAGAAAACACGTGGTCATCTCATTAGATGCTGAAAAAACATTTGACAAAATTCAGCATCCTTTCATGCTAAAAGTCCTGGAAAGAACAGGAATTCAAGGCCCATACCTAAATATAGTAAAAGCAATCTACAGCAAACCAGTAGCCAACATCAAAATAAATGAAGAGAAACTTGAAGCAATCCTACTAAAATCAGGGACTAGAATAGGCTGCTCTCTCTCTCTCCATATCTTTTCAATATAGTACTTGAAGTTCTAGTGAAAGCAATTAGACAACATCAAAGGGATACAAATTGGAAAGGAAGAAGTCAATTATCACTATTTGCAGATGGTATGATAGTATATGTAAGTGACCCAAAAAACTCCACCAGAGAACTCCTATGGCTGATAAACAACTTCAGCAAAGTGACTGGATATAAAATCAACTTACACAAATCAGTAGACCTCCTGTACTGAAAGGACAAGCAGCCTGAGAAAGAAGTTAGGGAAATAGCCAGAAGTTGAAAGGAGTCCAGATGTCCCTAAACGGAGGAATGGATACAGAAAATGTGGTATATTTATACAATGGAATACTACTCAGCAATTAAAAATAATGAATTCATGCAATTTGTAAGCAAATGGTTGGATCTGGAAAATATCATCCTAAGTGAGTTAACCCAATCAGAAAAGAATACACATGAAATTCAATCACTGATAAGTGGATATTTATGAGCCCAGAAGCTCTGAATAATCAAAGCACAATTAGCAAATCAAAAGATTCCCAAGAAGAAGGAAGGAGAGGATCCTGGTCCTGAAGAGACTGGATCCAGTTTTGTAGGAGAGTACCAGAACAGAGAAATGGTGTGTGTGTGTGTGTGTGGGTTATTGGGGAATAGGCAGTGGGTGGAGAAGAGGACTTATGGGACATATGGTGAGGGGGGAACTGGGAAATGGGAAAGCCTTTGGAATGTAAACAAAGAATATAGAAAATAAATAAATAAATAAATAAAATTTTAAAAAAAGACCAAGAGGCACTCAAAGTCTTATTTATTCCTCTTGATTTTGCATCCTAAGTGGGGGGATTAATGGTGTATGTGACAAGCTCTATAGAGCTAAGACTCATGGCTATATTAGCTCTACCTTGTATATCCAGCCTACTAAAGTTTTCAAATTTTGCAATTTAGGAAGTTTAGAGTCTCATTTGAATGACAGGTACATGATTTCCATGAAAATAATTAAAATTATTTAATATATTTACAGATGTAATTCATTATGCTTTTCTCAAAAGAGCTCTGATTCATAATAAATCCAATATTGTATATAAAGAACCAGATCTTACTTTGTGACTGAGTTGTCATTGAACACACTGATTTTTGATTCATCACTGAGTTACCACATACACCATATTTATTCAGACACAAGTCAGAACCCTGTCTTGGTCACAGTATGTATGTTGCAGTGAGCTTTTAAAAATACATGTAATGACCATACTTAATATTTCAGGAGAAGTAAAAGAGCAAGATAGTCTTTTGTTATCATCAAATATATTGTGTCATATACAAATGCATATTACTGCTTTTTATATGACCTGTCCCTCTAGCTGCACCTTCTTCACACACGTCTGTGTGAGAGAGTTTGCTCTATACAATTATTGATTTACAGGCTGTTTGTCATTAATTCAGAAGGGTGTTTGTGCTTATTAAGTAATAAGATTACAATAGAATACACAATCCATCATTATTCGGCATGTTATAAATACCTGTCCTCTTTATTTATGTGTCTGTGGATATCTAGAAATTATGGAATGCACAATAAAATACTACCGCTTAGTGCATATAGTCTGCATTGAAATCTTTTTCTTTCTATTTTTAATTCCAAGTAAGCCTTCATCTTTTTATGTATCTAGATATGTATCCACACCAGATACTGGTTATTTAATTTGTTGATAAATTATGACATGCTGCAGGATAAAACAGAAAGTTTTATTCTCCTGCAAATGGGTATTCATCACCTTAAACTGTCCACCCATGGCTTCTTTTCTGAGCTTAATTACCTATTGGAAGAGAGGTCAGCACAAAACTTGCTGTTAACAAGATTAAAAGCTGAATGAGCTCTCATTACTTAGCAAACAAATCTTTCTTTGCATTATCTGATGTCAGATGAAAGTCATATCCCGAAAGAAACATTCACTTGAACACCCAGTTTTTGAAATAAAAAATGTGTAGCAGAAATAAATGATAGGGTTAATGATGTAGCACAGTATTAAATCATTTTCTCTCATGGTTTTACAAATGAAACTAATGAAGTTCTGTCAAAGAAGCTTGCAATGAACTTCTTCTGGGCATGATAACATGTCTGAGACTGGTAGGAATGTGCACACCTGGGATCACACACCACGAAAGACATCAGGTGTCTTCGTCTATTGCTCTCCACCTTATATTTTGAGACATTTCACAGTTTCTATTAGACTGATTGGTCCCAAGTTCTGTCTGTCTAAGCCTCAAACACTTGGATTACAGGAAGATACAGCATCATCAGGCTTCATGTGGTTACTTTGGAGCTACACAGCAAGTGTTTCTAACAAGAAAATTATCCCTCAAATGTAAGCGTGTGTATTATTTCTGAAACAATAGAAAGCAAGCTATAGTATGTAGCATATAATATTGTGCTATAATAACTACATTGATGTGAAAAAAGTTTACTTGGTAAAACATGTCAAGAACAAAGCCAAACATCATTTAGAGCTATTCTGCACATCTCTGAAAATTGCTTTGTAATAGATTTTATGACTTCCTTTTGGCTGAATTGTCATTTTGTGGACCACATATCTAGTTAAGACTTTGATTTTACAAAAATTCTCTTTCATCAAAAACAAAATATTGAAAAATATATGTTGAGATATTTGGTCTGGAATGTTCTCTGCATATTATTTAAAGTAAATCATAATATTCTTTATATGAAGTTTATTTATATTATAAAATACTCAGATTAGATCATTCTTATTATTTCTAATAAAAACATCATATTTCATCTATAGGCAAATATGGAAAAAATTGTGTTTGATAACAATATATACAAACATTTTAGTCATAATCATCATAAGAAGAGAAAAATTTTATTTTAGCATGAGTGATCTAAATACATGCAATTCTAAATGCTATTATTTTATACATAGAATCAATAATTTTTGTATTAAACTTGTAATTTTTGTATTAATTGTAATATTTTTAACATATAGATAATTGTCTGGAAAATTAAAATAAATTTTAAAAAGTCCTATTATTAAAGTCAAAGTCATTCATTAAGTATAACATAATCATTTAATAGAACATGCATTTGATAATAAAGCTCAGATATGTGATCAAGCTTATACCTTTAATAAAGTTTCACTCATAAAACATTTATAAATATCTGTATTTACATCTGTTTGTCTACCAGTGCACCTTTCACAATGAATATACACATTTCATTTCTCACTTAGTTCTTTTTTAAACCTGTATCTTGGGTGAACTCAAACTGTCAGAAAGGTACTTGTGAACTAAAGTGTACCTTTTTATTAAAACCTTAAAGTACACATTTGAAAAATGTGGCAGGAGTGTATATTATATTGTAGTAATATATCTAAATGCTAGAGATAAGAGATAAAATGCAAGTTACCTGTTAATAGACTTGAAATTGAAAGGAAAAGAATAATCAGTCCCATGATGACTTAAAGAAGACAAGAAAATAGCAATTGCGTTTGGTGATAGAAGATTTCATTTTCTCCACAAAAACCTGTGAAACTTTTGAGATGTGTAGGACAGTAAAATATAAAATTATGGATGAAATAAAGAATTATTGACCTTTTGTGTCAGAAACCCTAATAGGACAGGTCCTATCCAATCTTGGAGAAAATGTGCAGTTAGTAGATTAGAAACAGCATAGCTACTTGGTTCATGTGACCCCATGATTAAATTCAATACAACCCAGAAGAGTGACCCAAGAGATGTATCAAACTAGAGTTTGAATTCTCAAAGGCACATTTTCAAGGTGGAAGAAGTAGAATAGAAAAAGTGGTATTGAGAATAATATATAAACCAGAGTAGGAAAAATACACAGATTAAAGATGTAGTAGGGAAATGGAGTGTATTCTCAGTACATTACAGGTCAACCCCATTCTGTAAACTTTCTTTTCATAGACTGAAAACATCTGTATTATTTTTGTCTGGTGATTCTATTTTCTTTTAGTTTTCTTTGCTTATTAATGTTAACCATCATTAAATTCCATATTAAGTTTCTTTGCTGAAGAATGAATGCAGGTTAGCAATCATTCTCACTGTCTTAAAAGACAGAGCAAAGCCAGGCATGGTGGCGCACGCCTGTAATCCTAGCACTCGGGAGGCAGAGGCAGGCAGATTTCTGAGTTCGAGGCCAGCCTGATCTACAGAGTGAGTTCCAGGACAGCCAGGACTACACAGAGAAACCCTGTCTCAAAAAACTAAAAACCAAAAACCAAAAAAAAAAAGACAGAACAAAAAATTATTTCCTAAAGTTTGCACAAAGTAAGAACCCCACAATTTTTAATCTGTTAAATAAAATATTATATAGAGTTTAGAACTTCAGCCAATAGAAAAAATGAATTCAGAGATGTCATAATATTAACTTTTAATTAAGGTAAAATTAAATTACAATGTCTAATGCTGCTCAGATTAACCAATATCTGGGTAAGTAAATTTGTAATAAATTCTAAACATTTTTGGTAAAGCATATTTTATGAGTAGGAAAAGCTGACACATTAAATTTTTTCTTATAAAAGGAATGCCAGAATTATTTTGATGCTTTGATTTTCATCATTTTAACACCTTTATTTAAAAGCTATTATTATATTTCAAATGACATAGATTATGCAAATAGAAATAATTGTGTCATTTATATGAGTTATCTAAATTTTGAAATGACATTACAAATAAATTTCCAATTTAATCTATTTTATTCTTTCTGGTAGTTATTGGGAGAAAGCTTTGATTTTGTAATTTCCCCTCATTTCATCTGAAGTTGAAATTGATTTCCTAACAGAATTACAAATAAAGGTGTGAATATTAAGATAAAGAATTAATAAATCATGTTAAGATATAATATGATTTTAATGTTTTATATCCAAATTATATAAACATCATTCATTAGGAATTTTATTTTCAAGATACACTAATACATTTGCATTTGATACTGTTTGTTTTTGCCATGTTGGAAGATATCTTGTATACATAACATACTCTTCTTGAATTGAGATGATTCCCACAGTAATTCACAGGAGAAATGAATAGACACAGACTAAGTTTTTCAGAGTCAAACAGCCAGCCAAACTATATCTGCTAGTGCATCTGACTGACTCTCTAAAATTATATCATTTGTATGTTTATTGACTGGTTATGAATTAAAAATGGTAGGGATAGTGTATGTGTCCCATACTGGAGTGGGAACATTTTAGAAAAGTGTACTTTCTTAAATATTTAAAAGTGCTTTAGATAAATGTAGCCTTATGTTTTAGATAATTAATGACAGTAACTGGGCACAATGAGACTTTTGGTCCATGGCTCGGTATTTCTAATACATTCCTTCTCTCTTCAAGAACAAACAGTGAATGAGGTTGCTTTCAAGGAATACATTTAAGGTTTCCAAATGAGAGGCCACTTTTACAAAATGAGAAGAGTTATGCTTAAGTATCCTTATGTGTACAATCTTATGTAATGAAACATTTCAATACTGAGCTATAGTTCTCTTAGAATATGTAGTAAAGCATTTAGGATATTGCATCTGATAGCTTGCTACTAAAAGTATACATTTGGAGTTAGTAGTCCAACCTTTATAAACTATGAAAAATTACTCCTGCTCTAGAAGCAATACAAGTGCATCCTCAAAAAGATAAGTATCATTTAATGCATCAATTCCACTTCTAGTTATTAATTTGAGAAATTAAATCAATGACTCTAGTGATAATAGTTCACTGCAGCACTGTTCATGATAGAGAAACTTTGAAGTAAAATAATAACAACCATTAAATCAATCAAGTGCAATAGATGTACACTCTGAGTAATGGTTAAATTTGATTGTCCACTTGAGTGGATTGAAAAAATCACGAGGGAAAACCTTAGCAAATGTCCATGAGAATGTTTCCAGAGAAGAATCTGAGTGGTATCAACTCATGAGTTTATTGCCTAGATGGGAAAATCCCATCCATAGTGTCATCCATCCTGTGTCCTAGGTACTATAGGGTAAGCAGCTTAGCTATGCTAAGGCCTCCCTGATGGAAACTTTTGAAAAGTTAACTTCAAATAAATAAGTATTTTCTCTCTCATATCATCACATTTATCAAAATCTAAACATCATACTATAGCATTTCATTCACAATAGAGAGCTTAGTGATAGAGTGACTTCCATCTGCAAGACAACAAGTTTATTCACCCAGAAAGAAAATTCTGCGATATGTAACATCAGATATACACATTAGTGAGAGTATCCTCTAAATAATAATCTGTCTGGAAAAATTTAAAGAGGTTATTTCACTATAGAGATATCTAACATAGTCATTTTCATAGAAGTAAATGCTGGAAGGCTGGCATTCAAAGTGTAATGAGAAATAAGATATTAATTAATGAACAGCATTTTATTTGACCAGTATGACCCATGCTCTAGAAACTGTAGTCTAGATTTACACATGCTACAAGGAGGCTTATTAAGAAAATAATCAATTTTTTCTCATGTTTTTGCAAGTCAGAACATTCCTCTTTGTTTGGAGAGCCAGAAAACCCAGATATACCACTCCTGGGCATATACTCAGACGATTCTCCTGCATGTAATAAGGACCCATACTCACTATGTTCATAGCAGCCCTATTTATAATAGCCAGAAGCTCGAAAGAACCCAGATACCCCTCAATGGAGGAATTGGTACAGAAGATGTGGTATATATACACAAGGAGTACTTTTGAGCCAATAAAAAGAATGAATTCATGAAATTCTTAGACAAGTGGATGGAACTGTAGAATATCATCCTGAGTGAGGTAACCCAATCACAAAAGAGCACTCATGGTATGTACTCACTGATAAGTGGATATTAGCCTAGATGCTTGGAATACCTAAGACACAATTCACATATTAAATGATGCCCAAGATAAAGGAAGAAGTATGGATACTCTAGTCCTTCTTTGAAGGAGGAACAAAATACCCACAAAAGGCGATACAGAGACAAAGTGTAGAGCAGAGTCTGAAGGAAAGACCATCCAGATACTACCCCACCTAGGAATCCCTCCCATGTACAATTACAAAACCCAGACACTATTATTGATGTCCACAAGTGCTTGCTGACAGGAGCTGGATATAGCTGTCACCTGGGAGGCTCTGCTAGTGCATGATAAATACAGAGGGAGACTCTCTCAGCCAGCCATTGAACTGAGCACAGGCTCCCCAATGGATGAGATAGAGAAAGGAATAAAGGAGCTGAAGGGGTTTGCAGTGCCATAGGAGAAACAACAATATGAGTCACCAAGTACTCTCAGAGCTCCCAGCGACAAAACCATCAACCAAAGAGTACACTTGGAGTTACCTATGGCCCCAGATACATCAGCAGCAGAGGATGATCTTGTTGGACACGAAATTGGGGAGAGGCCCTTGGTCCTGGAAAGACTAGATACCATACCATAGAGGAATACCAGAACAGGGAAGCAGGGGTGGGTTGAATGGGGAATGGGAGGTGGCTTATGGGATTTATGGAGGAGGGGGGAACCAGGAAAGGGGACATTTGAAGTGTAAATAAAGAATATACCTGATAAGAAAAAGAAAACAATGATTATTTTCTTCTTGTTCCTTAAACAAATTGTAACTTCCTTAGTTTGAGTCAAAACTGGCACACTATCCTAAGCCATAAAAGAATTATTTTTCTGTAATAGCTATGCCAAAACCCAGCATATTGAGAAAAAGGTTAACATGCACATTCAGGGAAGGAAAAGAATATGTGCAGAGATATAATTTACAGTTGATTTTGACTGTTTTTTGATTGTTGAAGAACATTTAGATAAACAGAAAACGATGGGGCAGGGACAGTCTCCCAATTGACCCTACACAGTCATTAAATTCTTAAGGCATAAATCTTAGAATCTCTATGCAAATTGAATGAGAGTTCTGGAACAGGAACACACAAGGACAAACTTTATTGTGTTTATTAAGTGTGAGGTTGCAGATTGTATATACAGAAACAGGACCAAGTGGTGACTTTAATAATGCCAGAGCCTACCAGTCATAGGGTTAGGCTGAGAGTGAGAAAACAAAAGAAAAAATAGCCTCCAGCATGCACACAGTGGATCTGGACCTGAGCCCACAAACTCTCGAGTCGGGAAACACAACTTCTAGCTTTGCTTGAGGCTTATAATTTAAATTCATAAAGCTTCGAGTTAAAATCTGCTTACAGATTTTCCCAGTCACACCCTGAGAGTACTTATCACTGAAGGAAAATACCAGTTTTCGAAATGCCTGGTAGGCACAAGCAAGTGGCTGCCCCCAAGAAGTCTGAGGATAAGTCAGAGTTCTCCTCCAATGTGACGAAGCTAAAGAGACAATTGAAATGATCTTTGTAACCGGATGTGTTGTATGCATCTCTTCTCTACAGCCTTAGCACCACTGCCACAGCTACAGTATAGTTCCACTTACTTCAGGATGTTGCTCTAATGTCTGTACTATGTTTTTCTCTCATTATATCTTCGCAAGGACAGTATTATCAAAAGTATTTAACTACCTTGTAATTTCCAGTTTAGGAAAATATTCCCCAAACATTGAAGAATAAATTCAGTTTTGATACTCATTTATAAATATAGAGCCAAGAGTCTATACATGTATAGTAGTATACCTACTGGGTGGTGTTCATTGCTCTTTTTCCATGAACATATAGCACTGGAAAAGTAAATAAATAAAACCTGTCAGTCACACATGTTACACTATAGTCTTTGCAAATATCATTTACATATGCTTGAGCTTGATTTTATTCCTATTTTCAAAACATCACACCACCAATTTACCTCAATACTGAGCAAAGGGATAGAAAATACAGATCAGAGACTTGTCGAACATGCAATTGTCAAATCTGAGAAAAAGACAGACTGTGTAGTCCCCAGAGTGAACTTTATAAAAAGACAGAAAGGACAGGTTTGGGTTACAATGTCAAAAGATTGGACGTGCCTGCTACAGATTTTGTTAGTGAATTCACTGGGAAATAAGCATTTTGACCTTTCCTTATTGTAAAAGCTAGGAACTTGACCTAACAGATATTGACTGAGTCAGCCTGTTAGCAGTTTTGATGGAAGACTTTCTGTTTCCTACTGAGATGTGTGGTGCGTAGGCTCAGACCTCAGCCTCTGAGCTGAGAGGGGGAAAGCAGCTGAAGATAATGTCCTGCAGAGAAAGTGGGACTTTTATTATGGTACTGTCAATACAGTTACCTCCTCTTACCCACTTGCTGTCAACTGACTTATAGGCAGGGACACAGTTTTGCTTTTATAGAAAATGATACATTTTCCTTGTAAAAAGGAATTTTTCATTGCTTACCTCAGTTTCTTTTAATCTGTAGTGTTGCAAATATTGAAAATTTACAGACTGAAAAGCCAGAATTGATCTACCAAATAATACTTACATAGATTATGATATTCCTCAAAATTATTTTATTAATTTTTATGATCTTATTTAATTACTATTTGTATTTCATTAAAGTACATGATATTTCATCATAGTAAATTTTGGCAAATGATAAAGCCTGTAGAAAAGAATGGCTATAGCCTAAGAGGAAAATTCATAGCACTAGTGTACTCATGGAGAAATTAGAGAGATCCTACACTGCACTAGCATCTTAACAGCACATCTGAAAGGTGCAGAACAAGAGGAAGCAGACACACCAAAGAGGAGAAGAGGGCAGTAAAAATTCAAATTCAATTAGAAACAAAGAGAATGATACTACAAAGCAACATGACCAAAAGCTGGTTCTTTGAGACAAGATAGATAAACCATTACCTAGAGGACTAATGGACATAGAAACAATATCCAAATTAACAAAATCTGAAAGGAAAAGGGAGATATAACAACAGAAACTAAGGAGATTCAAAAAGTTGTCAGATATTACTACAAAGCCTATATTCAACAAAACTGGAAAATCTAAATTAAGTGGATGATTTTCTGGACAAATACCATATACTAAAGTTAAATCAAGAGCAGACAAACTATCAGCCCCATAATCCCCAGGAAAAAGAAGCAGTCATCAAAAAAACTCCCAACCAAAAAAAGCCCAGGGCCAAATAGTTTTAGCTCAGAATTCTATCATATCTTCAAACAAGAGCTAATACCAGCACTCCTCAAACTATTCCATAAAATAGAAGCAGAAGGAATGCAACATAATTTATTTTATGAAGCTACAGTTAATCTGAAACATAAATCACACAAAGACCAAACAAAGAAAGATAACTTCAGAACAATTTTGCTTATGAATAGCAATGCAAAATTATTCAATAAAATTCTCACTAACCGAATCCAAGAACACATTAAAACCATCATTTACCACCATCAAGAAGGCTTCATCCCTGGGATGCAGGGAAGGATAGGAAAATCCTTTAACATAATCCACTATATAAACAAAGTAACATGATCATCACATTAGATGCTGACAAAACATTTTGTAAAGTGCAACACTGCTTCATGTTAAAAGTCTTAGAAAGATCAGGAATTCAAGGCCCATAACCAAACATAATAAAAGAAACACAGCAAACCAATAGCTGATATCAAATTAAATGGAGAGAAGCTTGCAACAATCACACTAAAATTAGAGACAAAGCTGCCCACTCTACCCATATCTACTCAATATAGTACTAGAAGTTCTAGCTAGAACAATTAGACAACAAAAGAAGGTCAAAGGGATACAAATTAGAAAAAAATAAGTGAAGGTATCACTATTTGCAAATGATATGACAGTATATGTAAGCAAACCCAAAAATTTTACCAGAGAACTCCTACAGCTGATAAACATCTTCAGCAAAGTGGCTGGATATAACATTACCTCAAACAAATCTGTAGCCTTATTCTACAAATGGGATTAATGGGCTGAGAAAGAAATTAAGGAAACAATACCCTTCACAATACTCAAAAAATATAAATATCTTGGTGTAACTCTAGCCAAAAAAGTTGAAGATCTGTAGGACAAGAACTTAAAGTTTCTGAAGATAGAAATCAAAGAAGACTTCAAAAGATGGAACATCTTTTTGTTTTATTTCATCTCTAACATCCAGTGTTTTAATGAGCATCCCTCCAAGCTGGAAGGTTTTAATCTGGGAGGAATTTCTTTCTTCCTTTCCTCCTTTCTTCCTTCCTTCCTCTCTTCCTTCCTTCTTTTCCTCCTTCCTTCCTTCCTTCTTTCTTTCCTTCCTTCCTTCCTTCCTTCCTTCCTTCCTTCCTTCCTTCCTTCTTTTCTTTCCTTCTATCATTTCATTTGTTTACATTTCAAATGTTATTCCTATTCCTGGTCACCTATTCACAACCCCACAACCCCATTCTCCTCCTGTGCCTCTAAAAAGGTGCTTCCTCACATACGCAATGACCCATTCCCACCTCACCCCTCTAGTATCCCCATTCTCTGAAACATCAAGCCTTAACAAGTCCAAGTGCCTCCCCTCCAAATTATGCCATAGGAGGAAGTCCTCTGCTATGTATGTAGAAGGAGTCATGAACCTGATCATGTATATTGTTTGGTTGGTGATTTAGTCCCTGGGAGATCTGGGGGCTCTGTTTAGTTGATACTTTTGTTATGCCTATGGGGTTGAAACCACATTCAGTTCCTTCAGCCCTTCCCTTAACACTTTCACTAGGGTCCCCAGGCACAGTCCAATGTTTGGCTGTATCTGGATCTGTCTTAATCAGGTATTAGCAGAGCCTCTCAGTGGATAGCCATACCAGGCTCCTATCTACAAGCACATCTTGTCATCAACAATTGTATTTGGTATGATGTCTTCAGATAGAATGAATTATATGGTAGACTGATCTCTGGATGGCCTTTCCTTCAGCTCCATTTTTGTCTCTTCATTTCTTTTAGAAAGGGATAAATCTGGGTTAAAAATTTTGAAATGTGTGGATGGTCCCATCCCTCTACTGGGAGCCAAGTCAATCTACTGGAGGTGTCTCCTCAAGTTTTATCTCTCTGCTGTTGGATATTTCACTTAATGTCATTTTCATTGGGTCCTGGTAGTTTCTCAAATCCCTGGCATCTAAGACTTTTCTTGTGATTTCCCTAGCTCCCCACTCCCCACTGCTGCTTACTTCTATTTGTCCTCCTGGCCCTCTGGACTTCTCTTCTTTCTCTTCCTATATCTGGTCCTGTCTCCCTTTTCCCCCCACCCCTCTCCAATCTAGGTATTTCCTTCCCTTTTGCCTCCCATGATTATTTTGTTTTCCTCTCTAAGTGGATCTGAAGCATGCACACTTTAGCCTTCCATCATTTAAGCATCATATGATCTATGAGATGTATCATAGTTATTTTGAGATTCTGGGGTAATATGCACTTCTCAGTGAGTATACACCATGCACAATCATTTTGGGTCTGGGTTACCTCATTCAGGATGATATTTTCAGGTTCCATCCATTTACCTATAAAGTTCCTGAAGTCATCATTTTTAATAGCTGAGTAGTATTCTATTGTGTAAATGCACCACGTTTTCTACATCCATTCTTCTGTTGAGGACATCTGGGTTGTTTCTAGCATCTGGATATTATAAATAAGACTGAGAAATTTCAGTATAACATTCACCATGATGATATTGTATCAAGCCAGAGAGGTAGATACTATTGAAGAAGATGCCACATTTACTCTAATAATTTACAAATCTAAAGATCATGGCTCACACTTGTAACCGAAGCTCTTGGAGAATAGAGGCAGGAAGATGAGCTATTTGACACTGTTCTCAGGTACATGGGCAGTTTGCGGTCACCTGGAGGTATGATAGGCCATCTCTCAGAGTAAAGAAGCACAAACAAATAGAATGAAAACATACAGAATTTCATAATGAATCATCATCTTTTTATGAGAAGGCTATATAAAATGAAATATTGAAGTTTTAAATGAAGTTGCCAAAATGTATGAGAATATTTTAAGTGATAACATATGGAAGACAGTTTAATAGTGACTACCAAAAAAACATGCAGCTCTCTCCCACACCATGGACACTCTCATCCTTTTATCATTGCCATTATTGTCATCATTGTCATCTTTGTTGTCGTCGTCATTGTCATCATCAGCAGCCGCATCATTCAAATTGTTGTACTTAATATTCCCACTTTCTTCTTTCAATGTCTTTTGCTTACCTAAACCTTTTTGGAGGTAAAAAAAGACACTCAAATTATTAATCACTCATTTCAAATAAAACTTTTAGAATGAAAAAAATCTTTGCTTACAATCAGGATATAGTTGTAATGGCACTTTTCCTCTTCTAAATTAAAGTGGAGAAATTTTATTTATTATCCTACAGATCATTGACACGCCTAAATTGAAACTGACCTGTAGGCTTGTTTATACAATATTAATCCAGAATCTGAACTACATGGAAATGGAAGGAGCTAGCCATGAGAAAAGACAAATCTGTAGAATGCTAACTATTCTCCTGTGCATGGAGATGTTGGAATTCATTTAACAAGTAAAATTTTCACCTGAATAGAAATCTTGCCACTTTTGCTGCATTAAAAGAACAGATAAGAGCAAAGGTTTCTTCTAGACCTCAGATAAGTATTTTGATGATTCAAGTGTGAGAACGCTCAGGTTTGATAACAACCAGTACCTTATATGTCCTTTGTTATAGGTTTCAGGACTTACTGGACCATAGGAAGATGCTGGATATCATAGAATTTCCTGAACTAGATTGAAATAATAACTATGATTATGCAATCATCTAACCAAGTTTAATCTAGTGGTTTTCAGAGCTTGTCTAGGATTCTAATTCAATGATAATGTTTTGTGCAACTTTTAAGACCAACAATTTTTTTAAAGGCTTGGATAAGAGTTTTGGAAAAGCACCTACTGATTTATAAGTTTTAGTGTCTCAGAATAGTTGTACCATTGCATACATAGTCCTTAGATAAGCATTTTGATGATTCACATGTGAGAACTCTCAGATTTGATAACAACCAGTACCTTGTATGTCCTTTGTAATAGGTTTCAGGACTTACTGGACCATAGGAAGATGCTGGATATCACAGAATTTCGTGGTCTAGATTGAAACAATTTCTATGATTATGCAATCATCTAACCAAATTTAATCTAGTGGTTTTCAGAGCTTAGCTAGAATTCTAATTCAGTGACAATGTTTTGTGCAACTTTTGAGACCAACTGACGTTTATAAGGTTTAGTGTCTCAGAATGGTTGTACCATGGCATCCATAGTCTGTTATTCTAGATCTGATTTATAAAAAATAAGGAAGACATTCTCATAAAAGAAACAGTTGGGGAAACAAATGCTCCCAAGGTGTAGGCAAGATGATCTCCCATCCATCTGTAGACATTTGCAGAGTGTGCCTCTCCTGTGTGTGCACTGCCAACTTATCTCTTGTAGTCCCTATTCCTTACTTTACGCACAGATGAAGAAAGGCTTAAAGTCTTGAGACAACTGGTTTCTTCATATGTTAATCTCCATGAAGCTCTTCCTAGTCTCTCTGTCCTGCACAGAGCATCTGTGCCTCAGTTTGCTTGCCAATATAATGAAAAATAGCATTATAATATTACATTCTGTGTGTCGGTGCTAATTCTGTACTTAATGGAAATAAATAACTCAACCTGCCCAATCAAGCATTTGAATGGGAGTGACAAATCCAAACAGAACCAAACAAATAGTTCTTAACTTTTTTTAATTTTTATTTTCTATATTCTATGTTTACATTCCAAAGGCTTTCCCCTTTCCCAGTCCCCCCCAACATATGTCCCATAATTCCTCTCCTCCCAACTATTCCCCAATCATTCCCCCCCCACGATTTCTCTGTTCTGGGTCTACAAAACTGGATCCAATCTTTACAGGCTCAGGGTCCTCTCCTTTCTTCTTCTTGGGAGTCATTTGACTTGCTAATTGTGCCTTGAGTATTTAGGGCTTCTGGGCTCATTAATATCCACTTATCAGTCATTGCATTTCATGTGTATTCTTTTGTGATTGGGTTAGCTCACTTAGGAGGATATTTTTCAGATCTAACCATTTACCTACAAATTGCATGAGTTCATTATTTTTAATTGCTGAGTAGTACTCAATTGTATAAACATACCACATTTTCTGTATCCATTCCTCTTTTGAGGGATATTTGGGCTCCTTCCAATTTCTGGCTATTATAAACAAGGCTGCTATAAACATAGTGGAGCATGTGTCTTTATTGTATGTAAGGGAATCCTCTGGGTATATGCCCAGGAGTGGTATGCCAGGGTCCTCTGGAAGTGACATGTCCAATTTTCTGAGGAACTGCCACACTGATTTCCAGAGCAGTTTTACCATTTTGCAATCCCACCAAAAGTGGAGGCTTGTTCCTCTTTCTCCACATCCTCGCCAGTACTTGTTGTCTCTTGAGTTTTTAATCTTAGCCATTCTGACTGGTGTGAGGTGGAATCTCAGGGTTGTTTTGATTTGCATTTCCCTGATGACTAATGATGTTGAACATCTTTTAAGGTGTTTCTCGGCCATCTGAATTTCTTCTGGTGAAAATTCTTTGTTTAGCTCTGTACCCCATTTTTTGATAGGGTTATTTGGTTCTTTGGGGTCTAACTTCTTGAGTTCTTTGTATATATTGTATATTAGCCCTCTGCCAGATGTGGGGTTGGTGAAGATCATTTCCTACTTTGTTGGTTGCCGTTTTGTACTTCTGACAGTGTCCTTTGCCTTACAGAAACTTTGTAATTTTATGAAGTCCCATTTTTCAATTCTTGATCTTAGAGCATAAGCTATTGGTCTTCTGTTCAGAAACTTTTCTCCTGTGCCCATGTCCCCCAGGATCTTCCAATGTTTCTTTTCTAATAGTTTCAGTGTGTCTGGTTTTATGTGGAGGTCCTTGATCCACTTGGAGTTGATCTTAGTACAAGGAGATAAGAGTGGGTCAATTCACATTCTTCTGCATGTTGACCTCCAGTTGAACCAGCACCATTTGTTGAAAAGGCTATCTTTTTTCCACTGGATGGTTGTGGCTCCTTTATCAAAGATCAAGTGACCATAAGTCTGTGAGTTCATTTCTGGGTCTTCAATCCTATTCCATTGATCTACTTGCCTGTTGCTGTACCAATACCATGCAGTTTTTTAAAAAAATTGCACTGTAGTACTGCTTGAGGTCAGGGATATTGATTCCCCCAGAAGTCCTTTTATTGTTGAGAATAGTTTTAGCTATCCTGGGTTTTTTGCTGCTCCAGATGAAATTGAGAATTGCTCTTTCTAGATCTATGAAAAAATTGATTTGGGATTTTGATGGGGATTGCATTGAATCTGTAGATTGCTTTTGGCAAGATGGCCATTTTTACTATATTGATCCTGCCAATCCAGGAGCAAGACATATTTTTCCATCTTCTGAGGTCTTCTTTGATTTCTTTCTTCAAGGACTTGAAGTTCCTGTCATACAGATCTTTTGCTTATTTGGTTAGAGTTATGCCAAGGTACTTTATGTTGTTTGTGGCTATTGTGAAGGGTGTTATTTCTCTAACTTCTTTCTCAGCCTGCTTGTCCTTTGAGTACAAGAAGGCTACTGATTTGCTTGAGTTAATTTTATACCCGGCCACTTTGCTGAAGTTGTTTCTCAGCTGTAGATATTCTCTAGTGGAGTTTTTTGGGATAGGAGTTTTTGGGATGAAGCCTTCTTGATCATGGTGAATGATCGTTTTGATATGCTCTTGGATTCGATTGGTAAGAATTTTATTTAGTATTTTTGCATCTATATTCAAAAGAGAAATTGTCCTGTAGTTCTCTTTCTTTGTTGGATCTTTTTGTGGTTTAGGTATCAGCATAATTGTGGTATCGAAGAATGAGTTGGGCAGTGTCCCTTTTGTCTCTATTTTGTGGAATAGTTTGAAGAGTATTGGTGTTAAGTCCTCTTTGAAGGTCTGGTAGAATTCTGCACTAATACCATCTGGTCCCATACTTTTTTTGGTTGGGAGGCTTTCTATAACCCCTTCTATTTCTTTAGGGGTTATGGGACTGTTTAGCTGATCTATTTGATGCTGATTTAATTTTGGTATTTGGTATCTGTCTAGGAAATTGTCCATTTCCTCCATATTTTCCAGTTGTTTTGAGTATAGGCCTTTGTAGTAGGATCTGATGGTCTTTTGAATTTCCTCAGTGTCTGTTGTTATATCACCCTTTTCATTTCTAATTTTGTTAATTTGGATACAGTCTCTGTGCTCTTTGGTTAGTCTAGCTAAGGGTTTATCTATCTTGTTGATTTTCTCGAAGAACCAGCTCCTGGTTTTATTGATTCCTTGTATGGTTATCTTTGTTTCTACTTGATTGATTTCAGCCCTTAGTTTGATGATTTCCTCTCTTCTACTCCTCCTTTGTGAATTAGCTTCTTTTTGTTCCAGGGCCTTCAGGGGTGCTGTTAAGTTGCTAGTGTATGCTCTCTCCAGTTTCTTTTTGGATGCACTTAGAGCTATGAGTTTTCCTCTTAGCACTGCTTTCATTGTGTCCCAAAGATTTGGGTAGGTCGTACCTTCATTTTCATTGAAATATAAAAAGTCTTTGATTTCTTTCTTCATTTCTTCCTTGACCAAGGTATCATTGAGTAGAGTATTGTTCAGTTTCCATGTGTATGTGGGCTTTCTGTTGTTCGTCTTGCTATTGAAGACCACTTTTTCTCCATAGTGATCCGATAGGAGACATGGGATTACTTCAGTCTTCTTGTATTTGTTGAGGTCTGTCTTGTGACCAATTATATGATCAATTTTTGAGAAGGTAATGTGCGGTGCTGAGAAAAAGGTATGCTCTTTTAAGTTAGGATGGAATGTTCTATATATATCTGTTAAATCCAATTGGTCCAAAGCTTCAATTAGTTTCACTGTGTCCCTGTTTAGTTTCTGCTTTCCTGATCGGTCCATTGAGGAGAGTGGAGTGTTGAAGTCACCTACAATTATTGTGTTAGCTGCAATGTGAGTTTTAAGCTTTAGTAAAGTTTCTTTTATGAATGAGGGTGCCCTTACATTTGGGGCATAGATGTTCAGTATTGAGAATTCTTCTTGGTGGATTTTGCCTTTGACAAGGAAGAAGTGACCTTCTGGGTCTCTTTTGATGACTTTAGGTTGAAAGTCAATTTTATCAGATATTAGAACCTGACACTCCAGCTTGTTTCCTGAGACCATTTGCTTGTAAAACTGTCTTCCAGCCTTTTACTCTAAGGTGGTGTTTGTCTTTGACACTGAGATGTGTTTCCTGTATGCAGCAAAATGTAGGGTCCTGTTTCCTTATCCAATCTGTTAGTCTGTGTCTTTTTATTGGGGAATTGAGTCCATTGATATTAAGAGATATTAAGGAATAGTAATTATTACTTCCTGACGTTTTGGGCATTATTATTATTATTATTTTTTTTTGATTTTTTGATTTTTTTATTGTATATATTCTATATTTACAATTCATTTCCCTTTTTCTGGTTCCCCACCCCCAAAGGTCCCACATGTCCTTTTCCCTCCCCCTGCTCCCGCATCCACCCCCTCCCACTTTACTGTTCTTGTACTCTCCCACAATGATGTTTTGGTCCATTCTAGTACCAGTGTCCACTCCTTTCTTCTTGTGAGACATCACTTGATATGTGATTTGTGTCTTTGGTGTTCTAAGCTTCTAGGCTAATATCCACTTATCAGTGAGTGCATACCATGGGTATTCTTTTGAGACTGGGTCACCTCACTTAGTATGACGTTCTCCAGCTCCATCCATTTCTCTAAGAATTTCATGAATTCATTGTTTCTAATGGCTGTATAGTACTCCATTGTGTATATATACCACATTTTTTGTATCCATTCTTCTGTTGAGGGACATCTGGGTTCTTTCCAGCTTCTGGCTATTATATATAAAGCTGCTATGAACATAGTGGAGCATGTATCCTTATTGCATGCTGGTGAATCTTCTGGGTATATTCCCAGGAGTGGTATGGCTGGGTCCTCCGGAAGTATCACGCCCAGTTTTCTGAGGAACCGCCATACTGATTTCCAGAGTGGTTGTACCAGCTTGCATTCCCACCAGCAGTGAAGGAGTGTTCCTCTTTCTCCACATCCTCGCCAACACCTGATGTCTTCTGAGTTTTTAATCTTAGCCATTCTGACTGGTGTGAGGTGAAATCTCAGGGTTGTTTTAATTTGCATTTCCCTAATGACTAGTGATGTTGAACATTTTTTAAGGTGTTTCTCAGCCATCCGAATTTCTTCAGGTGAAAAGACTCTGTTTAGCTCTGTACCCCATTTTTGGATAGGGTTATTTGGTTTTCTGGGGTCTAACCTCTTGAGTTCTTTGTATACATTGGAGATTAGCCCTCTGTCGGATGTGGGGTTGGTGAAGATTTTTTCCCAATTTGTTGGTTGCCGATTTATCCTTTTGACAGTGTCTTTTGCCTTACAGAAACTTTGTAGTTTTATGAGGTCCCATTTGTCTATTCTTGCTCTTAGAGCATAAGCAATTGGTGTTCTGTTCAGGAATTTTTCCCCTGAGCCAATGTCCTCAAGGGTCTTCCCCAGTTTCTTTTCTATTAGTTTTAGTGTGTCTGGTTTTATGTGGAGGTCTTTGATCCACTTGGAGTTGAGCTTAGTGCAAGGAGATAAGAGTGGATCAATTCTCATTCTTCTGCATGTTGACCTCCAGTTGAGCCAGCACCATCTGTTGAAAAGGCTATCTTTTTTCCACTGGATGTTTTCAGCTCCTTTGTCGAAGATCAATTGGCCATAGATGTGTGGGTTCAATTCTGGGTCTTCGATCCTATTCCATTGATCCGCTTCCCTGTCACTGAACCAATACCATGCAGTTTTTAATACCACTGCTCTGTAATATTGCTTGAGGTCTGGGATATTGATTCCCCCAGAAGTTCTTTTGCTGTTGATGATAGTTTTAGCTATTCTGGGTTTTTTGTTATTCCAGATGAATTTGAGAATTGATCTTTCTAGCTCTATGAAGAACTGAGTTGGGATTTTGATGGGAATTGCATTGAATCTGTATATTGCTTTGGGCAAGATTGCCATTTTGACTATATTAGTCCTGCCAACCCACGAGCATGGAAGATTTTCCCATTTTCTGATGTCTTCTTCAATTTCCCTCTTCAGAGACCTGAAGTTTTTGTCGTATAAATCTTTCACATGTTTGGTTAGCGTCACTCCAAGATACTTTATATCATTTGTGGCTATTGTGAAGGGTGTCATTTCCCTAATTTCTTTCTCGGCCTGCTTATCCTTCGCGTATAGGAAGGCTACTGATTTACTTGAGTTGATTTTATAGCCAGCCACTTTGCTGAAGTTGTTTATCAGTTGCAGGAGTTCTCTGGTGGAGGTTTTTGGGTCACTTAAGTAAACTATCATATCATCTGCAAATAGTGATAGTTTGACTTCTTCCTTTCCGATTTGTATCCCTTTGACTTCCCTCTGTTGTCGAATTGCTCTAGCTAGTACCTCAAGTACTATATTGAAGAGATATGGCGAGAGGGGACAGCCTTGTCTAGTCCCTGATTTTAGAGGGATTACTTCGAGTTTTTCTCCGTTTACCTTAATGTTGGCTACTGGTCTGCTGTATATTGCTTTTACTATGTTTAGATATGGGCCTTGAATTCCTGTTCTTTCTAGGACCTTTAGCATGAAAGGATGCTGAATTTTGTCAAATGCTTTTTCAGCATCTAATGAGATGACCATGTGGTTTTTTTCTTTGAGTTTGTTTATGTAGTGGATTACGTTGATGGATTTCCGTATATTGAACCATCCCTGCATCCCTGGGATGAAGCCAACTTGATCATGGTGAATGATCGTTTTGATGTGTTCTTGGATGTGGTTGGCAAGTATTTTGTTTAGTATTTTTGCATCGATATTCATAAGAGAAATTGGCCTGTAGTTCTCTTTCTTAGTTGGATCTTTGTGAGGTTTTGGTATCAGGGTAATTGTGGCTTCATAGAATGAGTTGGGTAGTGTTCCTTCAGTTTCTATTTTGTGGAATAATTTGAAGAGTATCGGTATCAGGACTTCTTTGAAGGTCTGATAGAATTCTGCACTAAAACCATCTGGTCCTGTGCTCTTTTTGGTTGGAAGACTGTCTATGACCCCTTCTATTTCTTTGGGGGTTATGGGTCTGTTTAGACGATCTATTTGATCCTGGTTTAATTTTGGTATTTGGTAGCTGTCGAGGAAATTGTCCATTTCCTCCAGATTCTCCAGTTGTGTTGAGTATAGGTTTTTGTAGTAGGATCTGATGATTTTTTGAATTTCCTCAGTTTCTGTTGTTATATCTCCCTTTTCATTTCTAATTTTGTTAATTTGAATACTGTCTCTGTGCCCTTTAGTAAGTCTGGCTAGGGGTTTATCTATCTTGTTGATCTTCTCAAAGAACCAGCTCCTGGTTTTGTTGATTCTTTGTATGGTTCTTTTTGTTTCAACTTGATTGATTTCACCCCTGAGTTTGATGATTTCCTGTCTTCTACTCCTCCTGGGTGAAATTGCTTCTTTTTGTTCCAGAGCTTTCAAGTGCGCCATTAAGTTGCTGGTATATGCTCTCTCCTGTTTCTTTTTGGAGACACTCAGGGCTATGAGTTTTCCTCTAAGCACTGCTTTCATTGTGTCCCATAGATTTGGGTAGGTTGTGCCTTCATTTTCATTAAGTTCTAAGAATTCTTTGATTTCTTTCTTTATTTCTTCCTGGACTAAGGTATCATTGAGTAGAATATTGTTCAGCCTCCAAGCGTATGGGGATTTTCTGTTGTTTTTGTTGCTATTGAAGAACACTCTTACTCCATGGTGATCTGATAAGAGGCATGGAATTAGTTCGATCTTTTTATATTTGTTGAGATCTGTCTTGTATCCAATTATATGGTCGATTTTGGAGAAGGTACCATGAGGGGCTGAGAAAAAGGTATAGTCTTTTGCTTTAGGGTGAAATGTTCTATATATATCTGTTAAATCCAATTGCTCCAAAGTTTCGATGAGTTTCTCCGTGTCTCTGTTTAGTTTCTGTTTTCCTGGTCGGTCCACTGTAGATAGAGGAGTATTGAGGTCCCCCACAATCATTGTGTTAGGTGCAATGTGTGCTTTGAGCTTTAGTAAGGTTTCTTTTACAAATGAGGGTGCCCTTACATTTGGAGCGTAGATGTTTAGAATTGTGAGTTCCTCTTGGTGGATTCTTCCTTTGACTAGCAGGAAGTGACCTTCTTTGTCTCTTTTGATGACTTTGGGTTGAAAGTCAATTTTATCTGATATTAAAATGGCTATTCCAGGTTGCTTCCTGTGACCATTTGCTTGCAAAATTGTCTTCCATCCTTTTACTCTAAGGTAGTGTTTGTCTTTGACTCTGAGGTGTGTTTCCTGTAAGCAGCAAAATGTAGGGTCCTGTTTCCGTATCCAGTCTGTTAGTCTATGTCTTTTTATTGGGGAGTTGAGTCCATTGATGTTAAGAGATATTAAGGAATAGAGATTATTACTTCCTGACATTTTTGATGTTATTTTTGTTTTTGAGTAGTTATCTTCCTTTGAGTTTGATGGAAGAAGTTTACTGTCTTGCTTTTTCTTGGGTGCCATTTCCTTCCTTGTGTTGGAGTTTTCCTCCTATTATCCTTTGTAGAGCTGGGTTAGTGGAAAGATATTGTGTAAATTTGGTCCTGTCATGGAATATTTTGATTTCTCCATCTATGTTGATTGAGAGTTTTGCTGGGTATAGTAGTCTTGGCTGACATTTGTTTTCTCTTAGGGTCTGCATGAGGTCTGCCCAGGATCTTCTAGCTTTCATGGTTTCTGGAGAGAAGTCTGGTGTGATTCTGATACGTCTTCCTTTATATGTTACTTGGCCCTTTTCTCTTACTGCCTTTAATATTCTTTCTTTGTTTAGTACATTTGGGGTTTTGATTATTATGTGACGGGAGGTGTTTCTGTTCTGGTCCAGTCTGTTTGGAGTTCTGTAGGCTTCTTGTACATTCATGGGCATCTCTCTCTTTAAGTTAGGAAAGTTTTCTTCCATAATTTTGTTAAAGATATTTGCTGGCCCTTTAAGTTGTAGATCTTCACTCTCATCTATCCCTATAATCCTTAGGTTTGGTCTTCTCATTGTGTCCTGGATTTCCTGGATGTTTTGGGTTACAAGCCTTTTGGATTTTGCATTTTCTTTGACTGTGGAGTCAATGGTTACTATGTTATCTTCAGCATCGGAGATTCTTATTTCTATCTCTTGTATTCTGTTGTTTATGTTTGCATCTACGACCCCTGTTTTCTTCCCAAGGTTTTCTATCTCCAAGGTTGCCTCCTTTTGTGATTTCTTAGTTGTTTCTACCTCTGTGTTCAGATCTTGGATGGTTTTGCTCAGTTCCATCATTTGTTTGTTTGTGTTTTCATGTAATTCTTTAATATATTTTTGTGCTCCCTCTTTCATGACTTCTGCCTGTTGTTTCAAGTTCTCCTGCATTTCTTTAACTGATTTTCTCACTTCCTCTTTATTGGTTTCTGTCTGATGGCCCATATTCTCCTGGAGTTCTTTAAGTGTTTTTTGTGTTTGGATTGTAAGAGCTTCTACTCTATTGATGTTCCCCTGCATTTCTTTAAGAGATTTGTTTATGTCTTTTTTGTGTTCCTCTAGGAGCATCATGACCTGTGCTTTTATATCTAACTCTTGTTTTTCTGGTGTGCTGGGGTATCCTGGACTTGCTGTGGTTGGCGAATTGGGTTCAGATGGTGCCATATTGCCTTGATTTCTGTTAATAACGTTCCTACGTTTGCCTTTTGCCATCTCTTTATCTCTGGCGCTAGTTGGTCTTATTGTAGATGGCGCCCTGCTGAAAGCACAGCACGCCTGTCCCCAGGAGACAGATCCCTTCTGGCAGCTTGTCTGTGCTGGACTATGCTCGCTCTGAGTCCAGGTCCCTAACTCCAGCTGCTAGAGTGCCGAGCTGTGCCCCGAGGCGGCCTGGTGGCCCCTCGCTGCTAGTCCGCTCAGAGAGCTGGTCCCCGCCGGTAGTCTGCACCCGCAGCTGATCTTTCTGTGCCCGGATCTGCTGCAGAGTTAAGCTAAGCTAAGCTATAACTCTGGCCACGCACCTGATTCCAGCCTCTCACTGTGTTCAGTGTGCCCGCTGTTTGCGTGCGGGGGTCTGGGGCAAGATGGCTGCCCCTGCTGAAAGCACCGCGTGTCCTTGGCTGAGCTGTTCGTGCCCGGCTCTGCTGCTCCATTCTGGCTGAGTTGACTGTGCTGGACTATGCTCGCTCTGAGTCCAGGCCCCTGACTCCAGCTGCTAGAGTGCTGAGCGGTGCCCCAAGGCGGCCCAGTGGCCCCTCGCTGCTAGTCCGCTCGGAGAGCTGGTCCCGGCTGCTAGTCTGCACCGGCAGCTGATCTTTCTGTGCCTGGATCTGCTGCAGAGCTAAGCTAAGCTATAACTCTGGCCACGCACCTGATTCCAGCCGCTCACTGCGTCCAGTGTGCCCGCTGTTTGTGCGCGGGGGTCTGGGGCAAGATATTATTATTATTATTATTATTATTATTATTATTATTATTATGTATTTGAGTGGTTCTCTTCTTTTGGGTTGGATGAGAGGGGGTTTCTATCTTGTTTCTTCTGGGGTGTAGTTTACCCCCTTGTGTTGGTATTTTTTCCCTATTATCCTTTGTAGGGCTGGGTTTGTAGATAAATATCCTGCAAATTTGGTTTTGTCGTGGAATACCTTGGTTTCCCCATCTATTGCAATTGAGAGTTTTGCTGGGTATAGTAGTTTTGGATGAAGTTTGTGTTCTCTTAGAGTCTGCATGAGGTCTGCCCAGGATCTTCTAGCTTTCATGGTCTCAGGTGAGAAGTCTGGTGTAATTCTGATAGGTCTTCCTTTATATGTTACTTGTCCTTTTTCTCTTACTGCCTTTAATATTCTTTCTTTGTTTAGTACATTTGGGGTTTTGATTATTATGTGACGGGAAGTGTTTTTGTTCTGGTCCAGTCTATTTGGGGTTCTATATGCTTCTTGTATATTCATGGGCATCTCTCTCTTTAGGTTGGGGAAGTTTTCTTCCATAATTTTGTAGAAGATATTTGCTGGCCCTTTAAGTTGTAGATCTTCATTCTCATCTATCCCTATAATCCTTAGGTTTGGTCTTCTCATTGTGTCCTGGATTTCCTGAATGTTTTGGGTTACCAGCTTTTTGCATTTTGCATTTTCTTTAATTGTTGAATCCATGGTTCCTATGGTATCTTCAGCATCTGAGATTCTGTCTTCTATCTCTTGTATTCTATTGTTGATATTTGCATCTATGACTCCTGATTTCTTCCCAAGGTTTTCTATCTCCAACGTTGTCTCCCTTTGGGATTTCTTAGTTGTTTCTACTTCTGTTTCTAGATTCTGTATGGTTTTGCTCAGGTCTTTCAATTGCTTGTTTGTGTTTTCCTGTAATTCTTTAAGGGATTTTTGTGTTTCCTCTTTTATGACTTCTTCTTGTTGACCATGTTCTCTTGTATTTCTTTAAGTGATTTTTGTTTCTCCCCCTTATTGGGATTCATTTTTTGCTCTATATTCTCCTGGATTTCTTTAAGTGATTTTTGTGTTTGCCTTGTATGGGCTTCTAGCTTTTGATCTATTTTTCCTCTATTACTTTAAGAAATTTATCTAAGTGATCCTCTATCAGCATCCTTACCAGTGATTTTAGATCTGAGTCTTGTTTTTCTGGTGTTTCGGGGTATCTAAGATTTATTGCTGTCGGGGAACTGGGTTCGGATGCTGCCATACTGCCTTGATTTCTGTTAGTAACGATCTTACGTTTGCCTTTTGCCATCTGGTTAACTCTGGTGTTAGTTGGTCCTGTAGTTACTTGCTGGTGCTTGACCCTCCTGTGGGCTCGTAAGGCTATTTCTCTGCGACTAGGACACCTGAACCACTGCCCTGCAGGGCTCCTGCTCACACATTGCTGACAGGTGGCCTGAGTCCCCCGAGGTCTTAAACTTAGGATATCCCAGGTACTTGGTTCTGCCTGTTGGGCAGCTGCTCTGCACTGCTCCTGCTCAGGGTTTGCTGGCTTGTGTCCTGATTCCTCAGAGGTCTTAAAAGTCGGGATATCTCAGTTATCTGGTTCTGCCTGCTGGTCCAAAGCTGCTGGGAAGCTGGCTGAGGCTGGCTCCTCTGCTGCTGGCTGGATGGGAAGCAGTTGGGAAGATGGTGCTGACTGCAGGGAGTTCGGGGTCCTCCCTGCAAGCGCAGAGCACAGGCTTGGCTGGGGTCCCCCAAACCGCTACTCTGTGCACAGCTCCAGCTCCAGGCCTGAGTCCTCGAAGGTCTTAAACTCGGGATATCTCAGGTACCTGGTTCTGCAGGCTGGGTCTGAGCACCTGGGAAGCTGGCTGAGGCTGGGTCCCCTGCCGCCAGCTGGATGGGAAGCAGCTGGGAAGATGGAGCTCAGTTCTTAACTTTGTATTATATTTTTATTGAGTGTGTCAGTGCACATGCAGAGGTCAGAAGAAATTGTTCAAGCCTGGATTCTCTTCATTGCATCAAGTGGGTCCTTGATTTCAAACTCAGTTCATTATACTTGGTGGCAAATATATACACATCCTAAGAGAATTGCTTGATCAAATGCTGAGATTTCTGTATCAAAAGTTGCCTATGAAGTGAATGGGAATGTTTTGAAGACTGTCTGTTTGAAAGGAGACATTAAGTATTATCACAGAATGTTGCATTAAATACTTTTGATATTAAGATTGCAGGCAGCTGGCAGCTGGAGCCAGGTGTGTGGACTGAGTCTTAGCCTAACATTGACTACCCCATCAGGCTCTTGCTGGCACCCAGAGCCAGATCAGCTCGGCGGGCGCTTTCTGCACTGACCTGGGCAGGCACCAATTTGCTTGGGGGGGGTCTGTGCCAGGAGTACAGCCAGAGGCCAACATCTTGCCTCAGGGCACCACAGATAGCTAATCACACTGAGACATGTGGACTTGGAGCACCACCATCTAGCTCCTCCATGGCTGAGAAGGTAAATAGGAGCCCAGTAGCAGAAACCTTCAGGTCTCCGCCTCGGAAGCATGGACACCCTCTATGACAGAAGCACCAAACCCCAGGCTCACAGGAGCTTCAAACACCAACCAGTAACTACAAGACAAACTAACTCCAGAGAGAAACAGATGGCAAAAGGCAAACGTAGGAACATTACTAACAGAAATCAAGGCAATATGGCAGTATCTGAATCCAATTCTCCAACCACAGCAAGTACTGGATACTCCAACACACCAGAAAAACAAGAGTTGGATTTAAAAGCACTGGTCATGATGCTGCTAGAGGAACACAAACAAGACATAAACAAATTTCTTAAAGAAATGCAGGGGAACATGAATAGGGTAGAAGCCCTAACAATGCAAACACAAAAATCACTTAAAGAATTCCAGGAGAATATGGATCAACAGAGAGAAGCCAATAAAGAGGAAATGAAAAAAAATCACTTAAAGAAATGCAGGAGTCAACCAGCAGAAGTCATGAAAGAGGAAACACAAAAATCTCTTAAGGATTGCAAGAAAACACAAAAAAGTAAGTGAAGGAACTGAGCAAAACCATCCAAGATCTAACACAGAGGTAGAAACAACTAAGAAATCAAAAAGGGAGACAACTTTGGAGATAGAAAACCTTGGGAAGAAATCAGGTGTCATAGATACAAATATCAACAACAGAATGCAAGAGATTGAAGTAAGAATCTGGAGGAAAAGGACAATTTCCTAGACAGATACCAAATACCAAAATTAAATCAGGATCAAATAGATTATCTAAACAGTCCGATAACCCCCAAAGAAATAGAAGGGGTCATAGAAAGCCTTCCAACCAAAAAAACTCACAGGACCAGATGGTTTTAGTGCAGAATTCTATCAGACTTTCAAAGAAGACCTGCAAGCTGGTACAACCACTCTGGAAAACATTCTGGCGATTCCTCAGAAAATTGAACAGGATACTTCCGGAGGACCCAGCTATACCACTCCTGGGTATATACACAGAAGATTCCCCAGCATGCAATAAGGATACATGCTCCACTATGTTCATAGCAGCCTTATTTATAATTGCCAGAAGCTGGACAAAACCCAGATGTTGCTCAACAGAGGAATGGATACAAAAATTGTGGTATATATACACAATGGAGTACTATTCAGCCATTAGAAACAATGAATTCATGAAATTCTTAGAGAAATGGATGGAGCTGGAGAACATCATACTAAGTGAGGTAACCCAGTCTCAAAAGAATTCCCATGGTATGAAGTCACTGATAAGTGGATATTAGCCTAGAATCTTGGGACACCAAAGACACAATCCACATACCAAATGATGTCTGACAAGAAGGAAGGAGTGGACCCTGGTTCTGGAAAGTGTCAAAGCATCAGTGTAGGGGAATACCAGAACATGGAAGTGGGAAAGGGTGGATGGGGGAACACGGGGAGGGAAAAGGGCATGTGGGAGCTTTGAGGGGCAGGGAACCAGAAAAGGGGAAATGAAATGTAAATATAGAATATATCTAATAAAAAATTAAAAAAATACTTTTAATATTAAAATTTACAAAATTCATTCACCAAAATACAATGCATTAATTTACCAATGAATATGTTTAGAAAGTAATTAATCAATCTTCTGTTTATATATTAGGAATTTAAATTAGGTTTCAGTCATTCTTTTATTTCCTTTTCCTTCTATTTCTATTTACTGGTGCTCAGAGACTATTCAGTTCAGTAGAATATGTGCAGAGTTTAAATCTGTTGGACATTAAGGAAATGCTGGAATCCATATGACACTTAAGGGACAAGTAAACATTTGAGTAGAAGCAGTTGTGGTTCTCCATTTTTGTTCTCAATCTTCTAATAAGATTTTACTTAATTGAAGTTTTAAATTGCATTCTTGGTTTTTATTTCCATCCTCCCATTTATCTAATTTTTGTATGATTTTTGCCATTATTGGACTAATGTTTTACTTTAAAAAAATTGGATATACACACTCTCTCCCTATTTATGTTTATAATATTTTAGTACCAGTGACTACTTTTTAACTATTCCATTTTAATATTTTCTTTAGTTAATTTTATTCCATGGTGATATCATGTACAAATGTGATTCACTTCTAAAGATCTGATTTTTTTCATTCTAATAAGAAATCAAATATATTTTCATAATAGTAATAAGGTTAAAATAATTTGAGGCCATAACAATTTATTCTCAGAGTCTTAAAAAGTACATGGGAAAGAAAAGAACTAAGGTACATTTTGATACATAAGTATGGGTTCTGTTTTATATCTTTTAAGAAATTATGGAGTGAACCCAAAGCAGAGTACAAAAAGACAAGGAATAACTGATGGAAGTGTCCTGCAGTGAGGGAGGTAGCCTTTTCATCAGTGACAATATAAGTATTTATACAGCAAATTTTATGATTAATTTGTAATTTGAACACATAGATCTCGATTACTTAAATGATTTCAGGAATATCTAGAATAGCAATTTGAATGTAACTCATTTGCAATTTTAATGAAACCTTGGCACAGTTTTTGATTATCTTTGTATAAGAAAATGTGCTAAAGTTGTTTTATCAAACAATATAGATTAAACGTATTACATTATTTATTATGTTTTAAAATCCCACCCGTAGGAAGCAGAAATAATAAGCTCACGAGTTTAATGTCAGACAGGCTTATGTACAAATTCAAATCAGTGTGAGTTATATAGTGATATCTTAACATAAAGAAGAAAAACCATACAGGACCTTCTGCTTGAAACCTCCATCTAAAGAAACCTCTTTCTTATAGTACTTAGTAAAATGTGTTACTGTTGTAACTGATACATGCCTGCTGAAGAAGAGTAAAATTTATCTTACTATTTTACTTGTCCATCATAAAACCCTTTCTGTCATCCTTCCTCCTACCCCAATTAATGTTTGAAAATCAGTATCCTATCCTGTTGGATATCCAACATATCCAGTATTTTGGTGATTAAGGGGACACTTATCTTTCTGCCCTAGCTTTTTTCATTTAGCATCCCAAGCTGCAAATGGTAGCAAGGTGTGTCACTTAAAAGATTTTTAAATTTTTATTTATTTATTATTTTACAATCCATATTTTATTCCCCTTCCACCCCCACCCCATCCTCACCCTCCCACTGTTCCATATCCCATACATCCTTCCCACCCCCTGTCTCCACAGTGATGTCCCCACCTGATTTCTTTTATTTTTTAATTTTATTTTCTATATTCTTTGTTTACATTCCAAAGGCTTTCCCCTTTCCCAGTTCTCCCCTCAACATGTGTCCCGTAAGTCCTCCCACTGCCACCCCCCTGCGCATTCCCCAATCACCCCCAACCCTTTCTCTGTTCTGGTACTCTCCTGCAAGACTGGAACCAGTCTTTTCTGGAGCAGTGTCCTCTCATTCCTTCTTCTTGGGAATCTTTTGATTTGCTAATTGTGCCTTGAGTATTCAGAGCTTCTGGACTCATTAATATCCACTTATCAGTGATTGCATTTCATGTGTATTCTTTTGTGATTGGGTTAACTCACTTAGGATGATATTTTCCAGATCCAACCACTTGCCTACAAATTGCATGAATTCATTATTTTTAATTGCTGAATAAGTATTCCATTGTATCCATTTCCTGTATCCATTCCTCCTTTGAGGGACTTCTGGGCTCCTTCCAGCTTCTGGCTATTATAAGTAAGGCTGCTATGAACCTAGTGGAGCATGTGTCTTTATTGCATGCAGGGGAATCCTCTGGGAATATACCCAGGAGTGGTATGACAGGGTCTTTGGAAGAGTTATACAACCGCTCTGGAAATCAGTCTGGGGGTTCCACCAGACTTCTAAACTCCCTGAAGCCTGAAGTCTCTTGAGGAATAGGTGCATTGTCTCTGAATGCCCAGCAGTTCCTGCTGAGATAGAACAAAAGCCACCTTGCTTAATCCTCCACTATTAGACTGTCAGTGTTAAGCACCTAAGCCAGTAGTAGTCTTTTACCCTCAGAAAGAGCAAGAAACTTTTTAGGACATTTTAGAAGTTGTCATCACATGTCCTTCAACAGAGGAATGGATACAAAAAAATGTGGTATATATACACAATGGAGTACTATTCAGCCATTAGAAACAATGAATTCATGAAATTCTTAGAGAAATGGATGGGGCTGGAGAACATCATACTAAGTGAGGTAACCCAGTCTCAAAAGAATACCCACGGTATACAGTCACTGATAAGTGGATATTAGCCTAGAATCTTGGAACACCAAAGACACAATTCACATACCAAATGATGTCTGACAAGAAGAAAGGAGTGGACACTGGTGCTGGAAAGGATCAAAGCATCAGTGCAGGGGAATACAAGAACAGGGAAGTGGGAAGGGGTGGATGAGGGAGCAGGGGGAGGGGAAAAGAGCATGTGGGTCCTTTGGGGGGTTGGGGACTCAGAAAAAGGGAAATGAATTGTAAATATAGGATATATCCAAAAATAAATAAATAAATAAATAAATAAATAAAGAAAGAAAGAAAGAAAGAAAGAAAGAAAGAAGGAAAGAAGTTGTCATCTGCATTTCACTATAGTTAGAGAGCTAGAAAGCCCTGAGACCCTCAGACATTAAAGCAATCCCAAGAGTCCTACTCCATGCTCTCTCCACTACCCTCTCTGTGCCAGAAGGCTCCCAGCATATACCCCAGTTTTTTATTGCATTGTTTGGTTTGTCAGTGATTCGCTTCTTGTGTTCTTTATATATTTTTGATATTTGCCCTCTATCAGGTGTGGGGTTAGTGAAAATTTTTCCCCAATCTGTAGGTTGCTTATTGATCATATTGACATTTTTCTCTGTAAGACCTTTGTCTTACAGAAGCTTTCCAGTTTCACAAATTCCCATTTATCAATTCTTGGTTTTAGAGCATGAGCCAACTGAGTTCTGTTTAGGAAATTTCCCCCTATGCCAAAGAGTTCAAGGCTCTTCCCCACTTTATCTTCTATTAAATTCAGTGTATCTGATTTTATGTTGATATCCTTAATCCACATGGACTTGAGTTTTATGCAAGGTGAAAAATATGGCTATATTTTCATTTTTTCTACATACAAACAGCCAGTTAGACCAGCACCATTAATTGAAGATGCTTTTTTATTCCATTGTAAATTTTTGGCTTTTTTGTCAAAGATCAACTGTCCATAAGTGTGTGGTTTTATTTCTGGGTCTTCAATTTGATTTCACTAATCAACATGTCTTTCTCTGTACTAATACCATGCAGTTTTTTTTCACAATTGCTCTGTAGTAAAGTTTGAGATCAGGGATGGTGATTTCCCCAGACAGTCTTTCATTCTTAAGAACCATTTTCACTATTTTGGGTTTTTTGCCTTTCCAGATGGGTTTGCGAATTGTTCTCTCCATGTCTTTAAAGAATTGTGTTGGGATTTTTACGGGGATTTCATTGAATCTATAGATTGCCTTTGGTAGGATGGCCATTTTAACTACATTAATTCTGCCAATCCAAGGAGCATCAGAAATCTCTCCATTTTCTGAGATCTTCAATTTCTCTCTTGAGAAACTTGAAGTTATTGTCATATGGATCTTTCACTTCTTTGGTTAGAGTTTTGCCAATATATTTTATATTATTTGTAGATAATGTGACAGGATTAGTTTTGCTAATCTCTTTCTCAGCCTGCTTATCATTTGTATAAAGGAAGGCTACTGATTTACTTGAGTTAATTTTATATCCAGCCACTTTGCTAAAGTTTTTTATCAGCTAGAAAAGCTCTTGTTTTTTGTTTTTTGTTTGTTTGTTTGTTTTTTGGTTATTTGTTTATTTTTGTTTTGTTTTTGTTTTTATTAGATATATCATTTATTTACACTTCAAATGTAAATAAATCATTTCTTGGGCCCCTGTCTTGAATATCGCCTAACCAATTCCCCCTCCCCCTGCTCACCAATCCACCCACTCCTTCCTTGTCCTGGCATTCCCCTATACTAGGGTATCTAGCCTTTTCAGGACCAAGGGCCCTCCTCCCTTTGATGTCCAAGGAAGCCAACCTCTGCTGCATATGCATCTGAAGCCATGGGTCCCTCCATGTGTACTCTTTGGTTGGTGGTTTCATCCCTGGGAATTCTGGGGTTACTGGATGGTTCAGATTGTTGTTCCTCCTATGGCACTTCAACTCCTTCTTGGGATCACTTATGTATACTATCATATCATCTGAAAATTGTGTTACCTTTATTTCTTCTTTGCCAGTTTGTATCCACTTGATGTCTTTTGGTTGTCTTATTGTTCTACTAGCACTTCAAGTACTATATTGAATACATATAGGGAGAGTGGGCATCCTTGTCCCTGATTTCAGTGGGATAGATTCAAGTATTTCTCCATTTAATGTGATATTGGCTTTTGGTTTGCAAATAAATTTCTTTTATTATATGGAAGTATGGACCTTGAATTCCTGTTCTTTCCAATACTTTTAATATGAAGGGATATTGTATTTGTCAAATGCTTTTTGTGCATCTAAGGAAATTATCATGGGATTTTATTTTATTTTTTTAGTTGGTTTATGTAGTGGATTACATTAATGGATTTTTGTATATTAAACCAACCTAGAATCCCTGGGATGAAGCTACTTGACTGTGATGAATGATGGTTTTGAGGTTTTCTTGGATTTATTTTGTAAGAATTTTATTTAATATTTTTGCATTGATATTCATAAAGGAAATTGGTCTGAAGATCTCTTATTTGTTTGGATCCTTGTGTGGTTTAGGTATCAGAGTAATTGTGGCTTCATAAAACAAGTTATGTAGTGCTCCTTCTGACTTTATTTTATGGAATTTTTAATAAAAAGTGGTATCAGGTCTTCTTTGAATGTCTGGTAGAATTCTGCACTAAATCCATCTGGCCCTGGGCCTTTTGTGCTTGGGAGGTTTTTAATGACTTCTTCTATTTCCTTGTGCTATATGGGCCTGATTAGACAGTTTATCTGCTCTTGATTTAACATTGGTATGTGTTATCTGTATAGAAAACCATCCGTTTCATCTAGATTTTTCAGATTTGTTGAGTATAGGCTTTTATAGTTGGATCTGATGACTTTTTGAATTTCCTCCATTTCTGTTGTTATGTCTCCCTTTTCATTTCTGATTTTGTTCATTTGGATATAGCCTCTCTGCCCTTTAGTTAGATTGGCTAGGGGTTTATGTATCTTGTTGATTCTTTCAAAAAACCAGCATGTGGTTATGTTCATTCTTTGTATTATTATCTTTATTTCTATTTGGTTGATTTTAGCCCTGAGTTTGACTATTTCCTACATTGTACTCCTCTTGGGTGAGTTTGCTTCTTTTTGGTCTAAAGATCTCATGTGTGCTGTTATGTTGTTAGTGTAAGAGCTCTCCAGTTTCCTTTCCAGGGCACTTAGTGCTATAAATATGCTTCTTAGCACTGTTTTCATTATGTCTCAGTTTAGTTTCTGTTTCAATGACCTGTCCATTGGTGAGAGTGGGCTGTTAAAGTCTCCTACTATTATTGTATGGGGTTCAATATGTATTTTGATTCTAGTAAGGATACTTTTATGAATGTGAGTGCTCTTGAATTTGGGGTATAGATATTCTGTGTTAAGACCTTCTCTTGGTGGTTTTTCCCTTGATGAATATGAAGTGTTCCTCTTAATCACACTTAATAACTTTTGACTGAATGTCTATTCACTGGATATTAGGATGGCAACTCCTGCTTTTTTCCTGGGAGCACTTGCTTAGAAGACCTTTTTCCATCCATTTACTCAGAGATAGTGTCTGTCTTTGTTATTGAGGTGTGTTTCTTGTATGCAGCAAAATGGTGGATCTTGTTTGAGTATCCAGTATGTTAGCTAATATCTTTCTATAGGTGAGTTGAGTCCATTAATATTGAAAGATATTAAGGAGAGATGACTGTTGGTTTCTAATGTTTGTTTTTTGCAGGTGCCTTTATGTGCATGTGGTTCTCTCCTTTTTACTTTGTTGTGATATCTTTGTTGTTAATACCTTTCTTTGGTGCAGGTACCTTCCTTACATTGGAGTTTTCTTTCTTGTATCCCCTGTAGGGCTGGATTGGTCTATAGACACTATTTGAATTTGATTTTTTTCTTGGGATATTTTGGTTTCTCCGTCTATGTTGAATGAGAGTTTTGCTCGGTATAGTAGCCTTGGCTGGCATTTGTGTTCTTTTTGAGTCTGCATGATCCCTA
This sequence comes from Apodemus agrarius, assembly GCA_964023405.1. Taxonomy (NCBI): domain Eukaryota; kingdom Metazoa; phylum Chordata; class Mammalia; order Rodentia; family Muridae; genus Apodemus; species Apodemus agrarius. The sequence continues at coordinate 123,401,756 of OZ030007.1, forward strand.
ACCAGGTTCTTGGTTTTCACAGTCTCTGTTGAGAAGTTTGGTATAATTTTGATAGGTTTACTTTTCTATGTTACTTGTCCCTTTCCTTTTCAGCTTTTAATATTATTTCTTTGTTCTGTATGTTTAGTGTTTTGATTATTATGTGATGAGAATATTTTCTTTTCTGTTCCCATTTATTTGGTGTTCTATAGGCTTCTTGTAACTTTGTGGCCATCTCTTTCATTAGGTTGGGGAAGTTTTATTCTATAATTTTGTTGAAGACATTTCCAGGTCCTTTGAGCTTAGAATCTTCTCTATTCCAATTATTTTTAGATTTGATATTTTCATTATGCCCTTAAATTCTTGGATGCTTTGGGTTAGAAATTTTTTATGTTTTGAATTTTCTTTGACAGTTGTGTCAATCTTTTATAAGGTATCTTCTATACCTGGGATTCTCTCTTCTATCTCTTGTATTCTGTTGGTGATATTTAACATTTGTAATTGCTGATGTCTTTTCTAGGTTTTCTATTTCCAGGTTTGCCTCCATTTGTGTTTTCTTTACTGTTTCTACTTCCACTTTCAGGTCTTGGATTGCTTTATTCAAATCCTTCATCTTGTTACCTGGGTTTTCCTGTATTTCTTTCAGTGTGTTATTGATATGTTTCTTAAAGGAACATTTAAAGGATAGCATTTTAGGACAGTTTCCTGATTTTCAGGTGTGTTTTTGTATTTAGGGCCAGCTGTGGTGGGAGAACTGGGTTCTGATGATGCAACATATATTTGCTTCTTTTGCTTATGATTTTGTGATTACCTTTGCCATCTGGATATTCCTGGTGTATGTTGGTCTGGGTTACTGTCTGGAGTCTGCCTCTTTTGTCCCTGGGTTGCTTCTGGTATCCTTGGTTATAGCATACCACTTGTGGGGTCTTCAAACTAAGGGCTCTTCACAGGGGCAGAGAAGCTGCTGCTCTGTTGCCCTGGCTTGAATAGATCTCCTGGGAGGCCATCAGACTGCTGGGTCTTTAGTGGAACAATCAAGCTGTTATCCAACTGCTCTGCAGCTGATCCTCAACTACTCTGAGTACAGTGGATTCTCAACTGCTCAGAGTACCACATGTCCTCTAGGATGGGTCATGGTATGGTGTGCTAATGGGAGCAGACCAACTATGAGTCTGCCCCAGAAGAAAGAACCCAGAGGAAGGAAACAAAGCGGTATGGTATTCATTATGGTGGGGGGCTTTGGTGCTTGATGGATCCTGAGTCCACCTGACTCCAAGCAGCAGCTCTGGGACTCAGAAGGGAGTGTGGTTCTTACCAACTGCTCTGAGTATAGCAGGTCCTCTAGAATGGGGCAGGATATAATGCTTTCATTGGAGCAGTTAAGCTAAGAATCTGCCCTGGCAGAAAAGACTGGGCAGAAGTCCATTTAAAAAATTTTAAAACACTTAACTTAATGAAGAAAACAGCATAATAATTAAAACATTATGAACCTCATACTAGAAACTGAAATCAAGTCTGTCTCCACTTGCCTTTGTTTATAATTGCTTGGATTATTTGTTGGTGTTCAATGTGATTACCTTTCTTGGAAAAATCATAACTAAATCTCTAGTTGTATGGTGATTTGAAGGGAAATGGCTCATGTAGGCTCCTAGATTTGACAAACCTTATGCAGCCCACATTTGAATGTTTGTTTTCCAGTTGGTAGACTGTTTAGGGGGAATTATGAGGTGTGCTCTTGTTTGAGGAAGTATGTTAGTGAATATAGACACTGAGGTTTCAAAATCCCACTCAAGGACCATTTTACTCTCTTTCCACCTGCCACATGCAGATCTTAGGTGAGCTCTTAACAACTGCTTTGGTGCATCAGTTTGCCTGCTACTATGCCTCATCTTTAAACTATAAGCAAATCAATACTCCCTTTTATAAGTTGCCTTGATTTTGTTGATTTTTCATGGCAATTATAAAGTAATTTAAATCCAGCAACATGGCTACTCTGACTGGAATCATATTCAAGTCTGTGTGATCCTTCCTGAATGCAGATATACCACATATCTTCAGTCCTTCTGGATGGAATACAAAAATGCCTTTAGTATACACTTTTAATCCCAAACAAAGAAGGTAATGTTAGTTTGTAGAAGGAACTAAAAAGGTTTCTGAATGAATCTGGAACTTGGCTAGCATATAGCATTTAAACATATATTTATTCAAAATTTCTTTTTAGATTGAAATGTAACAGTGGACTGAGAATATCTAGGACTGTCATAGGAAACTTAGATTCTTCTCCCAGCCTTGTCTCCTATTAGATTCCAAGTAAGATGCTAAGGTCAAAATGGCTCATGCATTGTGATTTTCTACCTTTCATCTAGATTAAGATTGATTTATTATCAATATTTTATTAGTACTGATAAAATAGAGGAGATCTATATGAGTCTTTATCTCACCTCTAAGTTTTGGAAGCCACTTAACTTTTCTAGTGTGCAAAGTTTTTAAATAAAACTCATGTGTTTATGAAAACTCTGCCCCCAAAAGGTGAAGTAAACCACAAAACAGTGTCCTGAACCTGTCAGGCCTGACTAGCTTGGCCACCAGGGGAATCTGTCTTCATGCCCAGCTGCTTTCCCTCCCTGAGAGCCAAGGGAAAATGATTTCACAGCTGCAGCTGAATTCAGAGAAGCCTGGTTGTTTCTATCTATCCTATCCGGAGCACACTGAGGTGTGTCTGAGCCTGACAAACAGCTGAATGCGTCATGGCTCACTGGCCCACTTCCTAAGACTCATCACAAAATTCAGATTTATCCTTTGGTCATATTAAATGCTTCCCTCTCATTGTCAATTACTGTTCTTCCTTTTTATTCATCCAAACTCGTCATCAATTATTTTTGCTACTAAGCCCTCATAGTCTCTTTTAAGGACATGATCTTAGCTTTTCTCTAAGACCTACTCAACATGAAATGTAGTATCCCAAATGACTCTGCTACTCAAGACATCTGACAAAGCAGAGCTCTTTGCTGCAATCTTAGCTGTCTCAAGATTTGTGTTAGGAAAAATGGTTTAAAAAATGGAATAAACTATTTTAGTTGAAAAAGAGGAGTCAGAAAGGATGAGTGCAAGCCGTGTTTGAGAAGTTTTGCTAGAAAGAAAAGAAAAAGTTAGAGCTATTAGAACCTACTACCTGTTACATGAAGAGAAATTTGCAAGAATTGGATTTAAAGACATTTAACTGGTAAGGGACACTGTGCCCCAGTACACATGTTTTAGCAAGTTGTTTGACCCGTGGTATGCCTTGGCTTCTGGCTAATCCTCCAATCAATGTCATATTGTGAGATGTGTCCATATTATGGATACAATTGGCATTCAGATAATTCACAAAATTCTGATTACCAGTAACTATACATCAGCCAAACTATCTCTGCATCTGCAAACAGTGTTGCCAACAAGAGCCTGCCTAGTCCTACAGCACACAGTACATTCAACTTTGCAATTTCTTACTTTTGCTATTGAACAGTGGTTTTGTCATCCCTCAGTGTCGATTCATCTTGCTCATATACTCTCAATTCTCTATTCACAGCTGACAAGCTTGCAAAAGATGTCGAACCTCATGGCTCAGTCTACTGCATTCTTTTCCCTCTACTGCTGTGCGTGACCTAGGGTTTGATTCAAGGTACCACCTTTTCAATTATGTTGCTTTCTTTGCTTTATAAGTGTTCTTTACACTGGGTTAGTGAGAACCCTGGGGGACAAAAAGGTCTTCAGAGGAGCTTATCCCAGCATGAAGTGTTTTAAAGGAATCAATTTTCAAATCTTCAGCCTCTATTTGTATTTACTTTTTTCCTCAATTGCCTTGCTTGAGGAGGCTCTCAGGACTAACCCAGCTCCCCCTTACTAAATAAAGCCCTATCTCTTGCTCTTGCTGTGATTTAATTTGGTCCATTTCTCAAGAGGTAAAACACTCAAGAGAAGGACCTCGCCAAGCTTTCATGTTTGAGTGGTCTAGCATTCTAAGAAACAAAAAGAAAGCATTTCATGGCTCTCAACTTCCCATGGATTACAAATAAGCAGATGAAAAGAAAACAGGCCATTAGGCAGGAGATACCTGAAACTGTTTGGACTAGCCTAGTTTCTCATAGGATCAAACGAAGGAGAAAGGCTTTTGACAACTTCCTAGCATTGATTTGAGACTTTTCAACCTCCAGTACTTTCAGAGGATTAGGATCTCCTGAGAGGCAATCCAGGAAGTACAGGATGCCAAGGAATATGGAACAAGATTTTATCAATAAGATTTGCTTTTCAGTTATATAACAGACTTAATACACACCAATATTCTTAATGCCAATATTCTTGGCATGTTATTCTTTAGTAACAAGAGTTGTACACTGAAATACATTCTGCATCATATAGAAAGACTTTGCTTGTTGTTTCTATGTTGTGCAAGTTAATACTATTTTATTAGTAAATAAGTACATGAAACAAAGAACATCGCCTTACTTATTTCTATTATTTATTTATGTTCATCATCGTAATGAATTACTAAATAGCTATATTTACATATGCTTTAAATGATTTTTCTAATGTCCATAAATATATGAAGACACTTTAGTAGTTAAATATTCATAATAGTTAAAAAGGAAATTCAAATATTCAGTTTAGGGCTTAATTACAAAGTACTTTACAAAGGTGCTCAAGAAAACATGCATATTGTATATGGATAAAATATAATAGTAACAGTAATAGTGCAAGACTAAAACTGAACAATGCTAATCACTTTAATCAAAAAATTAGTATTTTTAGAAGAATTAAATGGTATTATGAAATCACTATATACAGGTTTAAATATTTTAATATATTTTATTTTTAGATCAATTTAAGATCACAGAAATCCTGGGAGTTATTTACAGCTGTTACATGTTTTGCCTAATATTAATTTAATACATAATATGAGACAGATATTAAAAAATAATGTAACACAAAAAACATAAGAATATTATGATTCCATGACAATATTCATTGATATACAGCTGTCATTAAGACTTTTCTTTTTAGTACTTTTTCTGGTTTGCAAAAACATGGGTATATATTCATAGATTTATTAATATTATCATCTGCAATTTTTCCTTGAAAAATAATATTTTCTATAACTTTTTTAGTTTGATTTTTCACTCTATATTCCATTTTCATATTTTTCTTAAGATATCATAAAATGGTTTTATTCATCCCAATCAATTTTTAGTTCAATATCAAAGTTTTGTTAGAGACCTTTCCATGCAGAGATCCTCCATTCATCACAGGACTAGGGAGAAATACAGTTCCACGTAATTTTTAATGTACATCTGTGCTATGAAGAATAAATGAATACTGCATTTAAAAAAAAAACCTCCACTTTATTTTAATAATACTGTAATTTTAGCGATAATTCTGATACCTTTATATTTGTATATAAAACAAACATGTTCATTTTATCACTTTCACATGTGTGATTAACATTACTGTGATCAAGATAATGATATTCTCTATCAGGATCTAAAATTCATTATATAAAATTTCTATTTTAATCAATGTATTAAGGTTCTCTGATTTCTTATTTTGTGTTGATTACTGCCTTTCTTAGATAGATGTTGTTATCAGCATTCTATGTGAGCATGGATGCAAGATATGTGTCTTTCTTTAATTCTGATCTATGAGCTGTTTTGTATATTTTCATTTTCATGGTGGCTATCTGGGTATAAATTCCATGTGCTATGACAGTAGACAGGGAGGCACTTGGTACTCGGTTTCAGACACTGTACATACTTCAGAATGATGCATGATTCACAAGTATTTTCTTTTCTTTTTTTAATATTCATTATTCTTTTTTGAATTTTTATTTTCTATATTCTATGTTTACATTCCAAAGGCTTTCCCCTTTCCCAGTTACCCCCCACCATACGTCCCATAATTCCTCTCCCCCCCAACTATTCCCCAATCATTCCCCCTCCCCCCCACGGTTTCTCTACAATACTGGATCCAATCTTTACAGGCCTAGGGTCCTCTCCTTTCTTCTTCTTGGGCATCATTTGATTTGCTAATTGTGCCTTGAGTATTTAGGTCTTCAGGGATCATTAATATCCACTTATCAGTGATTGCATTTCATGTGTCTTCTTTTGTGACTGGGTTAACTCACTCAGGATGATATTTTCCAGGTCTAACCATTTACCTACAAATTGCATGAATTCATTATTTTTAATTGCTGAGTAGTATTCCATTGTATAAATATAACACATTTTCTGTATCCATTCCTCCTTTGAGGGATATTTGGGCTCCTTCCAATTTCTGGCTATTATAAACAAGGCTGCTATAAACATAGTGGAGCATGTGTCTTTATTGTATGCAGGGGAATCCTCTGGGTATGTGCCCAGGAGTGGTATGCCAGGGTCCTCTGGAAGTGACATGCCCAATTTTCTGAGGAACCACCAAACTGATTTCCAGAGTGGCTTTACCATTTTGCAATCCCACCAACAGTGGAGGAGTGTTCCTCTCTCTCCACATCCTCGCCAGCACTTGTTGTCTCTTGAGCTTTCAATCTTAGCCATTCTGACTGGTGTGAGGTGGAATCAATCTCAGGGTTGTTTTGATTTGCCTTTCCCTGATGACTAATGATGTTGAACATCTCTTAAGGTGTTTCTCGGCCATCTGAATTTCTTCTGGTGAAAATTCTTTGTTTAGCTCTGTACCCCATTTTTTGATAGGGTTATTTGGTTCTTTGCATTTCTTCTTGAGTTCTTTGTATATATTGGATCTTAGCCCTCTGTCAGATGTGGGGTTGGTGAAGATATTTTCCCACTTTGTTGGTTGCCATTTTGTCCTTCTGACAGTGTCCTTTGCCTTACAGAAACTTTATAATTTTATGAGGTCCCATTTGTCTATTCTTGATCTTAGTGCATAAGCTATTGGTGTTCTGTTCAGGAACTTTCCCCCAGTACCCATGTCTTCCAGGGTCTTCCCAAGTTTCTTTTCTAATAGTTTCAGTGTGTCTGGTTTTATGTGGAGGTCCTTGATCCACTTGGAGTTGATCTTAGTGCAGAGATAAGAGTGGGTCAATTCGAATTCTTCTGCATGTTGACCATTTGTTGAAAAGGCTATCTATTCCTCTGGATGGTTGTAGCTCTTTTATCAAAGATCAAGTGACCATAAATCTGTGGGTTAAATTGTGGGTCTTCAATCCTATTCCATTGTTCTACTTGCCTGTTGCTGTACCAATACCATGCAGTTTTTTAACACAATTGCTCTGTAGTACTGCTTAATGTCAGAGATATTGATTCCCCCAGAAGTCCTTTTATTGTTCAGAATAGTTTTAGCTATACTGGGTTTTTTGTTGCTCCAGATGAATTTGAGAATTGCTCTTTCTAGATCTATGAAGAATTGAGTTGGGATTTTGATGGGGATTGCACTGAATCTGTGGATTGCTTTTGGCAAGATGGCCATTTTTACTATATTGATCCTGCCAATCCATGAGCAAGAAGTATTTTTCCATATTCTGAGGTCTTCTTCAATTTCTTTCTTCAAGGACTTGAAGTTTCTGTCATACAGATCTTTCGCTTGTTTGGTTAGAGTTACACTAAGGTACTTTATGTTGTTTGTGGCTATTGTGAAGGGTGTTATTTCCCTAACTTCTTTCTCAGCCTGCTTGTCCTTTGAGTACAAGAAGGCGACTGATTTGCTTGAGTTAATTTTATTACCAGCCACTTTGATGAAGTTGTTTATCAGCTGTAGAAGTTTTCTGGTGGAGTTTTTTGGGTCGTTTAAGTAAAATATCATATCATCTGCAAATAATGATAGTTTGACTTCTTCCTTTCCAATTTGTATCCCTTTGTCTTCCTTATGTTGTCTAATTGCTCTGGCTAGAACTTCAAGTACTATATTGAAAAGATATGGAGAGAGAGGGCAGCCTTGTCTAGTCCCTGATTTTAGTGGGATTGCTTCAAGTTTCTCTCCATTTATTTTGATGTTGGCTACTGGTTTGCTGTAGATTGCTTTTACTATGTTTAGGTATGGGCCTTGAATTCCTGCTCTTTCCAAGACTTTTAGCATGAAAGGATGCTGAATTTTGTCGAATGCTTTTCAGCATGTTATGAGATGGCCATGTGGTTTTTTTCTTTTAGTTTGCTTATGTAGTGGATTACATTGATGGATTTCCATATATTGAACCATCCCTGCATCCCTGGGATGAAGCCTACTTGATCATGGTGAATGATCGTTTGATGTGCTCTTGGATTCAGTTGGCAAGAATTTTATTTAGTATTTTTGCATCAATATTCATAAGAGAAATTGGCCTGTAATTCTCTTTCTTTGTTGGATCTTTTTGTGGTTTAGGTATTAGTGTAATTGTGGCTTTGAGTTGGGCAGTGTCCCTTCTGTCTCTATTTTGTGGAATAGTTTGAAAAGTATTGGTGGTAAGTCTTCTTTGAAGTTCTGGTAGAATTCTGCACTAAAACCATCTGGTCCTGTACTTTTTTTGTTTGCGAGTCTTTCTATAACCTCTTCTATTTCTTTAGGGATTATGGGACTATTTAGCTGATATACTTGATGCTGATTTAATTTTGGTCTTTGGAATCTGTCTACGAAATTGTCCATTTCCTCAAGATTCTCCCGTTGTTTTGAGTATAGACCTTTGTAGTAGGATCTGATGATCTTTTCAATTTCCTCAGTTTCTGTTGATATGTCTCCCTTTTCATTTCTAATTTTGTTAATTTGTATACTGTCTCTGTGTCCTTTGGTTAGTCTGGCTAAGGGTTTATCTATCTTGTTGATTTTCTCAAAGAACCAGCTCCTGGTCTTGTTGATTCTTTGTATGGTTCTCTTTGTTTCTACTTGATTGTTTTCAGCCCTGAGTTTGATGATTTCTAGTCTTCTACTCCTCCTGGGTGAATTAACTTTTTTTCTTCCAGGGCTTTAATGTGTGCCGTTAAGCTGCTAGTGTATGCTCTCTCCAGTTTCTTTTTGGATGCATTTAGAGCTATGAGTTTTCCTCTTAGCCCTGCTTTTATTGTGTCCCATAGATTTGGGTAGGTTGTACCTTCATTTTCATTGAATTCTAAAAAGTCTTTGATTTCTTTTTTATTTCTTCCTTGACCAAGGTGTCATTGAGAAGAGTATTGTTCAGTTTCCATGTGTATGTGGGCTTTCTGTTGTTTTTGTTGCTATTGAAGACCACTCTTACTCTGATAGGAGGTGATCTGATAGGAGGCATGTGATTAGCTCAATCTTCTTGTATTTGTTGACATCTGTCTTGTGACCAATTATATGATCAATTTTGGAGAAGGTACCATGCAGTGCTGTGTAAAAGGTATATTCTTTAGCTTTAGGATGAAATGTTCTATATATATCTGTTAAATCCTATTGTTCCAATGTTTCAATTAGTTTTACTGTGTCCCTGTTTAGTTTCTGCTTTCCTGATCAGTCCATTGAGGAGATTGGAGTGTTGAAGTCACCCACAATTATTGTGTTAGGTGTAATGTGTGCTTTAAGCTTTAGTAAGGTTTCTTTTACAAATGAGGCTGCCCTTGCATTGGGAGCATAGATGTTCAGTATTGAAAGCTCTTCTTGGTGGATTTTCCTTTTGGCCAGAAAGAAGTGAAGTTCTGAGTCTCTTTTTATGACTTTAGGTTGGAAGTCAATTTTATCTGATATTAGAATGGCTACTTCAGCTTGTTTCCTGAGACCATTTGCTTGTAAAATTCTCTTCCAGCCTTTTACTCTAAGGCAGTGTTTGTCTTTAACACTGAGATGTGTTTCCTGTATGCAGCAAAATGTAGGGTTGTTTCCGTATCCAGTCTGTTAATCTATGTCTTTTTATTGGGGAATTGAGTCCATTGATGTTAAGAGATATTAAGGAATAGTAATTATTACCTCCAGACATTTTTGAAATTATATTTATTTATTTATTTATTTATTTATTTAATATTCGAGAGGTTATCTTCTTTTGGGTTTGATGAGAGGAGGTTTCTATCTTGTTTCTTCCCAGGTGTAGTTTCCGTCCTTGTCTTGGTGTTTTCCCCCTATTATCCTTTGTTGGGCTGGATTTGTGGAAAGATATCATGCAAATTTGGTTTTGTCATGGAATACCTTGATGTCTCCATCTATGGCGATTGAGAGTTTTGCTGGGTAAAGTAGTTTTGGCTGACGTTTGTGTTCTCTTAGAGTTTGCATGATATCTGCCCAGGATTTTCTTCAGGTGAGAAGTCTGGTGTTATTCTGATAGGTCTTCCTTTATATGTTACTTGGCCTTTTTCTCTTAAGGCCTTTAATATTCTTTGTTTAGTACATTTGGAGTCTTGATTATTATGTGACGGGATGTATTTCTGTTCTGGTCCAGTCTGTTTGGGGTTCTATAGGCTTCTTGTATATTCATGGGCATCTCTCTCTTTAGGTTGGGGAAGTTTTCTTCCATAATTTTCTAGAAGATATTTACTGGCCCTTTAACTTGTAAATCTTCACTCTCGTCTATACCTATAATCCTTAGGTTTGGTCTTCTCATTGTGTCCTGGATTTCCTGGATGTTTTGGGTTACAGCCATTTTGCATTTAGTATTTTCATTGACTGTTGAATCAATGGTTCCTATGGTATCTTTGGCTTCTGAGATTCTGCCTTCTATGTCTTGTATTCTATTGTTGATACTTGCATCTATGGCCCCTGATTTCTTCCCAAGGTTTTCTATCTCCAATGTTGTCTCCCTCTGTGATTTCTTAGTTGTTTATACTTCTGTTTTTAGTACCTGGATGGATATGCTCAGATCTTTCGCTTGCTTGATTTTGTTTTCATTTATTTCTTTAAGAGTTTTTTTGTGCTTCCTCTTTCATAGCTTCTCCTTGTTGGCCCACGTTCTTCTGTATTTCTTTTTTTTTTTAATTTTTATTTTCTATATTCTATGTTTATATTCCAAAGGCTTTCCCCTTTCCCAGTTCCCACCCACCATAGTTCCCATAGTTCCTCTCCCCCCAAATATTCCCCAATCATTCCCCCTACCCCCTCAGTTTCTTTACTAAACTGGATGCAATCTTTACAGGCCCAGGGTCCTCTCCTTTCTTCTTCTTGGGAATCATTTGACTTGCTATTTGTGTCTTGAGTATTTAGGGCTTCTGGGCTCATTAATATCCACTTATCAGAGATTGCATTTCATGTGCATTCTTTTGTGATTGGGTTAATTCACTCAGGATGATATTTTCCAGGTCTAACCATTTACCTACAAATTGCATGATTTCATTATTTTTAATTGCTGAGTAGTATTCCATTGTATAAATATACCACATTTTCTGTATCCATTTCTCCTTTGAGGGATATTTGGGCTCCTTCCAATTTCTGGCTATTATAAACAAGGCTGCTATAAACATAGTGGAGCATGTGTCTTTATTGCATGCAGGGGAATCCTCTGGGTATGTGCCCAGGAGTGGTATGCCTGGGTCCAATGGAAGTGACATGCCCAATTTTCTGAGGAACCGCCAAACTGATTTCCAGAGCGGTTTTACCATTTTGCAATCCCACCAACAGTGGAGGAGTGTTCCTCTCTCTCCACATCCTCGCCAGCACTTGTTGTCTCTTGAGTTTTTAATCTTAGCTATTCTGACTGGTGTGAGGTAGAATCTCAGGGTTGTTTTGATTTGCCTTTCCCTGATGACTAATGATGTTGAACATCTTTTAAGGTGTTTCTCGGCCATCTGAATTTCTTCTGGTGAAAATTCTTTGTTTAGCTCTGTGCCCCATTTTTTCATAGGGTTATTTGGTTCTTTGGGGTCTAACTTCTTGAGTTCTTTGTGTATATTGGATATTAGCCCTCTGTCGGATGTGGGGTTGGTGAAGATCTTTTCCCATTTAGTTGGTTGCCATTTTGTCCTTCTGACAGTGTCCTTTGCTTTTCAGAAACTTTGTAATTTTATGAGGTCCCATTTGTCGATTCTTGATCTTAGAGCATAAGCTATTGGTGTTCTGTTCAGGAACTTTTCCCCTGTGCCCAAGTCCTCCAGGGTCTCCCAAGTTTCTTTTCTAATAGTTTCAGTGTGTCTGGTTTTATGTGGAGGTCCTTGATCCACTTGGAGTTGATCTTAGTGCAAGGAGATAAGAGTGGGTCAATTCGCATTCTTCTGCATGTTGACCTCCAGTTGAAACAGCACCATTTGTTAAAAAGGCTATGTTTATTCCACCGGATGGTGGTGGCTCCTTTATCAAAGATCAAGTGACCATAAGTCTGTGGGTTAATTTCTGGGTCTTCAATCCTGTTCCATTGATCTGCTTGCCTGTTGCTATACCAATACCATGCAGTTTTTAACACAATTGCTCTGTAGTACTGCTTGAGGTCAGGGATATTGATTCCCCCAGAAGTCCTTTTATTGTTGAGAATAGTTTTAGCTATCCTGGGTTTTTTGTTGCTCCAGATGAATTTGAGAATTGCTCTTTCTAGATCTATGAATAATTGAGTAGGGATTTTGATGGGGATCGTATTGAATCTGTATTTTGCTTTCGGCAAGATGGCCATTTTTACTATATTGATCCTGCCAATCCAGGAGCAAGAAATATTTTTCCATCTTCTGAGGTCTTCTTCGATTTCTTTCTTCAAGGACTAGAAGTTCCTGTTGTACAGATCTTCTGCTGGTTTGGTTAGAGTTACGCGTAGATACTTTATGTTGTTTGTGGCTATTGTGAAGGGTGTTATTTCCCTAATTTCTTTCTCAGCCTGCTTTTCCTTTGAGTACAAGAAGGCCACTGACTTGCTTGAGTTAATTTTATAACCTGCTACTTTGCTGAAGTTGTTTATCAGCTGTAGAAGTTCTCTGGTGGAGTTTTTTGGGTCGCTTAGGTAAACTATCATATCATCTGCAAATAATGATAGTTTCACTTCTTCCTTTCCAATTTGTATCCCTTTGACTTCCTTATGTTTTCTAATTGCTCTTGCTAGAACTTCAAGTACTATATTCAAAAGATATGGAGAGAGAGGGCAGCCTTGTCTAGTCCCTGATTTTAGTGGGAATGCTTCAAGTTTCTCTCCATTTATTTTGATGTTGGCTACTGGTTTGCTGTAGATTGCTTTTACTATGTTTAGGTATGGGCCTTGAATTCCTGCTCTTTCCAAGACTTTTAGCATGAAAGGAGGCTGAATTTTGACGAATGCATTTTCAGCATCAAATGAGATGACCATGTGGTTTTTTCTTTCAGTTTGTTTATGTAGTGGATTTCATTGATGGATTTCCATATATTGAACCATCCCTGCATCCCTGGGATGAAGCCTACTTGATCATGGTGGATGATCGTTTTGATGTGCTCTTGGATTTGGTTAGCAAGAATTTTATTTAGCATTTTTGCATCTATATTCATAAGAAATTGGATCTTTTTGTGGTTTAGTTATTAGCTTAATTGTGGCTTCGAAGAATGAATTAGGCAGTGTCCCTTCTGTCTCTATTTTGTGGAATAGTTTGAAAAGTATTGGTGTTAAGTCTTCTTTGAAGGTCTGGTAGAATTCTGCACTAAAACCATCTGGTCCCATACTTTTTTTGGTTGGGCGGCTTTATATAACCTCTTCTATTTCTTTAGGGGTTATGGGACTATTTAACTGGTCTACTTGATGCTGATTTAATTTTGGTATTTGATATCTGTCTAGGAAATTGTCCATTTCCTCCAGATTCTCCAGTTGTTTTGAGTATAGACCTTTGTAGTAGAACCTGATGATCTTTGCAATTTCCTCAGTTTCTGTTGTTATGTCTCCCTTTTCATTTCTAATTTTGTTAATTTGTATACTGTCTCTGTGTCCTTTGGTTAGTCTGGCTAAGGGTTTATCTATCTTGTTGATTTTCTCAAAGAACCAGCTCCTGGTCTTGTTGATTCTTTGTATGGTTCTCTTTGTTTCTATTTGATTGATTTCAGCCCTGTGTTTGATGATTTCTTGTATTCTACTCCTCCTGGGTGAATTAACATGTTTTTCTTCCAGGGCTTTAAGGTGTGCCGTTAAGTTGCTAGTGTATGCTCTCTCCAGTTTCTTTTTGGATGCATTTAGAGCTATGAATTTTCCTCTTAGCACTGCTTTCATTGTGTCCCATAGATTTGGGTAGTTTGTACCTTCATTTTCATTGAATTCTAAAAAGTCTTTGATTTCTTTTTTTATTTCTTCCTTGACCAAGGTGTCATTGAGTAGAGCATTGTTCAGTTTCCATGTGTATGTGGGTTTCTGTTGTTTTTGTTGCTATTGAAGACCACTCTTACTCCATGGTGATCTGATAGGAGGCATGGGATTAGCTCAATCTTCTTGTATTTTTTGACATCTGTCTTGTGACCAATTATATGGTCTATTTTGGAGAAGGTACCATGCAGTGCTGAGAAAAAGGTATATTCTTTAGCTTTAGGATGAAATGTTCTATATATATCTGTTAAATCCAATTTGTCCAGAGTTTCAATTAGTTTCACTGTGTCACTGTTTAGTTTCTGCTTCCCTGATCGGTCCATTGAGGAGAGTGGAGTGATGAAGTCACCCACAATTATTGTGTTAGGTGTAATGTGTGCTTTAAGCTTTAGTAAGGTTTCTTTTACGAATGAGGGTGCCCTTGCATTTGGAGCATAGATGTTCAGTATTGAGAGCTCTTCTTGGTGGATTTTCCCTTTGGCCAGCAAGAAGTTACCTTCTGAGTCTCTTTTGATGATTTTAGGTTGGAAGTCAATTTTATCTGATATTAGAATGGCTACTCCAGCTTGTTTCCTGAGACCATTTGCTTGCAAAATTCTCTTCCAGCCTTTTACTCTAAGGCAGTGTTTGTCTTTAACACTGAGATGTGTTTCCTGTATGCAGCAAAATGTAGGGTCCTGTTTCTGTATCCAGTCTGTTAATCTATGTCTTTTTATTGGGGAATTGAGTCCATTGATGTTAAGAGATATTAAGGAATAGTAATTATTACCTCCAGACATTTTTGAAATTATATTTATTTATCTTATTTATTTTTTATATTCGAGAGGTTATCTTCTTTTGGGTTTGATGAGAGGAGGTTTCTATCTTGCTTCTTCCTGGGTGTAGTTTCAGTCCTTGTCTTAGTGTTTTCCCCATATTATCCTTTGTAGGGTTGGATTTGTGGAAAGATATCTTGCAAATTTGGTTTTGTCATGGAATACCTTGATGTCTCCATCAATGGCGATTGAGAGTTTTGCTGGGTAAAGTAGTTTTGGCTGAAGTTTGTGTTCTCTTAGAGTTTGCATGATATCTGCCCAGGATCTTCTAGCTTTCATGGTCTCAGGTGAGAAGTATGGTGTTATTCTGATAGGTCTTCCTTTATTTGTTACTTGTCCTTTTGCTCCTGCTGCCTTTAGTATTCTTTCTTTGTTTATTACATTTGGAGTTTTGATTATTATGTGACGGGATGTATTTCTGTTCTGGTCCAGTCTGTTTGGGGTTCTATAGGCTTCTTGTATATTCATGGGCATCTCTCTCCTTAGTTGGGGAAGTTTTCTTCCATAATTTTATAGAAGATATTAGCTGGCCCTTTAACTTGTAAATCTTCACTCTCGTCTATACCTATAATCCTTAGGTTTGGTCTTCTCATAGTGTCTTGGATTTCCTGGATGTTTTGGGTTACCACCTTTATGCATTTAGTATTTTCTTTGACTGTTGAATCAATGGTTCCTATGGTATCTTCGGCTTCTGAGATTCTGTCTTCTATCTCTTGTATTCAATTGTTGATACTTGCATCTATGGCCCCTGATTTCTTCCCAAGTTTTTCTACCTCCAATGTTGTCTCCCTCTGTGATTTCTTAGTTGTTTCTACTTCTGTTTTTAGTATCTGGATGGATGTGCTCAGATCTGTTGCTTGCTTGATTGTGTTTTCATGTATTTCTTTAGTAGATTTTTGTGCTTCCTCTTTCATAGCTTCTACTTGTTGGCCCATGTTCTTCTGTAGTTCTTTAAGTGACTTTTGTCTTTCTTCCTTATTGTCTTCTTCTTTTTGATCCATCTTCTCCTGAATTTCTTGAAGTGATTTTTGTATTTGCCTTGTAAAGGCTTCTAACTTTTGATCCATTTTCTCCTCTATTTCTTTACGAGATTTTTCTATGTGTTCAGCTACCAGCATCCTGACCAGTGATTTTATATCCAAGTCTTGTTTTTCTGGTGTTTTGGGGTATCCTGGTCTTCCTGTTGTTGGCAAACTGGGTTCAGATGCTGTCATGTTGCCTTGATTTCTGTTAGTAACGTTCCTTTGTTTTCCTTTTGCCATCTGGTTATTTCTGGTTTTAGTTGGCCTTGTTGTCACTGGCTGGTGTTTGAATCTCCTGTGAGGCTGGGCTCAACTGTTGTTTCTCTACTGGTGATTATGCATGACTGATGCTCTAAGAGTTCAGGAGCTGGCTGTTACCCGCTGCCTAGGTGCAAGGCCGGAGGGCGCGGGGAAGTCCTGCAGAGCCTTGGAGGAGCTGGCCCTGCTTTGAGGCAAGAGCCTATCAGATCCCCGAGATGGTAGCCCCAGATGGAGTCTGTCTACCTGGGCCTCTCCAGCTGTGTCCTGGTTGGAATATGGAGGCCCGCCGCTACAGCTGCTCCAAGGGCCTGCAAGCTGGCTGCCACCAGCTGCCTTGGTGCAAGGCCGGAGGGTGGGTAAGTCCCGTGGAGCTGGGCCTGCTTGGAGGTGAGAGCCTAGCAGATCCCCCGCGATGGTATCCACGGATGGAGTCTGTCTACCTGGGCCTCTCCAGCTGTGTCCTCGTTGCAATATGGAGGCCCGCCACTACGGCTGCTCTAGGGGCCCGCGAGCTGGCTGTCGCCTGCTGCCTTAGTGCAAGGCCGGAGGGCGCTGGGAAGTCCTGCAGAGCCTTGGTGGAGCTGGGCCTGCTTGGCAGCGTGAGCCTAGCAGAATCCCCCCCCCCCCAGCAAAGGTAGCCCCGGATGGAGTCTATCTACCTGGGCCTCTCCAGCTGTGTCCTGGTTGCAGATTCACAAGTATTTTCAAGACACTTTCATCTTTTTTAAAATTCAGCAATTAAAGTAGGCTTTTCCTTGCTGTTGGCATATAACATTGATAAAGTCTCTATTTGGGAATTACTCTGTATACTTGTGTTGCAGACCTAACACAGTATGAATCTTCACTTTCTTATCCTGCTTCCTTGCTCCAGGAGGAACTGATCCTTAAAACCAGAAGCCCTGATTGCCTATCTTCTCTCATTTCATCAGTATGTGTTTCCTTCTATTTTTATTCAATTAATTTGCTCCACATTGAAAAAAGATCAGAGCTGGATAAATGCTCCAGTGGTTAAGAGCACTTAGCTCCTGCTAAGGAACAGGTTCAATTCCCAACAAGCACACAAAGTCTGAAAACTCTCTGTAGCCTCAGATACAGGGGATCCAATGCCCTCTTCACAAATCCATAAGCAACACACACATGTTATGTTATACAGAAAGTCATGAAGGCAAAGCATCAATACCTGCAAAATAAAATAATTTAAAACTTTAAAAACATCTTCAGCATGAGTTCCTAATGTAGTATTATCATTAATGCTCCAGCATTTTCCATCCTTTTTCTTTTAAAAGTGTTAGTGCTTCTACATTTTCTTCCTCTCAGTTTTATTGCATTTTCTGGAATTTAATATTATGCATTTGGATCATCTTCACCTCCTTTCATTACTCCTTTGAGATCCGACTTTCCCTCTCCACATCCAATCCCCTTTCTCTTTGTCTTGTATTCTTGCTTTCCTTCCTTCCTTCCTTCCTTCCTTCCTTCCTTCCTTCCTTCCTTTCTTCCTTTCTTTCTTTCTTTTTTTGTTACCCATCAACAAAGTCTGTGATGCCCAACTGTGCATCAATATGTGACCTTCACTGTAGGGTGATCTATATACCCTTGAGGGAAGGGTATGTTCTCTCTTCCAGAAGCTATCAACCATCAACTTCTTCATTGTAGGTATTCAAGTCCAGCTTCCTACTCTGTGCTGGAATATAATCTGGCTTGAGCCTACTAAGCTCTTGTGCACAGTGTCTCAAATAATATGGAGAATGCATATGGATAACTGCCCTGTTACATACAGAAAAGTTGTTTTCTTTGTAGTCAACTATGCCCCACCCTTGTTAGTACCACAACATCTCTGTCATTTTTCTGTCATGATACCTGGGCTTTCTGTAGAATTTTATGATACATGTTTTTTTTAGGGATGTTCATTTAGTAGTCTTATATTCTCTACTTGATCAGTTGTGGATCTCGGTGTTAACCACCATTTGCTACAAAAGAAAACTCTCTAATGAGAGTAGATGGATCTACTAACCTAAGCATAAAATTATCAATCACTCAGAATTAGTTTAACACTGAATATGTTCAGCAGAGTAATAGTAATTGGCTCTCCTCTAGGGCCTATGCCTATGAAATAGCTATAGGTTTTAGCATGAATATCAGGGCAAGCCATGGGTTTAAAGACCATGAAGTTGGCTATGGTTATTAAATACCGTTAAGGAAGGATCTTCTGGCTTTGAATCTGTAACTGACATGTCGGTTTTGTCTCTAAGGGCATAGTCTGAAAGTTTTTCTGTTCTATTCAGTGCTTCTGAAAAATGTCAACATTTTCAAAGTTTGTATTCTCTCTAAGTTTTCGTCTAAGATTTGTCCCAATCTCTGTGGATTTTTAAAGGTTATTTTAGCTTATATTTTACTTTATATGATATATTTATATTCACTTTATATGATATATATGTATATATATATACTTCTAAAGTCTTGTCCTTCAGTTGATATAATGTATTTTATGCTGTTTTAGTGTATTTGCAATTGATATTAACATTTTATTTTCATTGTTTTTCCAACTTATACAGAGATGATTTCTATATAACTTGATAGCACTTCTGACAAATACTCAACAGAGTGCCTCTCACATTATATATACAATTCAAATTGATTTCTCCTCTGTAATTTGTGCATATTTTAATATATATGTACCCATCATGCTGTTATATAATTGTGTTCCACACTTATAATAAAGTAAAAAAAAATCACAGAACAGCATCATTTATATAACATAAACAAACCTGATTATCTTTAAAAGGAAAATGTTCCATATCCCTACAAAGATTTGTCTTATTATTCTAACAGACTGAAAATGCCTCTTAAGGAATCACTGAGGTTTGCAGCATTGATATTCAGACACATTGTTTACAAATGATTACAGTTAATATTATATTTCTCTTTGTCTTTATAAAAAGGAATCAGTCAGTTGCCAGCTTAATAGAGGCTTTGTCTCTGCTTTGTGTGAAAAATGTTGTTGAGCCACTTGTATGTGCTATGTACATTCTAGGAATCAAATTAAAGATGCTGAGCAAAATCTCATAACTGAATGTAAAGGTACAGGATGATTATTGAGGCTTGGAGCTCTAAGCCTGTCTCTAGATTCAGGTTATATATATATATATATATATATATATATATATATATATATATATGAGAGAGAGAGAGAGAGAGAGAGAGAGAGAGTATTATCATAGCTACCAGATTGTGGCATTTATATTTTTAAGTTTTAATTCAATTCTTTGTATATATCTTCATTAATGTGTGTATGTATGTGTTTATGTGAGTACGTAGGCTTATATATACACAGAACAGAAGGCTTCAGATCCCTTGGATCTGGAGCTATAAGAATTTGGACTTTTCACATTAGTTACGTGGATCTTACAATTCAAAAGTCCAGTCCTCATTGTACTACCACTGAGTATTAAATGCATCTAGAACTTAATAGAACATCAGTGTAGTAGTTGGTTGTTACAAGTATAGCTGGAGACAACTACCTTTTGACAGTCTGATAGTAGAAATATGAGAAAGCAGACATGTGTGTTATGTTTTAAATAAACATTGATGTTTTTCTATTTTCAAAATACATCTACTGCAGAAATCTCTAACTCACATGACATTCTATGGTATTCTAGAGTGAACATTAAAACTCATATTTAATTTCCAATACATATATCCTCATAATGTTACAATTATAAAACTAAAGGTTAGGAGGATGTGTGTGAAATCTCAATACTACATTTATTTAGAAGTTAACTTCTGTTACTAAGGATCATTGTATATAGTGAGTTGCTTTGCTTTAGCAAAAAAAATACACAAAAAAATGCACACTCAGATACAGATACAGACTCATACACACACACATGGTTTTTCCCAGCTTTATAAAGTTGTACTAGTTGTCTTTTAGTAAAAGACTCCACTTTCTCCATAAGATGCACTTCTGAATATCCAGGGTAAAGGACATCCTAGGTATGTTTGGAACTGTTTTGCACTTAAAATGTTTCTGACACTTCTAAAATACTTTCTAAAATCATGTAGAAGTATTGTTTTATATGTAAGGTTTTCTATGACTTATAGCATACTATATCATCTATTAATAAGGTCTATATATTCATATTTTAAAATGTTATAGCATTTTTCAAAATATGAATTATTGGTACTTTTATATAATTTTAATGTGACAAAGAATTTTTGAATGGCATAATATAATTTTTATCATGAATTTTTTTGGCATTTAAAATAAATAAATCTTTTCACAATATATAGTTACTTTAATAATTGCCACTGAAGACTGTAAGCTTAAAGATAGGTAAAAAGGAATGATGAAGCTGCTTATAGTGTTGTAAACTACAATTATTTTTTTGAGACCAAGCCCTTCAATATAGCACAGTCTGTCCTGGAACTTGCTAAGTAGATTAGACTGGCCTTGAAATTACAGAGAAATATCCACCAGCCTCCACCCAGCTTGTTCTGAAATATATTTCTCCTGAAATATAGAAGTCCCAACAGCTTTTTTTTTCAGTTTCAACAGTTGTGTGTCCCTTAATAAACATAGAAATTTAAGGAGGTGTTGGTTTACATAGGTCAGTCTTTCAGGTGTTGGTTAATGAATACCAATTCTGTTATTTTTGCTATGGTAGACAGAATAAAGGGACATAAGGATATAGAAAAATGCTCAAATTTAAACTGACACTGCTTTGTAAATCTATAATCACTCACCTTTCTTACTCTATAAATCAAAAGAAATAATTAAACAATAGTGATTCAAGTGATAATGCCAATGAACACTGAGGCCTTCAGCAACAGGTTCATCTGAATCAGTACTTCCTCATAGAAATCAGCATCATGCCCCAGAATCAAAGCCTGAGAGGTACGGACACAATCCATTATCATCGCTCTTACCTCACATTTGACAGACTTTAGCTTAATTTTTAGCACAAAAGGAAACAAAAATAAAAAACACTTCTGAAATCTGTTTTACCTAAATCGCTGTCTTACATTCTACATAAAAGGTGTATATGTCTATTCCTATGATTCCAGATGATGCTGATTGCAATAAAGTCACTCATCTCTTAAGTTCATATACTTCCTTCACAGACTATAATACCATCTTTTCAGCACTCCTATAAAAAATATTAAGTGCTCTGGAAAAATGTCAAAAGTTCACCTTTTAATCATTCATTGTTCAAAGCATTGATTGAAGCAGGACTGTAGACAACAGAAACACAAACATTTGAGGGTAGCCAAGAGGCCACTGTTCACATTGAAAACTGTTTTCATGTTTAGTGGTAAATATGGGAAAATGGAAGGCAAAATTTCCCTGGGTCTTAGTTTCACTAGTGCCCTTCCAAAACATTTTTTGCATTTGTTTTTATTAGATATTTTCTTTATTTACATTTCAAATGTTATCCCGTTTTCTCATTTCCCATCTAAAACACCCCTGCTCACTAACCCACCCACTCCCACTTCCCTGTCATTGCTTTTCATTACACTGGGGCAAATAGCCTTCACAGGACCAAGAACCTATCTTTTCATTGATGTCCAACAAGGCTATCCCCTGCTACATATGCAGCTGGACCCTTGGGGTCCTCCATATATACTCTTTGGTTGGTGGTTTAGTCTCTGGGAACTCTATGGATACTGGTTGGTTCATATTGTTTTTACTCCTATGGGGCTGCAAGCTCCTTCAGTTCTTTGGGTCCTTTCTCTATCTCCTCCATTGTGGACCTTGTGCTCAGTCCAATGGTTTGGCTAAGAGCATCCCCACCTGTATTTGACAAGTACTGGCAGAGCCTCTCAGGAGACAGCTACATCAGGCCCCTGTCACCAAGCACTTGTTGGCATTCACAATAGTGTCTGGATTTGGTGACTGTATATGGGATGGATCTCCAGATGGGGAAGTCTCTGGATGGACTTTTCTTTAGTCTCTCTTCCACACTTTGTCTCTAGGCATTATGTTTCCCCTTCAAGGAGGACCAAAGTAGTCATACTTTGGTCTTCCTTCTTCTGGAGCTTCTGGGCTAATATCCACTTATCAGCAAGCACATACCATGTGTGTTCTTTTGTGATTGGGTTATCTCACTCAGGATGATATTTTCTAGTTCTATCCATTTGCCTAAGAACTTCATGAAGTCTTGTTTTTAATAGCTTAGAAGTACTCCATTGTGCAAATGTATCACGTTTTCTGTATCCATTTCTCTGTTGAGGGACATCTGGGTTCGTTCCAGCTTCTGGCTATTATAAGTAAGGCTGCTATGAACTTAGTGGAGCATGTGTCCTTATTACATGTAGGAACATCTTCTGGGCATATGCTCAGGAGTGGTATAGCTAGGTTCTCAGGTAGTACTATGTCCAGATTTCTGAAGAACCACTGAACTAATTTCCAGAGTGGTTGTACCAGCTTGCAGTCCCACCTCTTCCTCCACATCCTTGGCAGCATCTGCTGCCACCTTAGTTTTTGATCTCATCCGTTCTAACTGGCATCCAGTTTTTGTTTTGATTTGCATTTCCCTGATGGCTAAGGATGTTGAACATTTCTTTGCATTCTACATGCTAACCACCAACACCATTTGTTGAAAATGCTGTCTTTTTTCCCCACTGGATGGTTTTAGCTCCTTTGTCAAAGATCAAGTGGCAGTAAGTGTGTGAGTTCATTTCTGAGTCTTCAATTCTATTCCAATGATCTACCTGCCTGTCACTGTATCAGTACCAGGCAGTTTTTATCAAGATTGCTTTGTTGTGTAGCTTGAGGTCAGGGATGGTGATTTCCCTGATGTTCTCTGTTCAATTCCCAGAAACTACGGTGGCTCACGACCATCTGTAATTAGACCTGATACCTTCTTCTGGTGTGTCTGATGAGAGCTACAGTGTACCCAAATATTTCACCACATCCTTTACTAGAGAGTGTGATAATCATGACACCAGGACAAGGCAATTAAGGTGACTATCCATCTCAAAATGTTTTTATTAGCATATATTACAAATTATAATGTATAATTTCATTATGCATTTTCAGACAAATGCATAATATATTTTAATTATTGTCATTATGGTTACACTCTTGCTACGATAGTGCCTTTATTTTCTGACTATTCTGTTTCCACATTTTTATCTCCATTTCCTTGTAGGTAATCCAGTGAATTTCATCAAGACTGTCAAGGTTGTTTGTAGGAGAATGGGCTGGATATTCTTTTCTTCTAGATGCATGTGGACCTTACTAGAAACTGCACTGGTGAAGAAATCTTTCTTCTCCCCCAGTAAGCTGTTAGCTTTATATAAATCCACAATTACTGGTGTTATAGCAGACACTGGAAAATCATTCGAGAAGCCATGGTATGTAGGATTTGCAATTTTACGTAGACTGTGAGTTTGCTCATGTGAAAGATTACTGAACTGATGAAATGCTAATTTCAGACAGGCAGCAACCCCCCAGTTGTTGCCGGGAGAGTAAAGGACAAGAAAGAGAGGAAAGGAGTGGAAAGAAGCAGGTGAGAAAAAAAAGAGACTAGGGGAGGAAGTAAGAGAGGAAAGAGAGAAGAGAGTAGGAATAAAGTTGAGGCTGATGAAGGTACGTTTAAAGTACTTTTAGACATCAAATGGAGTCAAGACTCCATTTTCCTGACTCTAAAATTTCAGAGTGGGGAGAAGGTTATATATTTCAGCCCAGTTTCAGATTTCTAGCATCATAAGTCATGGAAAACCCATAGGAAGAACAACAAAATCAACCAACCAGTTGCCCCCTCAGAGCTCCCAGAGACTAAACTGCCAATCAAAGAGTATACATGGAGGGATCCATGCTCCATTCCACCAGCCACATAGGTAGCAGAGGATGGCCTTGTCAGGCATCAATGGGAGGAGGGGCCCTTGGTCCTCAGAAGGCTTGATGACCCAGTGTGTGTGAATGCCAGGGAGGGAAGGCAGGAATGAGTAGGTAGATGTGGGAACACCCTCATAGAAGCAGGGGTTGGAGAAATAGGATATGGGGTTTCTGGAGGAAAAACCAGGACCAAGAAAGGAGATTACATTTGAAATGTAAATAAATAAAATATCCAATAAAAAATAGAAACAAAAGAAAAAGTGGTTACAGTCATTTGATTATGAGTTCTGGCTTTGTTTGCTCCTATAAAATGGAGTTTGAGTTTGGGAGACACTGACAAACATTCCTTAATATCAGCATAACAAGTGGATGGTTATTGGATCTACTAATTTCTGGTGTGAAATACAAGTCATGGCAGGTAAGAACATAAGATTCAATACCACTCAAATACACTGAATGTTCTTAAATTTATAAATTGCTATATTTTAGTGTTTGTAATTGGAAATTATTGTCTCTTTACATAATTCTTATATAAAAATGTTTCTGAAAATATGCACAAAATATGTTTGAACATCTAGAGAAATTTATCTTAATTTCTTCAGAATGTATTTTTTTATTATATGTCAAAAGTCAGTTGTGTATAAGTGTGTGGGCTTGTATGTGCTTATATGTATAGGGTTGCTTATGAACCTGCCTGTTGGTGGCCATGGAGACCAGGAGAGGCATCGGTTCCTTTGATCTGACGTTATACATGGTTGAGTCACCAGAGGTGGATAATGGAAACTGAATTCAAATCCTCTGCCTATTCTTTCATGTTGTCACCTTCTCCTTTTTCAATATTTGGAATTTTGACAAAAATAATTTATTCATTATCTACTTAATTCAAAGACAATATTCTTTATTATTATAATTTCTTCTCATGCAGTGGTGCACTGTTCATGTGATGGCTTTAATTAGACGTGTTTATTTGTTCTAGTGTACACAACATTAATGAAAGACTATCTCATGGGGTTCTTCCCCTGGGAGTTTGGGATTACTGTCGAAGAAGGAAAGGAATGATTCTAGAAGACAGTGGTGTCAAGGACACTAGGAGAACACGGCCCATTGAATCAACTAAGCAGGGCTCATAGGGCCTCACAGAGGCAGGAGCAACAATCACATAATCTACATGGGTCTTGCTAGGTCCTCTGCAAATATGTTATGGTTATTAGTGTGTTGTTTTTGTGAGACTTCTAACAGTGTTAGTGGAGGCTATCTCTGGCTCTTTTTTTGCCTGCTCTTGGAACTCTTCTATATGACAGGCACCCCATGAAATATAAATAATGTGGTCAGTTAAGAAAAAAACTGTACGCCAGGCGTTGGTGGCGCACGCCTTTAATCCCAGCACTTGGGAGGCAGAGGCAGGTGGATTTCTGAGTTCGAGGCCAGCCTGGTCTACAGAGTCCCAGGACAGCCAGGACTACACAGAGAAACCCTGTCTCGAAAAAAACAAAAACAAAAACAAAACAAAAAAAAAAGAAAAGAAAAGAAAAAAACTGTACAATGTTCCTACCAGTTGGCATAGTAATATGGATGAGGAAAAATTTGAAGACCCCCCCCCAACCATCGATGGAGAACTCCGTATAATGAATTGCTGCTGAGAGGCCTATTTCTCAAAGGATGATCCATTGGGCTCTCCAATCTCTGGTGGTCACCTGTAAACACATATGTATATTAGTATCACTGATGTGGCTCCGCTGATTATATTTATAGATATACATGCATTCAAACACATACCTTTGTGTAACAAAATTACTTTAATAAGTTATGGAGTGCCGGGCAGTGGTGGCACATGCCTTTAATCCCAGCACTTGGAAGGCATAGGCAGGCGGATTTCTGAGTTCGAGGCCTGCCTGGTCTACAGAGTGAGTTCTAGGATAGTCAGGGCTACACAGAAAAACCCTGTCTCAAAAAAAAAAACAAAAACAAAAACAAAAACAAAAACAAAAAAAAGTTATGGAGTTAAGAGGAAGTTGGGACAGGTAAAGAGTTAGTATTGGGTGGACATAATGTAAATACTGCACCTATATTTTGCGAAATTTGCAAAAAATGTAAAATAAAATAAATGTTAAAAAATTAAAATGATTTGTTCTCTGAATGGAATTTAGAGGAGGAAAAATATAATCTTAAGTTTCGTTTAAGCTACAATAAAGAATTTACATTTTCTTCTAACTAAAGAGGAAATCTACTTAAATTAGAGACAGACCACACATTGATTTATATGTTAAAATGACAACACTTCTTTCTAGTCTATGCAGCAAGCAAAGACTATCACACAATAGTGACTAGGGATTAATATGAACTAAATAAAGGTGGTGCAGATGAAGATACTTTGGAATTAATGAATGCAGAGGACCATTTAAACTAGAATTGTAAATGATTTTTCAGGTATGAGTGAGAGTTGTTGAAAAGAGACAGAAAGGAAAAAGAGCTGAGAAGCCTTTTCAGGCAACTCATAATAAAACAAGCATGTTTCCTAAGAGAGCAATGTAGGGAGTGAACTAAAGAAAAGAAACATCAATCATCAAACAGAATTTAGAAAGTTATAGAGACAATATCACTGGAGAATTGAGGATAGAAATGTGTTGAAAACATACACACCATGGGGAAAATGTTAAAATGGCATGTACTACTGTGGTGGAGTGTGCCTTTAATCCCAGCATTTAGGAGGCAAAGGCAGGCAGATTTCTGAGTTTTAGGCCAGCCTGGTCTATAGAATGAGTTTTAGGACATCCAGGGCTACACAGAGAAACCCTGTCTTTAAAAAAATGAGTGAAATACATTATATCATCTATTTTGCTTTTGGGGTTTAGTGTCTTATCATCTGGGAAGATAAGGTAAATATGGATATGTTCCTTTACAATGTTTTATTCTTGCAAAAATCCCTGGTGAAACATGGACTTCCATAAGCTCAGGAATACATTGAGCACCCATCTTTCTCCTTTTTAAAAATTATCTTTAAACTTTTGTTTTACAGTCCAGTCATTATCCCCTTCCCAATCTGCCCTCCAACAGTTCCTCATCCTGTTCTTTCTCACCTGTCTTCTAGAGGATATCCCCCAACCCCAGGTTTAATGACTCCCCTTTATTTCTCCATTCTACTCTTACTTTGACATTTTTTTCTCCTCAGCTTACCTAAAATTCTAGGAACAAGGAACCTTGAAAATATCCTTCGCACACCTGGATTTAGGATTCTGCTCAAAGAGATAACTAGTTCAGTCTCACACTTAAACACCACCAGTACCAGGCAGAAGTAATACTCAAGCAGACTGTACTTTGACTGTAGTGCTTGGCTCTCATGCATCTATCATCTTGACACCTACTCTTATTCATCCCTGTAAATCATTCATATAATTTCTAGCCTTCTTTCATATGTATCTTTATTTATAGAATGTCTTTACATGCAACTGCACTTATGATTTAAGACTGGCTTTTTTCATAGCTACATTTTAGCTTCAAAAACAGTCCTACTAGATGGCAGAGCCAGTAACTGAGACATATTATGCTATTTTTCTTCAAATTGTCTACAGTTCCACTAAAGAAAACTTAGTGCTCCCCTTCCCCCTGTCAGATAATATTTCCTGAGTTCTTTTCTAAGTTGAGCTTCTGATTCTACTCATCTAAGACCTGGATGCTGTCCACATTCTCCTGTGCCTCTTTGTCTCCATCTGTTCTTCTAAATGGCCACTTCCCAGCAACAGTTTGACAGCAGTCTCTCAGGACACAGTAACATCTTGATATCAACATGTAATGGAATTGGAATGTTTCCTTACCCTGAAGAATCACTGATTCACACAGAGGACACATGGTTAGGAAATTTTAACTTCCTTGCTAGAGGCAAAGTTCCCTGTTTTGTCTTCCAGGAGAACCTCCACATATGGCCGAAAACCCATCAGTATGATCAGCTTACAAAATTCTACAAGGCAACCTAAGAGATGGCAGTGTCCTACAATTTTTGAAGCAATCTGTCCACCAAATGGCACTAGTTTTCTCCAATTACATTATCATTCCTTATAATTGTGGCTAAAATAAGAAACAGAATAAAACAAAATTTAAAAGTTTTTAATAACGCAAAACTTTTGTACAACTGATAAATGTTTCTTCTTCCATTTCAGATTTCACAGATGGTTTTAATATGTAAAAAATTAAGAGAATAGGATTTCATTCTAATAACTTGAAATAAATGTTTTTATATATTCTTGGGCTATCTTATATTTAAATCTAGTTTTGAAGGTGCATCCAAATCAGTAATGATCATAATGCCAATGCACCATAGCTGACCCTAATTAAGACAACTTTACCTTGGTCACAAAATTGAGGCTAATCTGCCAAATAATATGTAATTTAATTAATACAAGTGAAAGAAAAGAGGCAATTAGTCAATGGGGAAATTTTGAGTGAAGGGAAGGAAATGTGAACCAAGACAACTGAGAAAACTTCCAGGAGGTAGATAGCTAGAAGTGTCTAAATATTATTGAAAATGAATACATATATTTAAATAATGATGACATATATATCCAAATACAAAAGATGATCAAATTACTCATTTACGATTTCATAGAGAGCATTATGAAACCTAACTTTATAAGCAATATGTACTTATTTTTATTTTATTAGATATTTGCTTTATTTACATTTAAAATAGTATCCCCTTTCCTCCTTATACCTCTGAGAATCTCTTATCCAATGTCCCCTGCTTATCACCCCCCACACACTTTCCTGACCTGGCATTCCCCTACACTGGGGCATCAAGGCTTCATAGGACCAAAGGCTTCTTCCTCTCCTTGGTGTCTGAAATGACCATCCTCTGCTACATATGAAGCTGGAGCCCTTGTTTCTCTTCATGTGTACTCTTTGGTTGGTGGTTTAGTATCTGGGAGCTCTGGAGGTACTAGTTGATACATATTATTGTTCCACCTATGGGGCTGCAAACCTCTTCAGCTTCTTGGGTTCTTTCTCTAGCTGCTCCACTGGGGACCTAGTTTCAGTCTTTTGGTGAACTGTGAGCCATGGGTAGCAATATGTATTTAAATTTGGCAAAATAACCATAGAGCTCTCTGCAAAAAAACTGTTCTCAAAATCTGGTATTTATGTGTCTCCTGTACTTATAGTCCCAATCTAGTCTGAAATGTTAGTATTTTCAATTTTTCACATGTTCTCTTTTAAATATTGAAGAGTAATTCCTAAAGCTGATAAACAACTTCAGCAAAGTGTCTGGATATAAAATTAAATCAAACAAATCAGTAGTCTTCCTCTACTCAAAGGATAAACAAGCTGAGAAAGAAATTAGAGGAACAACACCATTCACAATAGTCACAAATAATATTACATACCTTGGTGTGACTCTAACCAAGCAAGTGAAAGATCTGTATGACAAGAACTTCAAGCCTCACCACTCTGGAAATCAGTCTGGCGGTGCATCAGAAAATTGGGCATGACACTTCCAGAGGACCCTGTCATACCACTACTGGCCATATACCCAGAGGATTCCCCATCATGCAACAAAGACACATGCTCCACTATGTTCATAACAGCCTTATTTATAGTAGCCAGAAGATCAATGGAATAGAATTGAAGACCTGGAAATAAACCCATACACCTATGGTCACTTGATCTCCGACAAAGGAGCTAAAAACATCCAGTGCAACAAAGACAGCATTTTTAACAAATGGTGCTGAATCAACTAGAGGCCAACATGTAGAAAAATGCAAATCAACCCATTCTTATCTGTACAAAGTTCAAGTCCAAGAGGATCACGGACCTCCACATAAAACCAGATACACTGAAACATATAGAAGAGAAAGTGGTGCAGAGCCTTGAACACATGGGCACAAGGGAAATTTTCCTGAACAAAATAGAAATGGCTTATGCTCTAAGAACAAGAATTGACAAATGGAACCTCATAAACTGCAAATCTTGTGTAAGGCAAAGGACACTGTCAATAGGACAAAACAGCAACCAAAAGATAGGGAAAAGATCTTTACCAATCCTACATCAGATAGAGGGATCCAATGTATACAAAGAATGCAAGAAGTTAGATTCTAGAGAGTCAAATAACCCTATTAAAAATGGGGCACAGAGCTAAATAGATAATTCCCCACTGCAGAAACTTGAATGGCTATGAAGCACCTAAAAATATGTTCAGCATCCTTAGTTTTCAGGGAAATTCAAATCAAATCAACCCTGAGATTCCACCTCACACCAGTCAGAATGGCTGATGAAATACTCAGGGGAAAGCAGATGCTGGTGAGGATTTGAAAAAAGAGAAACACTCTTCCATTGCCCATGGGAATTGCAAGCTGGTACAACCATTCTGGTAATCAGTTTGTCAGTTCCTCAGAAAATTATACATAGTACTACCTGAGAACCTAGCTATACCACTCCTGGGTATATACTGAGAAGATGCTCCAAGATGTAATAAGGACACATGCTCCACTATGTTCATAGCTGCCTTATTCGTAATAGCCAGAAGCTGGAAAGAACTCAGATGTTCTTCAACAGAGGAATGGATACAGGTCATGTGATATATTTACACAATAGAGTTTTACTCAGCTATTAAAAACAACGAATTCATGAAATTCTTAGGCAAATGGTTACCTTAGTGAGGTAACCCAATCAACAAAGACCACACCTGGTATGTGCTCAATGATAAGCTGATATTAGTCCAAAAGCTCAGAATAAACAAGATACTACTCACAGACTACACGGAAGCTCAAGAACAAGGAAGACCAATGTGTGTGTGCCTTGGTTTTTCTGAGAAAGGGAACAAAATACTCACTGGAGCAATTAAGGAAACAAAGTTTGAGGCAGAGACTGAAGAAAAATCTACCCAGAGACTGCCCTACCTGGTGATTCATTCTATAAACAGTCATCAAACCCGGACACTATTACGGATTGCAAGAAGTGCTTGCCAAAAGGGCCTATGATGGTTGTTTCCTGAGGGGCCCTGCCAGAGCCTTACAGATACAGAAGCAGACGCTTTCAGCCAACTATTGGACTAAGAGCAGGGTCCCCAATGGAAGAATTTGAGGGAGGACTGGATGAGCTGAAGGGGTTTGTAACCCCATGGGAAGAAGGAGGATATAGGTCAACAAGCACCCCAGGGCTCCCAGGGACTAAGCTATCAGCCAAGGTGTACACATAGTTTCAGCTTCAAGTGTGGCAGAGGAATTTGTTTTGGGGCATTGGTTGGAAGAGAGGTCCTTGGTCCTATGAAGGCTTGATAGATGCCCTAGCTTGAGGAATTCAAGGGGGTAGGTGGGAGTGGGTTGGGCAGAGGGGCATCCTCTTGGAGGCATGGGGTAGAAGGAGTGGTTGGGGGTTTTCTGGGTGGGGGAGGAAACCTGGAAAGGGTATAACATTTGAAATGTAAATGAATAATATATTCAATAAAAAATTAGAAAACGAAAGTAATTTTATATCAATTTTTAAAGGATTTAGTGTTTGTCCAGAGGTTGCTATGCTTCTGTTTATAGCAAAGAAAATACAGCGAGAGCAGGTCTAAAACAGAAATGTTTACAGCTATTATTATTGCTTTTATTCTCAGATTAATAGTTGCTAGCAAGTTTATCACACTGATACTTACAACTACTTGTAAATGTGGGTTATTTGTCTAAGTGAACTCCTGCTGTTTTATACAGACAAACAATTAATTATTCCAATGTGGAAGACTCATTGTCACCAGGAGCAGACACCATTTTCCTCTTTCAATGCTTCTATTTAAGCTAGATTTTGATAACCCCTATTTTATTCTTTAGAGAAATACTAAAGCAATCTGCGATTATAGGAGTTTCCTTTTGTTTCAGCTTGACCTGGTGTCACGTTCAGAAGATAAAAATGTGTCTAAGGGAGGTGTCCCTTTGTTCACCTAATTGCCAGGGTGACAGTAGGTTCTCATTATAGTATCTTCTCAAGATCTACTCAGCAATGTCAAAAAGGGGCAGAGTTGTGATTTGCATATTGTACAATTTCTTTCATTTATGTGGAAAAATTATTCATATTCATAGTTATGAGTTTGTTTCATGAAATTTTTGTTGCTTTTTTCCAGATGTTTCTATACAATTAAGGAGGAAAATAAAATAAAAGTATAATTAAAATATGGATAAATGCAGAATGCAATTAACTTGCATTTTAAAATCCATTTAGAAACAAAGTAAAACTAAATAGATCAAAATTCCTGAAAATATAAACTTGGGCCATAAAATAATTTTAATTCGGTATTCATTGATTTGTAGACACCATAGTTAAGTGTCCCAGAACTCCAGAATGATTTCTAACCTGACATTTCTTAAACAGTTCTTAAATGGTGGGGAGGGGGTATTGATTCATCCTGTGAATCATTATTTACAGATTCACAATATTATACTTCTAATAATATCAGAAAAGATACATAAACAAATAAGAAATCTACAGACAAATTTACCTGATGAACAGAGATGCAGAAAATTTCATCCAAACACATGTAAACCCAACACATTCACTACTTCATGCACTGTGGCCAAAGAGATCTTACTCCAGGATTTAAGGATCAACATGTGCAAGTCAAAAAATGTTGGTCAACATAGCAATAAAGTTAATGACCCAAGTTACATGATCATCTCTACAGATGCAGAAAAATCCGCTGGCAAAGTTAGACCTGTGTTTATGTTGAAAATCCTGGAGGTACTAGGAATAGAGTGAATATATCTCAGAACAATGAAGGCAAGATATGAATATTATACTAAGTGGAAGAAAACTGAAAGCCTGAAAGGCCAATTTTCTCCACTCTCATTCAATATTGTGCTCCAAGCTGTACGTACCCACAAGGCAAGAGAAAGATCTAAAAAATTATGAATATGACGTGACACCATTCTGTACTGAATTGATTCTATAACTATATAATCTAGTTTTTTCTGTCCGACCACTTAATTCCCAGAAATAACAATTCTGAGCCCAAATATTTATTAACAAATTCTTAGGCCATAAGCTTTGACTTGTTTTCTGACTAGCTCCTAACTTATTATCCTTTAAATTCCTACTCAAGTTTAGTTACATTCTAATTTACACCTGTCTCCTCAGCATTCTGGGTTGAATCTGCTTTTTATTCTAATCTGAGTTCAGCTGCATGGCTGGCTTATGTCTCTCTCCTCCACATCCTCAGTACCATCTCCTGTCTCTGACTATTGCCCAGAATTCTATCTATCATTGCTGGATGTTCCACCTCCTATTTTCTATTTCAACTCATTGGCCCTAAACTTTTTCTACTGACAGGTGATGCTTATAAGAAAATCTCTCAAAAATATCTGAAAAATAGCTTTTAGACTTAACATTGACTTCAGTAAAATTATACATTAAAAAAATCAACACACACAAATTAGCATTTGTGTATATTAATAATAAATTTTCTGAAAAAATTATTTAGGAATAGTGTCACAATCACACTTTCTTTCAGACTGTACTATCTATGGATAAACTTCTAAGAGGATACAAATGACCTACTGAATAAACAGTTTAGAACACTGAAAAATAAAATTCAAGGTACTAGGTAATAGAGAGGGCCTCCGTTTTCCTGGATTTGCAGAATAAATATTGTGAAAATGCCAGATAACTGAAAACAGTTTACAGATTTAATGTAACTCTCATGAAAATTCCAATGACATTATTCACAAAACTAGTAACCACAAAGAAAAATTTTGTTTAAAAAATAACTAAAACCGAATTCTTTATAGGTTAATAATAATGACAAATCCAGGTTATTCTATGAAGCTTTGGTATGTGATTTAAAATAAATTTTAATTTCAACACAGCAGGTAAGATTCAATATTGCAAACATTACCTAAATAGAAATCAGTTGTGAAACAAAAGTGCTGACCATACATATTAAGTATAGATTATTTTTTAGGTTTTTTTTTTCAAATTCTGTCTCAAGAGAAAAGAGCATTTGTGGGAACCTTTGTATGTAAAAAGGGATTTAAATACTAACTGAACATTTATAAATATTTGATAATTATTAGAGTGTAAACATCATTGTATTAATTTTTCTATGTGGTTCACATAGTCATGAAATGTACAATAGAGGTAACTTATACACATACCCTGACATATATTACATAAGGTAGAATCAATGTGGCTACAATGAATGTAATTTCTGAAGGTTATACAGAGTTATACGCTTGCATGAAGTTATAAAAGAAACATCCAAGCGTGTAAGAGGATACCTGGCTACCTGTCCACCTCATAAGACATCACTCTCACAGATGACAAGGAAAGAATAATTTCTAGTCTAGACTTTTGTGAGCTTCCTCTAACTTTTCAAGACATTGCTATAAGAATAGTTTGTTTAATAAACATATTAGTACTATATAAAATTGTATAAAGTAAAACTTGTTTGAAAGTCTTTTTCTGCTACTTCTTTCCATGTGAATACTTACCTATAAACCAGTGAGAAGTGTTACTGTTAACATTTCATTATAATATTATAAACCTCAATCAAATATAAAATATAGGAATACAATACATAATAACAGTTAGGTAATTATTCTGAATATTTTAAACTTATAAATCTTTATTCATAAATACATATGAGTACTTGTGTATAAATTATATTAAAGACAGTTTTAATGAATTCTCAAAAACTACGTATGAAAAAATATTAAAAGCAAAGAAGTATGCAGATCCTATAGAGTAATCATAAATGAATTTCTATAACTGTATCATATGCTATAGTAACAAGTAAGTGCATGCTAGAAACCACCAAAAAAAGAAACAAATGGAATTTCTCAACTGTGTATTGTGCAGCATGAAGGCAAAAATGAAAAACAACTTGGAAATCATGACTGCTACTACTCATGAAGGTTAACAAAATCGCTATCATTTGTAGGACTACAATGTGGGGAGATGAAGTTCAGAAAGGGAAGCATTAATCATCTAATAGAGTTTACAGAAGGGTTGGGTGGTGGTGGCACATGCCTTTAATCGCAGCACTTGGGAGGTAGAGGCAGGCAGATTTCTGAGTTCGAGGCCAGCCTGGTCTACAGAGTGAGTTCCAGGACAGCCAGGGCTACACAGAGAAACCTTGTCTCGAAAACAACAACAACAACAACAACAAAAAAAACAAAAAAAATAAAAAAACAAAACAACCTCCCCCCCAAAGGGAAAAAAAAAAGAATTTACAGAGGACTGTAGATGTGGCATCATTGGAGTGTCCGAGAGTACTGAAAAATAGTAGTAAATCAACTCGTAGTGAGTCATAGTTATACCCTGAGATTAGTGAGTGTCTCAACCTCATTAAAGAATCTTCTGATTGGGATAGATGGCAATCTACATAGAGCCAATACCTAGCCAAGGTGTAGAGAACATGAGACACTGGAGTGTTCATCCCATGGGAAATTTAAATCCTACTCTTCCTTTCAAAGGTTAGCAGAAAAAAACACTATATAGAAACAATGTTTCTGTTTACAACAGGAAAGCTAAATGTATGAATTCACAGTGGTTATGACACAATACATGTGCAAGTCCAAATCAAAATATATTACACCAAGGAGAGAAGAGATGTGCATGAAGTCCCAGCTCTGTAGCTAGTGAAAGTGATCATTGCTGAGAGGAAAATGAAATTGAGTGTTCAGAAGAAAATACTTAGTAGTCCAATGGATATGAATTATCTCATACTGTTCAATATCAAATAAATACCAACCTTATGTTTTCTTAAATGATGTAATAAATATTGGAAATTAATCAATTTTTTTGCTTTATCAGTGCCTCTGATTGCTATGTCCATAGAGATTTAGAAAAGTGTTTGATCCTCTAAAAGTTACTCAGAATTTGCAATGCTGATAACATTTTTGTAGAAAATAGACAATGTTTCCAAATCAGTGGAGTAAGAGTATTCAAAGGTATTATAAAAGTTTATTTAAATGTAGTTTTCTCATTTTCAATAAAAGAATTCTGAATTTACCTGTTTATGTAAAGGTTGTTTAAATGCCAAATATATACACATTAAGACTACAAAATCTCACGAGGACATCAAAACAGTTTAGGCAATTCTGTAATTATCTTTAATATACAAAATATTCCTTTAGATAACTCTGGTTTTAATTTTTTGAATTCTTCCCTTAATAAATATTACCCAAAAATTACTTTTTTATTTATCTTAATAGTTCTCTTTCTATTAACTTTATTCAATATTTCAACTACAGATTTTTATTCTTAACATTACCCCATGTCTTTGTTCAAACACACATTGTTTAGTATATTAGTGTTGACTGTGTAAGTGAAAGAGTAAGTAAATACATTTAACATATTCAAAAGCAATCAGTATTATATAATGAGATTAAAGTGATGCCTTAGTCAGTTATAACTTGTCAATTAACTGAACATGTACATCATGTTCAGAGGAAGGTGACGTCAGGAGTAACCAAGCTGTTTTATGGTATTCTTTTTTATTTTTAATTCTGTTTTCCTGGAAGATCAATGTGAACCAAAATGAGCAAAAATTTGTACAACCTTTTATCCTAACAATCTGTAAGTCTGAAAATTATTAAGATCTAATTAAATATTTCTTAAGTATAAATGTACATATAAATGAACAAGTTGACCATGTCACGATCCATGGGTTACATGTTAGAGCAAATCTCAACTCTAGTCCAGCCATAATGATAAGATTTTGCCAGACAGAGCAATCAAAGGGTAGCACTGCAGTGGGTTGAAGGAGCAAAATATATCCCTGGGGAAGTTTCAGGAAAAGTACAGTGTACAGTGGCAAATTCTTGCCAAAGAACAGAAGAGACATTTATGTGACAGGGACTATGGAGGAGTCAAGAGGAATATTGTCTCCAATGCTAAGTCAAGCCATTAATCAAGGCCAAGGGGAGTTGAAGAAACCTGGAGAAAAATGCTAAAATATGACACATCAAGAAAAAAAACATACACCAGGCTCGAAAACAAAGAATCAGAAGCATCAGAAACGTAGTCAAGTGGAAAATATCTTCTGGCAGGCCCTCTGTTGCTCGGGGAGTCTTATAAATTGTTGGTCTGGTTTGGGGACAAAGATCTCTACTTCTTGAATTGATAAGCTCTGACTTAGCTTGCTTGGTCACCCAACATAAAGTCTATAATTTGAGTTTTAATACCTGTTAAATATTGAGGAAAGAAGAATTAAAGGGCACATTATTTTTTTTTTCCTCAGAAACAAGAAACTATATAATGAGGAAGGAATTGGTGAAGATTAATCATTAAAAGATGAGCATGTTTTATTTAGTTTATAAATCTAGACAGATGGAACCTTTCACCCATCAGCTCCTACCTTGTGTAATTGTTTTTAAAGTAATTAAAAAGATCTCATAATATTCCCTAGGTGCTTTTAGAACTGCAGAGCATAGCAAAATTTACAGAAGGTATCTTTCATATTGACCTTTTAGTAACTTGGATGAGTTTTCTAACTTAAAGACAGCATCTGTAGCCCAAGTGGAAGGTGTGGTATCTTGACAAAAACTCTTGCATAAACTCTGTATATGGCCAGAGTCAGAGTCAGATACAGTGATTCTTGTGATGAGTTTAAGATGTATGTATGTATTTAAGTATGTATGTATGTATTTAGTTATTTATATTGACAAGTTATTTGTATTGACAAGAAAAAAGACAGAATTTGAATTGGAATCTTTGAAAGTCTTAAGAAACTGAAAATAATGATGAGAAAATATTGTAAACAAAAAGAGAATATATGACAGGGCTCCGTTTATATAAGTAATTCTTCATTCTAGATAATTCTACTTACCCTGTTTCCAGGTAAGAATTCTTACTTGTAGAACCATGCTACCAATATCTACTGATTCCATTAGGCAAAATGGAAGCTAAACGACACTATCAATGCTATTCACATGGAACCCTCGATGACCCTAGAATACAGTCTAGATTTTTGTTCCCATGGTTCATTCCACTGCCTGTGTATACATTCTAGAGTCTCTAAAATGGGCTTTCCACTCTCACATATGAGAAGGACCTGGTGCCAGCAGCTTTCCAGCTGCAAGCCTGGACTTGTCATTTCAGACAGGGAGGCCTTTGCTATCTTTGAAACCTCATTCTTATCTGTTGCCTAAAAGTTTTACCTGAGAGTATCAGGTGCACTTGTTTCCATCTTGCTCTCTAATGTGAGAAAAAGGATACAGGCCTGAGCTGGAGAGATGGTTCAGGGGTTAAGAGCACAGACTCCTCTTCCAGAGGTCCTGAGTTCAATTCACAGCAACCACATGGTGGCTCATACCATCCATAATGTTATCTGATGCCCGGTTCTAGTGTGTCTGAGGACAACTCCAGTGTATTCATATACATAAAATAAATAAATAAATAAATAAATAAATAAATAAATAATTCTTAAAAAATGTAAAAAGAGCACAGGGCCACAGAACCCCTTGTCTAGCTTGCTCATACAATGCATGTTTCATGAGAGTAGGGCTAACTTCATAACAAAAGCATCTACTTCCTTCTTCTAGTTTCACTGTTAGAGTAAAGGCTTCCAGGTGAATTAGCTTTTTTTTCTTTCTTTTTTTTTTAATTTTTATTTTCTATATTCTATGTTTACATTCCAAAGGCTTTCCCCTTTCCCAGTTACCCCCCACCATATGTCCCATAATTCCTCTCCCCCCCTGCTATTCCCCACTCATTCCCCCCCCCCACGATTTCTCTGTACTGGGTCTACATTACTGGATCCAATCTTTACAGGCCCAGGGTCCTCTCCTTTCTTCTTCTTGGGAATCATTTGACTTGCTAATTGTGCCTTGAGTATTTAGGGCTTCTGGGCTCATTAATATCCACTTATCAGTGATTGCATTTCATGTGTATTCTTTTGTGATTGGGTTAGCTCACTTAGGATGATAGTTTCCAGATCTAACCATTTACCAACAAATTGCATGAGTTCATTATTTTTAATTGCTGAGTAGTACTCCATTGTATAAATATACCACATTTTCTGTATCCATTCCTCTTTTGAGGGATATCTGGGCTCCTTCCAATTTCTGGCTATTATAAACAAGGCTGCTATAAACATAGTGGAGCATGTCTCTTTATTGTATGCAGAGGAATCCTCTGGGTATATGCCCAGGAGTGGTATGTCAGGGTCCTCTGGAAGTGGCATGCCCAATTTTCTGAGGAACCGCCACACTGATTTCCAGAGTGGTTTTACCATTTTGCAATCCCACCAACAGTGGAGGAGTGTTCCTCTTTCTCCACATCCTTGCCAGCACTTGTTGTCTCTCCAGTTTTTAATCTTAGCCATTCTGACTGGAGTGAGGTGGAATCTCAGGGTTGTTTTGATTTGCATTTCCCTGATGACTAATGATGTTGAACATCTCTTAAGGTGTTTCTCGGCCATCTGAATTTCTTCTGGTGAAAATTCTTTGTTTAGCTCTGTACCCAGAACACCAATAGCTTATGCTCTAAGATCAAGAATTGACAAATGGGACCTCATAAAATTACAAAGTTTCTGTAAGGCAGAGGACACTGTCAGAAGGACAAAACGGCAACCAGCAATGTGGGAAATGATCTTCACCAACCCCACATCCGACAGAGGGCTAATATCCAATATATTCAAGAATTCAAGAAGTTAGACCACAAAGAACCAAATAACCCTATCAAAAAATGGGGTACAGAGCTAAAGAAAGAATTAGCTTTTATAGTACTCTTTGCATTGAGGTCCCTTGTATGGAGGGTGAAAACCAAAGCAACTAATCCTGCAAAGACCATGTGCCAGTATGCTCAGGGTTAAAAAAAATAAAAACAAATAACTTTAAAATAGTCAACAAAGAAGGATGAACACCAAGTAAATATGTGAAAAGGAAGGCAAATGAGCATAGTTTAAAAATCAATGGGACTTGGACCTTTGTAGAAAGGGGAACAAAATACCCAAAGAAGGAGACACAGAGACAAAGAGTGGTGCAGAGTCTGGGGGAAAGACCATCCAGAGACTACCCCAACCAGGGATCCATCCCATACAGAGTTACAAAACCCAGATACTATTGTGGATGCCCACAAGTGCTGGCTGACCAGAGCTGGATATAGCTATAACCTGGGAGGCTGTGCTAGTACATGAAAAATACAGAAGGGGACACTCTCAGCCAGCCATTGAAGTGAGCACAGGGTCCCCAATGGGGGAGCTAGAGAAAGAACCCAAGGAGCTGAAGGGGTTTGCAGCACCATAGGAGGAACAACAATATGAGTCACCCAGTACTCCTAGAGACAAAACCATTCAGTCAAAGAGTACACATGGAGTTACCAATGTAACTGAGAGGCAGCAGAGGATGGTCTTGTTAGACACCAAAGGGAGGAGAGACCCTAGGGCCTGGAAAGACTTGATGCTGTAGTGTAGAGGAATACCAGGACAGGGAAGTGGGGGAGGGTTAATTGGGGAAGGGGAGATGGCTTGTGGCATTTTTGGGGGGATGGAGGGACCAGGAAATGGGACAACATTTGAAATGTAAATAAAA
The DNA here is from genome assembly GCA_964023405.1 of Apodemus agrarius. Taxonomy (NCBI): domain Eukaryota; kingdom Metazoa; phylum Chordata; class Mammalia; order Rodentia; family Muridae; genus Apodemus; species Apodemus agrarius. The sequence continues at coordinate 123,442,300 of OZ030007.1, forward strand.
ATCTATCTAGTAAAAAAAAAGAATTTGGGACATAATCAGGACAAGACTGCATGACTTCAAGAATTAATTACACAAGGAGAAAACATCCGGTGGTAACAATAATGAAGAAAGAGAAAAAATTTTCAAAATCAATTTTCTTAGTCATTGATTCTACTTTCTTGAATATATAAAGGAATTAGATAGTGTATATGTGCATATGTATTATCAGAATACAAAACATAAACATAAAGTATTTAGAGTATACAAGGTAATAACATTTGTCATATACTAGGCAATAACAACATAAAGGGAAGGATAGAGACCAAGATACATTATTTGAGTTAAGCAATACTGATTAGTAACTTTTGCCTCCAGCTTCTGTGAAAGACAAAAAAAGTTAAGATTATAAATTTAGGGGTTATCTATCTATATTTCCATCCATCTATATATCTATCTATATATTATATGTGTCAATAACATGAGGATAATGGTACCAATCGAGGGATAAACAGAATCACACAGTTGTAGAGCTTGTACTTTTATTGGAGAATTTATTGGTTAAAATTGATAAACTATGTCATCAAAAGCATGTTTTACTACATTGAAATGTAGAAATTATCACCAATTATAATCTTTATAGGAAATCAAATTGTATACTTAATTCAATGCATTTGGTTCAAAAGGAAAAATAATAGAGACAGTTCTAAAACAGAGAGGTAAAGAGTATACAGAGAAGAGGAAGCTAATGGGAAAGGAAGAAAGAAAGAAAGAAAGAAAGAAAGAAAAAGAAAGAAAGAAAGAGAAAGAAGGAAGGAAGGAAAAAGCAAGGAAGAAAGAAAAGAAAGAGGAAGCAAAGAAGGAAGGACAAGAGAAAGAGAAGATGGAAAAATAAAAGAAGGAAAAGGTTAATGCAGAATTGTAAATCTAGTGAAAATCACTATTGTTTGTAAAGATAAAATAGTATTGTGATATAAATTTTAAAAACATAATTACACAATAATTAGGTAGGATGATAAACAAACAAACCCCAGAGAAGTCTGCAGAAAGGATTTGTGATCTTCCTCATGGCGTCTCAAATAGAAAGCCTCTACAGCATCTCAAGGACCAATGCTGTCTCACTATCCCCAGCATTTTATGCGGCCAGCTGTCATTGTTACATTTCCTCCACTGGTTCCATAGCACACGCAATTGTATAACCATAAGAAAAAATTATTTTTGTATATTACATAGTGTAAACATATTTATTTGTGTTTCCTTAATTAATACTGCAATTTTAAAATAAATGACAATGTTTTTCATAAATGCATGAACATTTCCAGTATACTTTTATTTCAAAATTGATACCATTTTAAAGGCTTTAAATATACATTTATAACAAAAATGTGAGTTTCTATGATCTGTTGCCCCAGGCTGTGTTGAAGCTGGAAGCTCTCTGAGTGTCTGTGATCTTGCCCTATGAAGTAGCCCTTTTGATGTCCCTGACCTGAGTTATCACTGAAGGACTTATAGATGTCCTTGGTCTCAGCTGACCCCTGAATCCATCCTGGTGCCACTAGGCCATGCCTCATCCAGGGTACCCATGTTGATGTGAATGGCTTGGGCTGCCACCTGAGGGCTATGATTGTGTCCATAGCCCATGCTGCAGCCAAGAGGGCCTTGTTGACATCTGTGGTCTATACTGCCACTGGAGAACTTGCTAAAGCCTATGGTACATATTGATGCTAGAGAGTGTGTGGCTGTCTATGGTCTGTGTTGTCACCAGAAACCATGTGTAAAACCATGATCTGTGCTCACATTGACTGCTAAATGTAAAGGGCATGAAAGCTACTTTTCCCATGGTATTGATAACTGCAGTCACATAGTTGAGAAAGAGACGAATAGAAGGATTCTGTATTGGCATCTGTTACCACCCCCAAAGTAACAACCTAGACTGTCATTGAAAAGAAATATTTAAAATTGTGATAAGGATGATAAAGTACAACTGTCCACTGATGACAGTTTTTGTCAGGGGTGCAGCTGGGAAGGACTCAGTTTTCTTTAAGAGGCTGGCATTGTGAGTTTGACCATGCTGCAATGATTAAATGGGCAACACAAATTGAACTTGTTTTCCTTTTCTTAGTTTTTTGTTATTTGGGGTGGGGGGGTATAGGAGGGCCCTAGAGGAAAACATAGCATTGAGAATATGGACATGAGTATCTGAAGTTCATGATATGAAATTCCCATTATTCACTAAAATATTATGAAAAGATGTGGAATTGAAAAGATAGCTCAGTGATTAAGAGCAAATCCTGCACAAGTAGGTACTTGAGTTCTATTCCTCTTGGGTCTCAAAGCCTCCTGTAGCTCTAGCCCCTCTTGGGGACACTGCAGGTACATGCATTTATATGCACATATACCCTCACAGGGGTGCAAATATATACATAATTGAAATAAAGTAAAATAAGTTGTAAAGAGATAGTATATCCTAAATACCTTTTTTTCCAAGAAGAAATCAGTAGATATTTTCAAAGATGGGTTTACTAAAATGGAAATAAAAATCAGTTCACTTAAAATTACACCAGAAAGTATAAACATTATTAAGCAGAAACATCAACAGTGCTTTATGAAATAGCATCAGTGTTACCAAGATCTTTATAAAAAGAGACTTAAAGGATGAACAAAGGATTAGGGGTAAGAATATGCCATATATTCAAATAATGCCCTAATTTTCTAATGGTTGATTATACACATAATTACACATATTCCCAAGAGCATAAGGAAACCAAGAAAAAGTAATGAAGAAAATTATAACTAGACACATCATTTTCACAATATTGAAAGATTGAAACACACAACAGACAAAACAAAAAGAATGCTGAATTTTTTCACATTGCTGGGATAGCTTTTACAAGAGTACTTGGTGTTAAAATAAGACCATCAGAGTTCTGAAGAGCAAAGAAAAGGTTATACCATGATTGTAATTTGAACTGAGTTATCTTTGTAAAATAAAGACCATCAATGACAGTTGCAGCTAAGCAATGTGTTGTTCAGATCATAATTGCTTTTAGAATAATGAAAAGATTCCATTTATGTTAAGAGAAATGTTACAGGTATTAAAAGGTTTATCATATTATGTATGTGTATGTGTGTATGTGGTTTTGTGTGTGTGTGTGTGTGTGTGAAAGAGAGAGAGAGAGAGAGAGAGAGAGAGAGAGAGAGAGAGATGTAGAGACAGACAGAGACAGAAAGAGACAGAGAAAGATAAAGTGAGAGACAGAGAGACACACACAGAGAATCTAAGGGTGACTGAGAGGCCAAAAGAGAATATCAGATCCTCTGTAGATGGTGTTACAGACCTTTGTGCATACCAAGAGTTTAACTTTTGATCTCTAAAAGAATAGCAGCAGTAGCAACAACAACAGCAACAACAATAAAAGTGATAAAGTATGCTATTGTTATCATTATTTTAGACATGATCTTACTCTTTAGAATTAGATGACAGCTACTCACTATGTAGACCATGATAGACCCAAATTCACAATGACCTGACTGGTTCTTGCTTTTAAGTGCTTGAACTAAAGGCATATGCCAACATATTCAGCATACCAAGGGCTCTTAACTATGAAGACATCTCTCCAGCCTTGTAATAGAATTCTTTGTAACCAATGGTGAAAGAAAGAACCCTTGTGGTTAAATGTTAAATTTCTTTACAATATGTCCTAATATTTGCTAGCTTTATTTTGTAGAGAAAATTAAACTGACTGAGAATTAGATACAAATTTTTATGTTTTAAACATAGAGTAATATTCATAATATACACAAAATTGACTGATATGTTTGCATGGGTTTGAAATAGATAATGTTAATGTAAGATGTATGATATACTCTACACTCACAGGAATAGTGATTAACATAATTTAAATTAGTTAAAGCATCAGGGATAATTCAATATTATACTTAAAACACAAACTGAATTCTAGACCTATAAATTAAGTTATTATGTATAATGTATGTTTAAAAGGTTATTATGTACATTTACAAAGTCAAAGCGTAAGTTATTAAAAGTGTTCAGAATATGATTCATGCTTCTAATTAAGAATGTAGTATATAGTGATCATTCTGTAGCAGAACAGATGTGACAGGGAAGAATGTGAGGCTGAAAAAATGATGCTTTAACTAGAATACAGAAAAACTTCCATAGGCACGACAATTGTACGTCTCTAAAAATAAGTGGGCCTTTCCAAGAATGACATTTCACCAATTTATCCAATTCTGATCATTATATACAAAATGATTCTTGCTGTAGAGTTAACTTTGATTTCAAAATGAGAATGAGGTAACCCCTTATGGTTTAGAAATATTAATGAGGAACCCTATATTTAGTGTGACATATTTTTGTATTTGTTTGTTTGCTTGCTGTTTTGTTTGCCTGAGACAAAATCTCTCTGTATAGTTCTGGTTTTCTTGGAATTCACAGGCTACCAGCTACTATGTGGACCAGGCTTGCCTTGACGCACGGAATGTCTGTCTATGCTCTACTTAATAATTTGGATTTTAAATATATCAAGCAACTATATGTGATCTGAGAATGTGGAATTTTGCAATGAGATATTGGGAACAAATTTTATGTCCATTTTGATAGAAAACATTTCAAATTTGAACATCATTGCTTTCAATAATCAAACAAAATCATTTTTCAGAGAATTTTGAGCTAGAGGGTATTGTGTAGTGTGATGTCTAACTGGGTTATGGACAATTCACTCCTTATTTGACATATGAAATGTGTCAACAACTCAGGTTCACTGAGTCAGCACAGGAGGAACACATGAATAGACACTCCTGTGTATGCATGTGTTCTTACATTTGAGTGTTTTCCTGTGGCCATGCCTATGTGGATATGTGCGTATAAATGTCTGTGTAAATATACCTGAGTGTGCATATTGAGTCTCTCTCTCTCTCTCTCCCTCTCTCCCTCTCTCTCTCTCTCTCTCTCTCTCTCTCTCTCTCTCTCTCTCTCTCTCTCTCTCTCTCTCTCTCTGTATGTGTGATGTATCTCCAACTGAATAGACCTAGGAGTTCAGTTACCCTGCACATGACCCACATTGGAAGATAGGTTCTTTCATTGGCCTAGTTGGCTTCTATGCAACAACGTGTAATCTATTTCTACTTTTATCCTATCAGCAACAATGGGAAAAGTACACAGCATGCCTGCATTTTCACAACGATTCTTGGGAATTCTCATTCACCTACACATGGTTTTGAGGAAATGCTTGCAGACGTAGCCGTCTCCCACCAAATGTCTATAGAACCATTAGGTGTCAGCACCCAAGCTAACAAGATGCTCTGCTCTACAATGGAAGAGTTTCAACAAAGGATTGGGGTATCACTGTCAGTATCTGAGACAAGTCATTAGCCCCCTTGGGAACTTCAATGTTACTAGCCATTTATAGGACTTGCCATCAATACAGCAGAAGATAGAAGTCACAAAGTGGCTGCATTGCCTCTCACTGAATCCCTTCTAACCGCCATTTACACTTTCCACTATACCCAATCAAGACTGAGAGCAGGAGCTGTGGTTTACCAGTGTCTCTCTGTAAGCCAGCCCATGAAGAACCTATTACACTTCTAGGACTGAACAGAAATTCTGCAGGCTTCCTTTATCTTCATCATCTCCCAGAAACAGAGGCCTCTGCTGGTGGCACTGCTGACAGAAAAAAAATGCCTGAAAGTGTGTTCCCTGCACTTGTGGATCAAAAATCCTACAGTTGCAGTAGCTCTACCATAAATGTTCCAATTGCTGTGTGAACAGCAGTTAATTTGAGTACCTACAAAATACTTTCACCTGTTCACTTTAAGAGAAAGCATGTATATCCCAATCTCTTTTTCTTTTTACATTTTATTATTAGATATTATCTTGACACTGTGATCAATGCCCTTAATCACTAATAAAGAAGTTACAAAGAAACAACATGAAACACATTCAATGGTAGGGAAAGGGGTGAAAATCATCTACAAAATCTGATATATTCCTGAAAGAAATAATTTGTTATGGGAATCTCTTTATACAATAATATAAGTAACTGCTCATCAGTTGAAAACTCTCAGTAACGAGTCACAAGGAAGATGAGACACAGGAAGATGGAATGCATCCCCACACAAGGCATGGGGCTATGACTTGCTTATCTATGACTTCTTGGAAAAAATATAGAATGGATATAGAATTATATACATGCTTAAAGTTAGAAAATTTAAGCAACCATTCCTTTGTGTATTTCCAATGTTGAAATAGCATAGATTAAAAATGAAAAGTTTGACAGTGTTTGATCTTGTTTTCTAGAGAAAAACTCATGGCCTGGTGTTAGTAGCTTGTGAGCATGGTATTTCTGAAAATGTGAATTTTCCAATGGAAAAAATGAAACATTAGCTTTGTGTGTATGGGAGAGTTGAAAAATGATTCTGAAAATCAATTCATTTTGGGAAGTAAATCTAGGAGTTTGTATTTATTATATAGATAATTAGGAAATTACAATGTCCTTTAAATGGAGTTCTGCTGCATTTGAAAGTTTGAGAATGATAATATTATATCTCATTTTCCTGTACAAAGTGGTATTTGCCATTTTGAGAGCATATTTCCAAAACTCTGCACAAAACAACAGAGAAAAATCTTGTGACACATATAAATATATAAAAATAGATGCTAAAGCTAAAAATTTATCCAAATCTCATGAAATAAAAAACAATATCCAAACATACACTTCATTTCCAGTTATATTTTAGGTCAAGGTGTTTTATGAGCTTTTACATCTTTGCATTGTGCTAAATTATTAAAGCATAAAATGGAGGCAAGTCAATACTACAGATAGATATGTCATTAAAAGAATGGGACTGATTCCATTTGGGTTTTCAAATCTGAAACTCTTGGAAACAATTTAACCAAATCAACTAAGTAACTTTAAGAAGCGATCTTCCATAGCATGTACAGCAAGAAATTCCCGAACACGAAGCAGCAAATTAACATGTCAGCGAGGACGGATCCAGCCGGTGTGTGTTGGTGGACAGTCAGCAGGCGTGTCAGATTCAGCTGCAACAGCATGCAATTTTGATTGTCTAGACTCAGATAGCCCATAATTTCTCCCCCTCTCTCCTTTCTATATATGTCTGAATAGGCAAATGGCATCACAGTGACATAAATACTGGATAGGAAAATGCAGGAAGCATTGTTTGCTGCTCTTCTGTACTTAGCTCAGTCTGGTCCTCAGAGCCACTTCTCGGGCATGAGGTGCTATTCTTTCCTAGCAGTTAAACCATAGTGAGCCTACTCATATTATTAAGAATTTAAAAATGTAACATGGAAATATACACCCTTGCTTTCCTTCTCTACCTCCACCTAGACCCCCTAGCAGCTTCATGTAATCTTATTTTTTAAAATGTTCTTTCAGTCTAATAAGCACTGTTCATATTTGCATGGGGTTTTGTCTATCCACTGGATAGTTGGGAACCTACCAATACTTATACACACAAGCTAAAAGCACTTGACCTACCCTAGCATATATCAACTGCCTATAGTTCTTCAATATATGCTGGAGGGATCTAGTTGGCTTGATATTTTGCAAATCGTATGTAGCTAACAATAGCTACAGTGATTTCATAAACATAATTGCTATAACTTTTCTAGAAAACAATGTTCCCCTTAGGCAGTCATTTTTCATTATTCACCTTTATGTACATTGTTTTAACTCTTCCACAATGAGTTATTTCCAATCCTTTATACTTTATTTGGTGATCCAAGAACTTAGAAAAATTCTCTCCATCCTGAAGACCAATACACAGAAAAAAAACAATTAAAAATTCAAAGTGTTCTGGTATTGTGTAGCATGTATATTTATTCCACTCATTTAAGTATAAAGTACAGTTTGTGTAATTTAATAAATTTATGCATGTCAGTCATATCAAAGTTTAAAGATTATATATCATCAATAAATTATAGTATCAGATTTGTGAGTCTTTCTGGAAGTGGAGTGTCCATATATGCCCAAGTGAAGGCATTATGTAAGGAGACAACTTATATGTGGGGTTTTACTTTAGGTAGTTTAAATGGCAAATTTGAGAGAAGTGTTTGTATTATTGCCATGGATGCAGTGCTCTGAGTTTTCGTCTTATAAATAATATTTGTGGCATTGTCTATAGCTATTTTTATTCATCTGCTACAATTGCCCTAATTGATACATGTGAAAATTCAAGAAACATTTTCTATTAAAATACAAAATATAAATGACCAATAGCAGTATATAAATGGAATTCAGCATTATAATGAACTGATGGCCCACATATTCAAATCAGTACTTTACATGGTATTCTATCAGTGTAAATAAAGTTAATAATATCAGAGTTGTAAAGTAAATTTGAAGTCATGAGATGCAAGTACCAATAACTTCAAGCTAATAATACTCATTTCTTTTTATTTGTGAAATAAATAATTGAAGTAAAATTACATTTTAATGTGCATTCTCTCATTTTATTTTTAGTGTTATAATATAATATTGATAATAGTAATCATACATAAATATTTTTGCATTAAATTACACATTCTTTTCCTGGCTATGCAGAAGCATATACCAAAAGAAAAACAAATAATTTCTGGTAGTTCTCTATTACTTCCAGCAGGTGGCAGAGAGTCAATGCCATTGTTTGGCCAATTCTTTTTTCTTTTTACTCTTGTCTAAAAATCACTTAACCAGAAAGGTTTATATTAAATGACATTTCTTGTAAAGTTTAGACAAAACATAACAATTCTTTTATTTCCAAAGTGCAGTTTAGTGGTTACTTCTCTATTAACAAAGGAATATGAATTACTGAGCTATTTTTAATGTTGAAAAATATTAGCTTAGTGGAAGCAAGTTGTGTTTGGCATTCTTGTCCTCCCAGCTTGGGGAAAAGCAAAGCAAGTAGGTTTGAATTCCACAACATTCTGAGCTGTATAAAAGACTTTGTCTCAAAATCAAAACAAAAGAAAGTTAAAATAATAAAACTTTAATTTTGTAAATTTTGTACCATGTGATGCCTAATTGGACTTAAGTCCTGCTCCATACAAGGGCAGTTCATGTCCAGAAAACTGCTCACTACCCAACTACCCATGATTGGCAAGGTCGTGTATATGAAGAGAATTTGTTAGTGCTATGACCTTAACCCAGCATAATTCCCAAATGTATCCTAAAGTTTTATATTCCTTTTTCTCTCCTTCATTCCCCCTTTTTTTCTTTCCTGGGAATAGTTCTTTCTTTTACTTAAATTTCCAATTTTTATTACCATAAAATGAGAGTATCATGAATATGATTGTGTTTTAAAGGGGAAGTTAGAATCGGGAGATTAAGTGGGGAGAAGGATATGAAGGGAGGGAGAAGAAATACCGAGAGGGACAACTAACACTAAAGACCTTTGGAAAAGCGATATGGAAACCTACTACACTAGAAGATTCCTAATTTATGTACATACATACATGTAATGAGGGAGACAATGCTCCAACTAGATAACATATATTACTGAATAAACCCTAATATAAGAATTTTTTATAAGTCGTTTTGGGCCATTGACTACAGTAGATCCATTATGCCTTCAAACATCAACAGCTAATGACAACAATATTAAATATGTTTCACAATCTGATTGTCAGGCTCTGAGGATGAAATCACCACACACTTATGACCTCAAACATGGAGAAATTGAGCTTGTGCTCATTTAGAAGCCTTACCACTGTGAACTAAGCATCATAATGCTGTAACATAATATACATGACAGGAATAGAAAAGTACTCATCAGTATCACCCTGTTAAACCCTGTGAAATATAACACTGTCCTACCTGTAAGTTATATTGATGCAATAGTGCAAAAATGGTAATGGAGTAACCAACCACTTTTTGTTTGTATTCAAATCCCACTCAATGACAATAAATCCATAGCTGTTACCATTAATGAGGCTATGACAAACGACTAGTTACATCATTAGTACTAGGTAAATATCTACTGTTATTATTCTGCTTAATGAACATAGTGACTAAGCAACTCCAAAAGTATCATGATTTACCTATAGATTGGTGCATCACTGAACATGTATCGTAGAGTCTTCTTTTTACAATACATTGAAATTAACACAGAGAGCAGGAACCAGAAAGAGTAAGTTTGAAACACTGAGGTATAGATGGGATATCTTTATTGCTTCTAAGCTTGGAAACTATGCAGAAGAGGGGGGAGAAATATTCTAGTATCCAGAGATAGACAACTTCAATCATTTTCTACAGGCAGCAAGGCTAATAATGTCTGTATTAGTTCACATAGATCATGACAATAGGCACAAGCCCACACAAGTCTAAACCAAACATAATCTCTAACTGGTAAATTTAAAATGGTTACAAAAGCCTACCCTTAACTAGGAAGTTATCTTCAATTGATAGCTTCTGGGAGGAGGAAAATCAGCTTTTGTCAATGGAATGACACTGGAATATCAACTCGACCCTGAGGCAGGTTTTACAGAAAAAGCAGATGGCCAAGAAAACATTGACAGCAGAATTGTTTGTTTTAGTCGGGTTATTTTCATGTTTTTATTAGTTTTGTTTTGCTTTATGTAGTTTTTTTAAATTTATTTTTAAGAATGAGAAGAAATAGAAAGCCAGGTAGCTATCAAGTAGGCACATCTTGAAGGAGTTGGAAGGGGGAAAGAATATTACCAACATATATTGTGTGGAAAAACAGAAATAAATTTAAAAAAAAAAATCACAATATGGCCGAGGCTGCCATCTTGCCTCCACGGCACCACAGACAGCTAACAGATAAAGTCAGGTACACAGACACAGTCTGAGGCTAACATCGCTCGGGTCCTAACACGTCAGGCTTTTGCCTGTACCCAGGGCCTGAGCAGCTTAGCAGCCATCAGTATGCCAATGGGGTCATGCACCAACTCGCTCAGGGATCTTTGCCCGGCTGACGGACTAGCCCTGACAGTGGAGGCTGCCATCTTGCCTCCGGGGCACCACAAACAGCTAACAGATAAAGCCTGGTACACAGACATAGTCCCAGGCTAACATTGCTCGGGTCCTAACCTGTTAGGCTTTTGGCTGCACCCAGGGCCTGAGCAACTCAGCGGGTCATCTGTATGCCAACCAACCCAGTCTGGGGTCATCTGCCCTGCAGAGTGATCACTACTTGAATAAGGTCTCTGTAGCACCCGCCATCTGCATTCCCTCTAGGAGCACACAGGCAGCACCAGGTTCACAGAGACAACCTGAGTATAGCATTGCTTGGAGCAGGACACATTAGGGTTCCAAGGGCACCCATGAGGAGGGTAGCACATCAGCAATCTGAGCCAGGAGGAACCCAGACATCCAGAGGTGCGGAATTAGCCTTACAGGCTCATGGGAGGTTCAAACTCCAACCAGTGACAAGAAGACCAACTAACGCCATAGATAGCCAGATGGCAAAAGGCCAATGTAGGAACGTTACTAACAGAAATCAAGGCAACATGGCAGCATCCAAACACAATAATTTGACAGCAGGAAGTCCTGGATATCCCAGCACACCAGAAAAACAAGACTTGGATTTAAAATCACTAGTCATGATGCTGTTAGAGGAACACAAGAAGGACATAAATAAATCTCTTAAAAAAATACAGGAGAAAATAGATCAAAAGGTAGGTCTTCCTTTATATGTTACTTGGCCTTTTTCTCTTACTGCCTTTAATATTCTTTCTTTGTTTAGTATATTTTGGGTTTCATTATTATGTGACAGGAGGTATTTCTGTTCTGGTCCAGTCCCTTTGGAGACAATGAATTCATGAAATTTGTAGGCAAATGGTTGGAACTGGAGAATATCATCCTAATTGAGGTAACCCAATCACAAAAAAATAAACATGGAATTCAGTCACTGATAAGCAGATATTAATTAGCCCAGAAGCTCTGAATACCCAAGACACAATTTGCAAATCATATGATTCCCAAGAAGAAGGAAAGAGAGGACCCTGGTCCTGAAAAGACTTGATCCAGTATTATAGGGGAGTACTAGAACAAAGAAATGGGGGGATGATTGGAGATTGGTCGGAGGGAAGAGGACTTATGGGACATATGGTGATGGGGGAAGTGGGAAAGCAGAAAGCGTTTAGAAAACAAACAACAAATATAGGGAAAAAAAGATGTAACACACATTATGTAAAAAATGGGGTGCATAGCTAAACAAAGAATTTTCACCTGAAGAACTTCAAATGGCTGAGAAGCACATTAAGAAATGTTTAACATCATTAGTCATTAGGGAAATGCAAATCAAAACAACCCTGAGATTTCACCTCACATCAATCAGAATGGCTAAAATTAAAAACTCAGAAGAAAGCAGGTGTTGGTGAGGATGTGGAGAAATAGGAACACTCCTCCACTGCTGGTGGGATTGCAAGCTGGTACAACCACTCTATAAGTCAGTCTGGTGGTTCCTCAGAAAACTGGGCTTGACTGTAGGATCCTGTTATACCACTCCTGGGCATATACCAAGAGGTTCCCTGGGCATTCAATTAGGACACATGCTGCACTATGTTCATTGCACCCTTATTTATAATGGCCAGAAGCTGGAAAGAACGCAGATATACCTAAATGGAAGAATGGATACAGAATATGTGGTATATTTACACAATGGAATACTACTCAGCAATTAAAAACAATGAATTCATGAAATTCTTAGTCAAATGGCTGGAAATGGAAAATATCACCCTATATAAGGTAACCCAATCATAAAAGAACACACATGCAATGCACTCACTGATAAGTGGATATTAGCCCAGAAGCTCTGAATATCCAAGACACAACTAACATATCCAATCATTCCCAAGAAGAAGGAAGGAGAGGGCCCTGGTCGTGGAATGGCTTGATGCAGCATTGTAGGGGATTACCAGGACAGAGAAGTGGGAGGGGTTGATTGGGGAATGAGCAGAGGGAAGAGGGATTATGAGATTTATGGGGAGGGGGACAGGGAAGAGAAAATCATTTGGAATGTAAATATATATATATATATATATATATATATATATATATAATGGCCAAATTTACTGCAAAAAAAGTCCATTGATTATTTAGAGAACACTTATGTTGATTCTTTTTGCTTCTACTGTGACTGCTGCTAGTTGTTTGTCTTGTGTTGTAAAATGGAGTATTGTTGTGATATAATTTGTTCTAATTTCACAGGTTTTGAAATATCCATATTGTTTTCTACAATTGTTGAACTAATTTTGGTTTTGATCAACAGATAATTGTCTTTTCTCTGTCTCCCAGATGTTGGGATTACAGCCATATGCCATGTCAAATGTTGTGGATAGAGTGTTTTGTCTCTCTCATTCTATGTTAATCTGTCCTTTAGTGCTTTGGCATATTGAGAACCCAGTTTTTCTGCCAGTCTAAGCAGGTCTATCTGCCAAAGCCCCTCCTATCTCACAAAATTACATCTTATGTGGGCTTAGGGAAGTAATCCACTAAAACCCATGTCAGTTCTGTGATTCCATTGTATTATTTCGCAACTATACTTTGAAGGAAAGCCCATGTAACACAAGGAAATAATGTGTCTATGTTCAATTCACTCTTCAGTTGTCTTCTAGTGTCTCATATTAATGATGATGTTATAAAATACAGCCAAGTATACCTAATGGATACCAGGAGCCAGGCCAAAATCCCTGGGATTTCCTAAAAATATTGTAACCTTTGTTAAGGAAGAAGGAGAGCTGTCTATTTTCTCTCTAATAAAAGATGACTCCATTCACTCACATCTCATCATCTTACAGGAGAAGGTTCTGAGATTTCTTTTCATCCCTTATTTAAAAGTTTTATTCAACTTAACATGTCTGATATAGACAGTCACAAAATTATATTTCCTATAGTGGGTCATTGTTTAAGTTCTGAATTCCACGCTGAATCATGTAAATCTCTTTAATCAGGCTATAGATGTTATATGAGGGATATCTTCTAGCATCCTTGATTTGCTGTCTCCATCCTAACTGTCCTTGTTTGGGGTAAATTAATGGATGATTAGATAAAGATAACAATGACTATACAGGCAAAGCTTGAGCTGATGCATATGGTAGCCAAGGAACGGTCAAAGATGTTCAATTCAGAATACCAGTAGATCACTTGAAACCTAGTGATTAGGTAATCACGTCTACTCAGTACATTTTTATTATGTTTTTTATTTATACATAGAATTTTGTGCACACCAATGCAGAGGCTGACTAACAACTTGGTAAAAGTAAATTTTGCTTTTATTCCTCAGATGGATGGATGGATGAGGTAAGAGCTATACCCATGCTTTTAAAACACACGGCTTGGACTGAGCCCAGAACATTTCTATCTAACTATTCTAGGCCTAAGCCTGGAAACTTTTAGCCTCTCTACAGTCTAATCATTTATAACTCTAGATCTTGAAGGCTTCAGCTTCCAGTCTTTGTTTGGTAACCTTGATCTAAAATGTTTCGACTTCTGAGCTTTACTGCTGAATAAACTCACCTTTTCCCCCCTCTTTCTCAACTCTGAGTAGCTGTTTCAACTCTCTATTATGGGTCAAACTCCTCTCCAAGCTGACTGATTTAAATGAGCTTCTCTTAGCTTCTGACTGTCTTTTCTTTCCTGTCTTCTCTCATGACAGTTGAGTATATCCTATCTCTGATTAATTCGTCAAATCTTTCTCTGATTAGTCACTTTGTCTGTCCCTCAATTAGACATCACTATTTGGAATTAAAGTTGTGGATCCAGTTTTGTAGACCCAGAACAGAGAAATCGTGGGGGGAGAATGATTGGGGAATCGTTGGGGGGAGAGGAATTATGGGATGTATGGTGGGGGGAACTGGGAAAGGGGAAAGCCTTTGGAATATAAACAAAGAATATAGAAAATAAAAATTAAAAAAAAAGAAAAAAAGTTGTGTGCTAAGGACATTCTGTATTCCAGCCAGAGGGATCATATATTTGGATGCGACCCCTTGCCAGAGCACCCATGTTGCTAAATTAAAATTTCTCTACATTAGGATGTTCCTTCCTCCTTCCAACCTGTAGGATCTACAGACTAACCTTGGTCTCTAGTATAGGCAACAAGGGCCTTTACTCACTGAGACATCTTCTAGCTCCAAGATCCCAGGTATCGAATAGAAGCACACATTAAGGGTGGGGAGATGCTCAGGGGGCAGGAGATGTGGCATGGGGGAAGGACTGTATTCATGGGAACCAAGCGGAAAGAGGACAAAAGAAAGAGGATGTAAAGAGAATATATAAACGAATTAATACAAAACAGGGAAAAAGGGAAGAAATTACTAAAATTGTCTTTTCTTATGGATCAAATTTGTATCAAACTAGGTATCATGAATTTTTTTTCACGTAAAACTAAAGAAGTTTATTTATGGAATTATTGGAGCTAATAATATGATTACTTAATTTTCACAATAGAATGAATAAATACTGTTCAAAAATTGCAGTAACCCTCATGTCAAATAACAATAGAAGAGAAGAATCAGCACAGGTAACTGTCCTCCCTTCATCTCATTTTCCAGAAAGATTTTAGTGAAGCTACTTAGGCTGACTGAGAGCAGGGAAGTGGTGTATTTGCCTTACAAGCATGGTGGTAAATGGATGCTCCAGGACACAGACTAATGATGCTTCTTAGGAGAGTAGTTTATGTCCACACAGTTTCTTTGAATGATTTTCTTGGTTAAGACTATTTATGGAAAGCAAACCCAAGGGTATAGATTTGTCAGATAAGCAAATCTAGAAAATGTTACAGGCCTTCATTGCCCATTTCTATTGCAATATATCTCCATAAATCCAGAAGTTCAAGATATACAATTTTCTCTTTTATAATTTGGAATGGATCTCACGAGAAAAAAAAAAAACAAAAACAACAAAAAAATAACCAAAGCAAAACCAATGAAATCAAAGGTGATGGTAGTCTCTTTTTAATTCTGGTGATCTAGCAGAGGCTATCCTATGCTCACATATTGAGAGAATATGTTTCTTATTGTATTTAACTGAAATCTCAATATTTTGCTGGTGGTAAAGTGAAGGTTTTCAATTTCATTAGACAGCTTAATTAATTTTTGTTAACTTCTTGAAGTCCTCTATATTGAATCTGCCTTCTTATTTTACATACTTCTTGTCAATAGATAGTCCTTTGATTGTATTTAGCCAACATTAATATTCTGGATATTCTTCCCTTCTATCGAGTCATGGAGCTTTATGACACTTCTTCCTTCTTGGGTAGGGATGCTGTACTGAGAGAGCTTCCAGTGATGAAGGTGTTGACAGTCATTAGGGGAAGTTTACTCTGTTAACCTTTCTAATGCCCTGGAAAATTTCTTTATAAAGTCAATTTATTTAAATTAGTAAAACTCTCCTTATTGTGTGACATGGTTACTCATTGCATTTTACAGAGATAATTAAAAAAGAAAAACTTTTGAAGAGCGAAACAGTTATCTGAAATGGCATCCTTTCTACAAGATTATGCTCTTGATCACTTATTTATTTGAAATTATTCACAATGTCCTATGCCAGATAAGAATGCTCATTGACCTGGTCCAATTTGTATAAATTATTCTTTTGGTTCAAGAATAAATTGGACCTGAGAGCAAGGCTATCTTCTGCCTAGTCATAGTAACTGTTAAAATTTTTATACTATATGAAAACAGATTTTGAAAATTGTATTCTAGCATGATTTACATATCAATGTTAAAAGGTTACAGAGATCTTAAATACATATATTTTACTAAATTGGACTTGTGTGAAATAGCTAGCAAATCAAGAGTTAAGTATTTATTATCACATGTTTTACTATGTCCTTTTTTTTTTAACAACAAGTAATACATAATACTAAAGCAATCAAATGCTTAAAATCTGATATCATGGACATTTGAATGCAATATTTTCACAATATTTAGACAAGATAGTATACTAGAATTTCTGAGTAAAAGAGATGTTTGTTTTAAAAGCATAAGACTCAAGAATATTTAAAGTTAGAAGAAGAAAGAAAAGAATCAAATGAAAGAAAGGAAATCATTAGGAAATTTTGTCCCTAAGATTTTTTTCTGAGAATTTTACTTTGGCATGTTTCAATTCTTTCATGCAAGAAAGAAAATACTTCTTTCTAATGTTCAATTCACAAATGAATCCCATTTCAACTTCTTAATTTCTGGATTTTATAGTCAGAAATCAGTAAATCTGTCCATTTGTTGGAATCTTTTCTCCTCCAAAACTCATGATAGACCATTTATTATTATTATTTGAACACATTTAAACTTTCTATGATAAAAATATTTCTTATCTATTGAATAATTTTTAATCTACTTCTTAAGGCATTTAGATCTTTCTATTTAAAAATGAGCTTTCAAATTCTATTTTTAATGAAAGAATAAAACTCAAAAGATTTTGTATTAGCATAAATCAGAAATATAAAAAACCTAGAAGATAAATTGAATTGATTGTATATACAATCAATTAAAGATTAAAGATACATTCAATTTGATATTTGCATTAAACTTTTAAAGACTAATATTTTCCTGGAAGAAACATTAACTTTGATATTGTTTCAAAAATTATCCAGTATCATTTTTCTCATATCAGTTAAATATATTTAATATTATAATCCTCCATGCCAATAAAATCTTTGGTTTCTCCAAGTATTGCATAATAATATAATTTAAGAATATTAAATTAAGAAACAATTTTCTTCACAGCAGGTTTTCACATAGGTAGCTGCAACAGTCATACAAAGCCATCCTGCATGGTGTGAGTTGCCAAATATCACCATTTTATACTAGGCATGGATAACCAGATTTATTATTTATTATATCATAAAATAAAATTTAGCAAAAGTTTTACTATTTATTTCATTCAAGGATTAGTATCTTGAGAATTTTAAAGACTAAATGACAGTTTAATGGATCAAACTTGTTTTACTCAACTAATATCAGACCACATGATAAAATCAAAAATAAAAATGATATACATATATATATATATATATATATATATGCTTAGGCTTATACATTTACTAAACAGTTTTATATATGTCATTGACTGAAATGAAAGAAATCCTGCCAAGTTTATCTTGATACTTGAGTAATAGTTTAAAATGTTTGAATAAATTATATTTATTATAATAAATAATAAATATTTACTATAAAAAGTATTTTTTCATTTCATAAAATATATTGGTGAATGCTTTGGAATAACTGTGTCCTATTGAAAAAATTTAAGATAATTTATGAAAGGTATAATACATGTTAAGATTTTAGGTATAATATTTATTTACCTTTTCCTCAAAATTTTTATCACCTTATACAAAATTCTGATTTAAACTCTATTAGAAAAAATGTAGCCAAAACTAGTATAAAGAAAATCTATTTTTGTCTCAGATTATTTCAACAAAAATCAAAAGTTAATAACAATCAATGATTTCTTTACATATATATTTTATTTTTTAAGTAACAGTTTTATTATTTGAAAGTCTATTACATTCATACAATAAATATCTTATCACCTCACCATGGTCTTACCACAATTGTCTCTACAACTTCATTCATCCCAATTGTGTCTATCTCTCAACTTCATGACCTCATTTAGTATTCCTATATAATAAACATTTGAATCCAGTTAGTAATGCCCATATGCACATTGATCTGTGGCTGTTCAGTGGAATATGAAGATCTCACCAGTTAAAATATACAAATAGAAGATAGGGTCCCCATCCCTCAGGAGCTATTAAATTCCAATAGATGTTTGAATATGAGTAGGACCTTATGGACCATTGCTGCATTCTGGTTTGATGTTTGACTGGCTTGATCTTGTAGAGTTGGTGACTGTAAGCAAACACCCCATATCCAAAAGTCAGCACATTCCAGTCCTACTCCTCATGTGAAAGCTCCTAGATTCTTTCAATCCCTACTCTGATGAGGGTCTGGTATATCTCTGCATATATGAACACTATGTGTTATTTTCAATTGTTATATGGATTAGTCCCAAGCTTCTGAATTCATCATTAAGCTCCACAAAGGGATACTTCTGTGACAAATATAAAGAGCATCATATATCTATGGGTATAAAATAAATATTTAAGATGCAGTTAGATTGTATGACCAGGAAGCAATACAAAAAAAAAAAAGATTGTTAACCTAGGCCTATGATCTCCTCAGGCACCGTCTTTTTACCAGGTTTACCTATTTTAGGATCATTTGTTTTAATTGCTTAACAAAAACTATTAAAATAATTAGAGTATTATGAAGATTTTGTAAGTACAGTAAGTATGACTTTTCTCTAAGAATTCAGAGATTAGCCTAAACAGACCTCTTCCTAATGTTCTCTGAGCACCCATATTATACAAAGCACTCACTGAAATTTTGAAGAATACAGATCAATTTCTTAATCATATCTGTTTTCAAATCTATACATCAAGAACCTTCTATTACTGTTTTGGGTAGCCTGAAAGGAAGGTTCCTGGAAGCTGTTGAGCAATGTGATTTTCAAAAAGCAAAAGGTGCTAAAGAAAATGAAATTAATATTCTACAGAAGTGACTCTGAATTGATGTCATAAGTGTAACTACTGCCCTGGAAATGGGGGAGTGACTCACAAATCTGTGTGAAAGTGAGAATTACTAATGATAGAAAAAAAAAACCTATACAATTGGTAAAATGTTCCTGAATGGAAAGAGTTCATATTGCAAAGATAGTTTTATGTTTGTCCATCACAATGGTTTATTGGGATAGAAGTAAGGAATACATTCTTCACAAAAATCTACCACAAGGGCAAGGTTAAAATGTACTGAATTGCTAACTATAAACTTAAATTGGAATATACTCAAATTCTAGAAAATCAACATTAATAAGAGGCAGGACTGACAATGTCAAGTGAATTAATTCTTAGAAGATTCAGCTGCTGTTTCATGTACTTGAGGTCAGAGCATCAAACTATATGAATATAATCTGAATAAATTTTAGGGAGAGGTACATGAATATGAACGTACTGTTGAGGCCAGAGTCTACAGCATTCTTTTGTTTGACAGGTCCAGTAGGTTGAACAACAGATGAACAAAACTGAATGAAGAGCACCACCAACTGTCAGCATCTAATTAACATTATGTAATGTGCATCCACCGGCTGTTCAATACATTTTTTTTAATTTTTATTTTCTATATTCTATGTTTACATTCCAAAGGCTTTCCCCTTTCCCAGTTCCCACCCACCATACTTCCCATAGTTCCTGTCCCCCCCAACTATTCCCCAATCATTTCCCCTCCCCCCTCGGTTTCTTTACTAAACTGGATGCAATCTTTACAGGCCCAGGGTCCTCTCCTTTCTTCTTCTTGGGAATCATTTGACTTGCTATTTGTGTCTTGAGTATTTTTTTTCAAGCTCATGCAGAACATTCAATAACAGAGTATGCACGTGATTATAACATATAAAAATGAATAGATGTTATGAATCATAAAAATATTCATTTTAGGGAAAACATTAATAAATATGAAGTCAATAGAAGAAATGTGGCTGAAATATTCCAAAATAATTGGTGATTAAAAGATACATGTGTAATCAACATAAAGATTAAGGAGCCATTTTGAAGGTCGGGGGGGGGATCAGTGCTACAAAATGTGCCTGGCATTGTGTGAAAAAATGTGTAGGAAGTCCTTACATTGACTTTTAGCACTGGATTATTGTTTTTAAATGAAGCATATCAGAAGAGGCAGAAGATGGAGTCTAAGAAATAAAATTTTTGAGTTAAACCAAGATAGTATAACAATAAGCATGACAACTAAACAGTGGAACAGAATGATCAAGTGTTTGAATTAAGATGCTAGTATGTCGTGGTACATTAGGATATAAAATATTAAGCCTGTATGAGCGTTATTAGCATCCATGACACTGACAGAACAGATGATGATGAAAGTGAGTTGCTTAGAATCTCATGCTGCTGATGGATCTGCAGACGTCTCTTAAGTTAAATTCTAAAGTAGCTACCATGATTTTCTAAGACCTTGCAATCTAAAAAGTGAGCTGAAATATTAATCTACACAAACTTTTGCCCACCTACCTATCAGCATAAGTACCAATATTTAGAAAATAGTGAGGGAATATACTGTTTTGGTAAAGCAGTGATTATAAATTCTCTTCTTAATATCTAGGACATACCAGCATCCAATATCAAATGGTCATCCCCAAAATATACAACATGTAACATTGTATAGACTGAGCAGTTTGTACTTATGTACTTATTTATATATATGCATGCCACAAAATCTAATAAAATATAAAGGTCATGAATTTCAAAGAGAGCCAGGAGGGGCTTATGCGTGGATTAAGATGGGGAAAAAAAGGAAGAAGAAAAGTGATGTAATTATGTTAAATATCATTTTTTTCTTTCAGGTTGTTCAGGACAGGATTTCTCTGTGTAACAGCTCTGGCTGTCCTGGAACTCACCATGTACACCAGCTGTTCTTGAACTCAAAGAAATCTGCCTGGCTCTGCCTCCCAAACACAGGGATTTAAAGTGTGCACCACCATGCCTAGCTAGAAATAAATAATTTTTAAAATTCCTACAAATGGCTGCAACAACTTTAGTTGCATGACCATTTTGAAAACAATAATGAAGTCCTCATGTTGACAAAAGGAGAGACCATGATGCAGTCAATGAAATTCATCCTCACTATCATTGATTAAATCAAAAAAGTTCCCAATAAAATAAATATTTAGATATTATGGTAAATTTGCTATATAATAGAAGTCTTGTAAAAATCATAATGTTTTCCTTAATGTACACTATTTTATTTATTATATCTGAGAACATACTACTTGAAATATTACTTTTCTGTTCAGGTCCATCCAATATTGTTCTTAATTAAATTTTAAAGCCATGCTTTGATCATTTCTAATATATGAAATATTAATCCTAAAGCCTGGCTAGATTTAAAAACTCAGAAGACATCAGGTTTTGGCGAGGATGTAGAGAAAGAGGAATACTCCTCCACTGCTGGTGGGACTGCAAGCTGGTACAACCACTCTGTAAATCAGTCTGGCAGTTCCTCAGAAAAATGTACATGATACTTCCAGAGGATCCAGCCATACCACTCCTGGGAATATACCCAGAAGATTCCCCAGCATGCAATAAGGATACATGCTCTACTATGTTCATAGCAGCCTTATTTATAATAGCCAGAAGCTGGAAAGAGCTCAGATGCCCCTCAAAGGAGGAATGGATAAAAAAATGTGGTATATATACACAATGGAATACTATTCAGCCATTAGAAACAATGAATTCATGAAATTCTTAGAGAAATGGATGGAGCTGTAGAACATCATACTAAGTGAGAATTTTCTCTACTTTTAAAACTCTGTATTCTCTTTACATATTAATTTCCAGTATATGATTTAGCTTCATATTATTTCAGCTTATATAAATTTTTTGACAAATGTAACCATTTGCTTGATATTTACTATTGATATAGAATTGTGAATTTAATCAAGACTAACTGGTAATTAAGAATTTATTGGCTGTATAAATTTTGTACATAGTTAAATTTGGCATTCCTCCTTGTTTTGATTTCTTTTTGGATGCTGTTTTTGTTTTTTGTTTTTTTGTTTTTTTGTTTTTTTGGTTTTTTTTTTTTTGGAAACAGTGTTTCTGAATGTCAAGCTGGACTGAAACTCGTGGAAGTATCATATACACAGTGCTGCTCTGCCCTCCTACAATTAAGAGTCATCATGGGAAAATTCATTTTACTTCTAGGGTTTTTTTTTCTGAAGTCACAAAATTATTTCAAAAAATACTTTAATTGTATTTCATCTATTAAACCTGACTAAGGTTTTTCAATTTGTTTTAGCATACACTGTGATAGTTAACAAAGTACAAGCCATTTAAATATATTTATTCCTCCCCTTCTCTTCAAAATAAAACAGGTTAAGTAGGAAGGAGACACATTCAAGTCATAAAATCAGAATGTTAAATATTAAAAGCACTGTAATCTTCACTTTTATAAAGCATTTACTGAAATTAAAATAAGAATACAACCCCCAAAATTGTCACAAGAAGATGTACTTTTGAAAGCATAATTTCAGACTTACTACAGACATTTGTAATTTTATCATTTAATTTGTCCAACTATTCTTGCGAAAAATGTTTCTTTGGTTAACTGAGCTTTATTTGTCCAAAATTTTATATTCACAGAAGAAATTTGTAGAAAATCTTAGATGTCTTCATCCCTCCTATTTTCACCATGCACATTTTAAACTGAAGTGGTACAGTTAATAAGGTCTCTTTACCCACTACTGTCTTAGTGTCCCTAGTTCCTCTAGAGAGGCATATACCAGGCACACTCTGGCCAGTCCATCCTCTATGTGAAGGATTAAACTTTCTGTTATGATTGAAACATCATTTGACAGAAAATATAATTGACTGGAATCATCCTGAATTAATGCATAAAATTTTCTGGCTCATTGAGTTAAGAATTAAAGCTCAGGTCATGATTTCTTCATGCAGGAAGAATTGTTCAGCTTCCAGCATCAAAAACACATTATCAAACTGAAGTATATATTTATGAAGTTGATGCTTTTATGTTTTAGAAAAAGTTCTACTATCAGACTATAAGTGATCATTGTCACAAGCACATATTTTATGTTGAAGATAACATAAAATTCAACAAACTTACTAGAGAAAATATGATTAAAAGTTTATTAAATCATGTATGTTGCAGCCATCTAGTTGAACTTTTATAAAACATAGCATTAAAAAAACATTATAGTACAGACTAAGATCAACAAGAATGTGTAGATTTTCATGTAGTGAACACAGGTATATACAAACACATGTACAGAATCTTACAAACATCAAAACAACAAAAATAATTGCTACCCAATCATAAAACATAAAACATTTGGTAAACTGTTTTCTGCTCGCTTTTTCTTAGAGCTTGTACCTATTCTCCAGTCTCCAATGACTTACCTCGTGATTTCATTGACATCTCAGACAAGAGCTTGTACACAAGCAGGAAAGACTGAAAGGAGCATGTGATGTGCAGAAGCCATAGCCTGAACACATTGTAATGTTCTATATGAAAATGGCATCCATAGGCTCACATATGCATATGTTTAGTACCTAGCTGATAAACTATATTCAAAAGATTAGGAGGTGTGCTTTCTTTTATAAGAGTTGCCTTGGCAATGATATCAGAACTTTTTAGGGAGCCATCTATAAAACCTTTGTTCAGTAATTCTGAAATATATTCATGCTTATTCCATAGAAACTCACTGATAATGCTTGAAAACATTTTCAGAATTTGTTTCTGAGAGAGTTACTGGCATCTTCTGGGTTAGTAGATACCAAGGAAGTTGCTAAACACCCAGTAAAAACATAAAACAATTCTCCAAATGTGTATTATTACATCTAATGTAACTACTGTGCAGTGTGTAGAGTTTTTCTTACAAAATAGAGCAGAATTCTGTACTGACTTATTGGTCTAAAAAGTTGTATATAACATAAATTTTGAACTTTCAAAAAACAAAATCCATTCCCCAAATAATTTCAACCTTAAAATGCATATAAGTGATAGAGATGTAGCTCAAAGGAACATATTAACAAGGACCTAGATTCAATCCTTAGTGTCATCAATATACATAAAAATGATACAGCACATATAAAGTACACCATAAAATTATAAATATCCATGAGATTTTTTGAAATGTTTCTACTCTTATTTCTCACAAAGCTAGATTTTGCTACTGATAATCATTAAAAATATAATAGATATAAATAAAGAAGTATTTTAAAAGCATTTGGTCATCATATGTGTATAATAAATATAAATAGCTTGGGTATAAGAAGGTTATAAAAATAAAATGGCTGTCAAATATTTCACTTTAAAACTGTCTCATTAATTTTCATTCTATGCCTATAGGGTAGGCAATAATAATTACTGTTTCTGTTTCAGAGATGAACAAACTTGGTCACACTGAAGTTAATTACTTACACAAGTTTAATTTAGGAGTCAGTTATAGAATAGGGAATAAAATGACAGTCATACATTTTCAACTTATAAAATTATATATTTAACTCAACAGCAATATTATTCAAAACTAAATGTTTTCATTATGTTGTGAGTAATTAAATTTACTGCATGTTCTGCTGCTAGATTGGTTCTCAGTTTAGGATTTTGTACATTTATCACTTTAACAGTACCTCACTGGATGGGCATTGAGAAGGTTTCATTACCAGTGCTTTAGGAACTTAAGTCTGTTATTTAATTTCCAAATTTGCCTTACCTTTATCAGTGGAAAAGTTCACACATTTATCATCATTTATCATGACAGTTATATGTAGAATTCCATGGATTCAATTTTGGAATGTTGTAAACATAGAATTTCTCTCTATGGTTCTACATGAGAACTTTGTGTTTGATGGATGACCCTAGTACAAAGGGTACCAAAGAGAGATTTCATTCCTTTACAAAGAAAAGCTTGAACTGGGAAACATCAAATCCTTTAGCACCTGCTAATGTATTATTTTCAGTATTGAACACATGAAAACATATTGACGTTATGAGGTTGATACTTTGCTTTCAGTAGATGTGGAGTTTATGTCATTTACTATAATAGTAACCATCTCCTTGGGTCTAGAGTGTAGCTCATTAGTCATAGAACATTGGTGTGTTTGGAAAGGACCACTATGTGCTTTATACTAGTCATGCTGGATGCTATACAACTACCTTTACCTCCAGCTCCAGGGAATCTGTTACCTACTTCTTTATGCAGGAGTATATGCATTTGTAGTGTACATACATTCACACTGATAAAGACATAAACTTAAAAGTTATAAACTCATTACAATCATTATCATTGCAATCATCTGTCATCATCATCATCATCATCATCATCATCATATTTTCATAATAAGAATCAGTATTCTTATACTAGGAAATAGATAACCACTTCATGGATCAAATTATAAGACTTAGATCCCTATTTTTGTCACTCTCAATAAATATCTGTTACTGTTAGTTCAGGTGGCATTGACACTAGATACCAAATAAACAATGGTACATAAAGAATTAATGGATTGAACTCACTCTACCTTATGAAATTAAATACTCAAAACACATAAAATATAAGTTTGATCCAGTGAGCAGACATTAATTTCCCTCAACTTTATGAATTATCAAGGAAGTCAAATGGATTAAGAACAAATACTTATAATTTCCCTCAAATGGATGAATTAGCTCAACAGGTTATATTCAATTAATATTTTACTAATATATTACTGATTATAGTTCTGCTTATTAACAAAGGCACAATATTATATTAGCTATATGTTTTGGCTTTAGTGTAGACAAAAATAACCAACACAATGTATATAAGCTTTCTGAACAGCGATAAGTTCTTTCACTTTCTCTATCTTCATTAGTTATCTAGAAGGCAAGGGTTGAAATAAGAGTAATAGCTCATATTATACATCTTTTCTGAGAATTAATTGAACTAATATATCATAGTCATTTTAGAATTATAAGTAATATAAAATGCTCAGTAGATGAATATATATTACTAGGCCAGGCCATGTGGGCACGTCCTGTTAATCCCAACCCAGATAGGGTAGACAGGTAGATCACTAAGTTAGAGGACAACCTAGGTTATAGAATGAGTTCCAGGACATCGAGGAATACACAGAGAAACTGTGAGGTATGTAACAATAACAAACACAACAACAAAGCTAACAACAAAACAGTATAAAACATACAAAATAACCCATAATTCTATAGTTACAAAGGGTTAGTATAAAATGATATTTTGATTAGTTCAAATTTCTCAGAATTTTGACCAGTCATATGATTTCTTCGTACCTTACAGATCCAACATCATCTTTTGAAGAAAATGAGTGTAATAAAATATAATTTTCGGTTATACAACACGACTGTAGGAAGAAATGATAAACAGGAATTGTCTTTTCATACTTCAATTTT
Organism: Apodemus agrarius; assembly: GCA_964023405.1. Lineage (NCBI taxonomy): Eukaryota > Metazoa > Chordata > Mammalia > Rodentia > Muridae > Apodemus > Apodemus agrarius. The sequence continues at coordinate 123,469,250 of OZ030007.1, forward strand.
TCTAATATGGGAGACAGTATAATAAAAGAGGCTGATGTGTTAAAATAGTCTTAGAAAGAATGATCAATGATTAAGCTACAAGAGAAAGATTATGTGGCAGAAGAAGAGCCCCAAAGGACAAAGTAGTTTAAAGTAATCATTGCTGAACATGACTTCAGTTTTAATAGTAAACACCTTCTTAGGATTCAGTCTAGAGAGATAAATCCTCCTTTCCTAGCCTCGTTTTATGTAACACCCTCCAAACTCTCATTTGATGGTAAATTTTGCTAATAGAGTTTGCTATCATATTTATAAAATGTACATATTGACTCGTCCAGTGCTACACTGACAAATTTTCAATATCCAGAAACCTGAAATGTTAGAGTTTGAAACAGGGATTTCATCAAGACACCAACATGACCATATGTGGGACTTTCCTTTTAATATATTTCATTCAGACTAAATAATTAATTAATGAAAGATACAAATCACCAAAAAAAAAAAGAATTTAAAATAACCAAGAATGTGTTGGGTGAAGATGAAGATTTAGAAGGGAGTGTACCTGCACTGACAAACATGAGAATTTGTGCAAGTGATAATGTGTGATAAAGTGATTTTCCACTAGAAATCTGAGAATTGAAGGAAATCAGAGAGAGAACAAATACCTGAAAGTAAGAGTCTCTTTCAAGACAGAGAAGCATCTGTTATGCGAGCTGTGAGGTGTGAGGAAAGCAGCTGAGTTGTTCCCAGAACTGCACTGTCTCTGCATCCTTGCAGCTTTCTTTAAAAGTCAGCATCCCAGGCTCTAATACAAAGTCTGCTGCAACCGACAACTTGCTTTCCAATGCACACTCTGTGATGTAGCAGGAAACATAATAATGCTGGGAGGGAGAAGACAAGTTAAAATGCTCAGATATTTACAGAGATTCATTCATTCATGAGAGTCCAGCTCAAAAGAGGCCCTTCTATTGCCTTGCTCAGAAGTTTGAAAGAGACCTCACACTGATAGAATAAGAAGACATCCAGAGACTATCACAGTGCCAGTCCCTGGATATTGCTCTGAAAGTGGGGAAGGAAATGAACAATTTTAGCCTCATGAATTTGCTCAGTATGCTGGTTTGATTGGTTAGATATAGTGAGAAATATTGTTGCTCAGATTCTTGGGCTGGTGCTGCTTATTACTTATTTTACCATCATGTATGCAAAAACATGGGTCCTCTGTTTCTATATAGAGTATAGGTATTTGCAAAAATTATTTGACCATAAAAATAGGTTTGCTAAATACATACATCAGGTGACTAATGTTATATCAGCTATTTCTGAGAAGCTTAAGACCTTAGTAAATTTCACCATTGATAACTTTATTTTTTAAATTGTTTTATTGATTTACATTCCAAATGTTGCCCCCTTCCCAGTCCTCCTACCAAGAGTTCTTCACCCCCTCCCTACTCCTCTTTACCTCTGAGAGGGTGCTCCCTATTCCCTACCGCCACCAACCTTAACCCCCCCAACTCACACTCCACCCAAATTCCCCATCCAACTCTTGTTCCCTGCATCCCCTTCCCTGGAGCACCAAGTCTCTATGGGATTTGGCACATCATCTCCCACTGAGGCCAGAGAATGCAGTCCTCTGCTACATATGAGCCAGGGTGCCATGGACCATCCCATTTGTGCTCTTTGGTTTGTGACTTAGTCTCTGGGAGTTCCCAGGACTCCAGGTTGTCTTCAGAAACATCCTAAACCTTCTAAGCCAAGGCGTCATTTGCCTCCTGCTTACTTCTGATGCACCTGAATATGTCTTACAATATCTCACAATACCAACCACTACCATTCTATTATGCGTGTGTGAAGAATATTTCTCAAAACAAATACTTAGATTTCAAATAACAAAATGTTAGTTTGGAAAAAACTGCACGGTAGTGACATGTTGCAGAAGAAAGAAAAAATTAAAGAGTTTCTTCCAAGTTCTTTCTACCATGCTTGCAGAGTATAGCTTCTTGATTACTATTTATATCATTATACATGCAGAATATATTAGAGTCTCAATAATTTGGAATATTAATTTCATTTCTAAAAATTAGTGAGTTTTTCCTTTCATGAAAATACATTTTTCTCACATAATATATGCTGGTTGATTATGGTTTTCCCCAGTCCATCCCTACCTACCCTCCCATCTAGATACATTTATTTTCTGTCTCTCATTAGAAAACAAACAGGATTCTAGAAGAATATGATATAATATAATATAATATAATATAATATAATATAATATAATATAATATAATATAGCATACCATATACAACAAGATAAAGCCCAAGAATTAGAGATTGTGACAATATCTGATTTGACTTAAGGCCTACTGAGTGAGATGGAACCCATATCAACACTGCTTGGGTGACAGAGAACCATGGACTAAATATCCCAGGGACTTCAAGCATAACCAAATATTGTTGAGGTTTCGTCTTTTGCTATGCATTGTAAATGCTAAATACTGGCCCACAAAGTCTAGTTACTCCCAAGAATGAGGAGATCCTCACATAGACCAAGTGATACTATGTAACTTTGTTCCTTAATTTAAAAATATTGGTTGAATAAAGATGCCTACAGCCTATAGCTGGGAAGAAGAGATAGGCAGAGTTTCAGTTTTGGGGCTTAGGGTCTGAGACAAGAAAATACAAGGAGAAAAGAGAAAAGTTGGAATGAATAAAGGACAACACGGGGTAGGTGAATCTTAAAAATATTGCCATGAGGGCTGGCAAGGCAAAGTAAGATCTATCTAGGCAGAACATGACAAGTCATATCGGGGGGTTAATAACTACCCAACTCAAGTGCTGATTAAGGTTTATTATAAATATAATAATTTTGAGTCTTTTACCTGGAAGCCAAATGATCTAAGGCAGGGTAGAAACCCCTGATTAAGATTAAATATTTACTACAACAAAATACTACAGCTTAAAACAAAGCAAAACAAAATCCCATGGACATAGGGTAGAACCAAATACATCTCTTTAAAACAACAACAAAAAAAAACCCATAACTAAACCATAGTGAAAAAATACATAATGGCATCCTCTATATTTGTGTACCAGTCCAGTGCCTTGCTTCTTTGATGACCAAAGAAGTTTCCTCCTGCAGCAGGAGACATTGGCACACTCAGGAATCCAATGAAAACTCTAAACTGTGAGCCTTAATATAAACTCAGAGGACCTTGTGCAGGCAGGTGAGGTCTGGTGCATGATGCTCTAGATTAGTGAACTGATGTAAGACATCTTTGCTCATGTTGATTAGGAGGTCCTTGCTTTCCTGGCATCCTCCATCCCCTCTGGCTCTTAGATTCTTTCCACCTCTTTTTCCAGGGTGCTCCCAGAGCTGTAAGTAAGGGATATGATGAAGACATACCATTTACGCATGAGTGTTCCAAGGTTACTTGGTCTCTGCATATTGTCTGGCTGTGGCTCTTAGTATTCGTTTCCATCTGCTGCAGGAGGATGCTTCTTTGGTAATGATTGAAGAAGGCACTGATATATGAATACACCAAGTGCCATTAGGTATCATCTTTTCAGGATGATTTTGTTTGTTTGTTTGTTTGTTTGTTTGTTTTAAACAGTAGTATTAGGTTTACCTGAGATCTCTGGGATTATCTAGTGTCTGATTCTCAGTCATGCAAACATTATGGCTTCTATCTACTGCAATGGGTCTTAAGTTAAATGAGATATTAGGTGGCTACTCCCACAAGCGTTGCACCACATTTGCTCTAGCATATATCACAGGTAGGACACCATTGTAGATCAAATTTTTCTCTAGGTTTTTCTCAAATGTTTTTCTCTAGGTTGACACTTGTAATTCCATTTCTGGTAGTGTTCATAAGACCTTCCTGGACCAAATACGTCAGAATGTTTGTATGAAGGCTCTGAGTAGGCATCAGCTTAACTTTTCCATATCCCATGAGTTGCATAGGTGGTTTCTTTAGCAATAGGGATTTACTGTCAAATTTTTGGGAGCAGTAGCCTTGGTTGTTTGTCTGGGACCCCTTTTGCTAAAAACTAAATTGCAACCCAGTCTTGGTAATAGAAGCTTCTATTTGTTGAAAAGAGATGGGCATCTTGTACTCTGTCTCCTGAATTTTTGGTGATTTATCTCTCTGTCTGTCTGTCTATCTATCTATCTATCTATCTATCTATCTATCTATCTATCTATCTTACTGCCCTTCCCTAATGAGATATAAACCCTAATCTCTTATTTTATAACTAACCTCTCTGGGTCTACAGATTGTAATTTGGTTATCATTTATTTAATAGATAATTTCCATGTATAACTAAAGACATACTGTATTTGTTTGTCTAGGTTATGAAAAACTCACCTGGGTTGATTTTTTTCTAGTTCCATACATGTAGCTAGAAATTTCATGATGTTATTTTTTAAAAAGGCTGAGTGATACTTCATTCAGTAAATGTACCACATTTTTTATCCATTCTTCTGAAGAGGGAAATTAGGTTGTTTCCAATTTTAGAGTATTATAAAAACAGAGAGAGGCAATAAACATCATGAGCAATGACTCTGTGGTAGGGTGAATTGTTCTTTGGGTATATTCCCAAGAATGTTATAACTGTATCTAGTGATGGAGGGATTCTCATCTTTCTGAGGAACAACCCCAGTAATTTCTACAGTGGCTGTGTAAATGTGTACTCCCATCAACAACAGATGAATGTTACCCTTAGTATCCATCCTTTCCAACAGGAGCTATCACTAATTTGATTGATCTTAGTTATTCTGGTAGGAGTAAGATGAAATCTCAAAGTAGATTTGGTTTGCATATTCCTGGTGGCTAAGAATGTAGACCATCCCTTTGAGGGTTTCTCAATTTTTTAAGGAGTGAAAATATAAGTAAAGTCCTGCAACTAGACTGCCTGTATCCATAGTCAGAGGACAGTAATTGTTTTATATGTAATTTAATATTTTAAATTTTAATTTTTTGTTTTGTGTGTGCTCTATGTTTGTGGAGTGTATACTACTATGCATATGCAGATAGAAGTAAGGGAAAGATATTGAAATAAATTCATTTCCTATTCATCTCACCATCATTTTGCTTGTTTGTTTTAAACAGTAGTATTAGATTTACCTGAGGTCCCTGGAATTATCTAATCTCTAATTCTCAGTCATGCACTTGCTAACATATCTCATTTAAAAAAACTACAATAAAAAATAAAACAAGGGCTTTGGTCACAGAATGAGTCCCACATAATTAATCTTTAATTTTATATGAGTTAATGATGTCAATAATGTACTGCATTTTAAATTGTTTAGCACTAACTAAATAATTAAACAATGTGTCAGATAGGAGGGGCACACATTTTTGATAAATAATGTTCATTAATGCCAATGTCATCAGGTTTATAGTGAGACTGAGTGTTAATTACAAAAGGTGACAAAAGATGGAAACGTAGGTGATAAATTTTCTACTTGAGACAAATTAAGTACTCCTTCCTACTCAATAATAAGGGATTTGTTGGACATAATAGCAAAATCAACTGATTACAGAGTATCTGACATCTACACATTTACACAACAATATTGTTACATTTAAATTATGTTCTGGCTGTTAATGGCATTTGTTGGCAGCCTGAGAAACTGGATTTGTTCCCCCAGACACACGTATTAGAAGGAATGATTGTACATATACAAGTTGTCTTTGTGTGTATATATGAGATTGTGCATGCCAACATACATGCACAAATACATACACACACACACAAACACAAGTACAAATTGCTTAGCCTATTTAATGTTACTTGTATTCATATTTTCCAGATTGCCCATCTCTCATTAGATAGCAAATTGGTGTGTTTTTCCTTGGGGAAGATAAATTCTCTAGCTATCAGCATTACCTTAGTTGTCAAAGCATACCTTTGTGGTAACTACTAGCTCTCTTATTAGAGTTAAGTTCCTCTTAAAAAGAGGAAAATGCTTCCTGGTACTGAAAACCTTGCGAGTTATCAGGGTCTAGGAAAGAACTGTATATTGGAGGAGAACCTAAAAATACAACTTTACTAAACCAGCATAATCCCGAACTATACTCTAAATATCTATTCTTCGGGTAAATGTCTGCACTTCATCAAGAAAATTTCTCTCTGAAACAGAGATCAGAAAACACAAAATCAATTGAAATGTAAATGTGTGTATTGGAATCTCACCTGATCCTGGGTATACAAACATGTGTGTCTGTAACCACTGTGTATTCTGTACTTTGCCTTTGGCTGTTTGTTTTCTGTTTGCATTTTGTGTCCCATTGTTTGTTTTTGTTTGTTTTGATGTTATGTTATTATTTTTCTTTTATCCCTGTTTGTCTTATAGCAAGAGACGGAAAAGGTGTAGCTTCAGAAAGGAGGGAAGGAGGGTGGGTTCTCAGGAGTTGAATAAGGGAAAACTATAATCAGAATATATTGAATTGAAAAAATATGTTTTCATTAAAAAGGAAAGGCATAAAATAAAAGAAAATGCAATTCCCATACTTAAGTCTCAAGGAACAGAATAGAAGAGTGGGGGGGGCAGAAAGATTTTAAGAGCCAGAGGATAAGCGAGTTTGCTGTGAGACTGTTTCCTAATAATGTCAGAAGTCACACCCACAAATTCTTATCAATATGATGGACTAAACATGAGCTGAACAATGACAACAATAATAGATATACCAAAGGAGATGGGGGAGAAGCCCAGGAGGCCTCAACCTTACACACGCAAAAAAAGGCTTTTTATTGTAATAATGATTCTGAACTCTCCTCCTTTGTGGTAATACCCAAGAAATTAGTAAACAGCAATTTCAGTACTTAATTAAAACTGAGTGCTTATTTTCACTTTCACACAAAAGTCTTTACTAATGGCTGTTGAATGTGTTGATTCTTCTGTACGTATTGAACATAAATTCCATTAGAAATTAATTCAAATAAATTGCTTCATTTTGCTATTGTTTGTGTTCTTTTATAGTCACATACTTTTGCCTAATATGTTGTTCCATTTAACTTATATCCTTGTAAAGTCACCCCAAATGACCAATTAGACCTAGGACTTACTAAGGAAACTTATGAACAAGATCACATTTTAATAGTGTCAAATTCTTATGACAGAAAAATACAATAAATACTGTCGGAACCAAGTATAGTGTTTCACACCTGTTGCTTCAATATTCAGAAGTTGTGGTAGGAAGGTAGTTTGAGGTCTGATCTTCCTGTGCTAGGAAGTATGACTGTGCCTTCCAAAAAAAAAAAAAAGAAAAGAAAAGAAAAGTAAAAGAAAGAAAAAACAAACAAATAAATGCAGTATGAATGGTTGGAAAGCAAGCTCCTCTTTGAAATAGAGATGCATTGGAATCAATAGTCTCTGTTCCTTATACCAGATGCTGTTACAAATCACCACAGGGAAGAAAGTCAGTCTGCTTCTGTGTAATGCAACATATCAGCAATGCATAGTCATGTTATTAATTTTTATATCAAGAAATTGATACCATGCTCTCATGAAAATTCCATAAAAATAGTTCAGAAGTTTGGTGTATATTAAATACTATTCACAACTTAGGAAAATATTTTAACTGACATTTCAATATTTTTTAAATTTTTTAATGTTTTATTTGTGTTTTACATGCAATTATGAGTCTGTGTGTGTATGTGTGTGTGTGTGTGTGTGTGTGTGTGTGTGCATCTTAATATGTTTGTACTTTTGTAGAAATCAGAAGTTGCTCCTATGTGACTTCTTTAGTCATTTGGAGATGGGGTATCTTACTGAGTCAGGGAAGGTCATCCTTTCTGTTAGCTTGGCCAGCTATTGGCTATTGACCTCCACTGATCACCACATCTCACCAGACCCTCACCTTGGGTTACAAGAGTTCTTCACTTTATCCTGATTTTATGACTTCTATGTGAGTGCTGAAATCCCTGAACTAAGTTCCATGTGACTTAAGGAGAAGCACTTGGCACTGACCCATCTCTCAAGTACCATATCACAACTGATTTTTTTCCATTGTATTTTAGTTATCTAAAGCCCCTCCTTGTCTCTCTCTGTCTCATACTCTTCCCCCCCCCCACTGCCCCATTTGTCTAGTTTGTGTGTGGGTTTGTGTTTTGTGTGTGTGGGGATAGATGGGGGTGTGTTGGGGGGGGTGTGGGTGTGGGTTTGTGTATACATTCCACAATAGGGAAGTCAGAAGAAAATTTTGAAGCATTTGTTCTTTCCTTCTATAATGTGGATTCAATGTGTCAACACAATTTATTTTATTAGCCTTGATAGAAAATGTCTCTACCCAATGAACCATCTCATATCTGATTTTTAAAGCAACCTTTTAAATACATTAAAATGTGTAATTGCCTAAATCTGGAAGCAACCAGGGTGCCATTCAACAGGCAAATATATAAATAAAGTGGGATAATTTATAAGGTAGAATATTGTTTAGAACACAAATCAGTGAACTCTACAGAGATATGAAGAAAAAAAGAAAGTTAGGGTCTGATGAGACCAGGAATGGTGGGGAAGGCTGGAATCTAAGCCCTGTAGGAGCTGAGGATGGTGATTGGAACCAGCTTGGGCTATAATGTGAGATAAAGGAGATGAATGGTTGATATTTACTTTTGCCTAGTTTGCCCTTTTCTCTCATTGTCAAATTCATCTACCCTGCTATATGGCTCCTTTCTTATTTGATATCAGAGCTCAATTTATTTGTGATACCATCTTGAGTTGAATATTAGCATCTCTCCAAGGATCCTTCCCAGCCTTTAGAGCTAGACTGGGACTACTGAAGCACCAACTTCATAGGCCAAGTAGCTAGTTACCAGTGTCTCTGGTTCATCAGTATAAGAGAGCTATTGTTGGACATCATTGTATAAAACAATCTAAAAATCTTGTTCACACACACGTGCGCGTGCACACACACACACACACACACATGCACGTTCACATGCACACGCATATACACATTGTAAACACTGTCTCACACTCTATGTTTTGTTCCCATAAACAGCCTTGACAAATACATTGACATACTACACTTTATAGTTGTAGTGTCATTCTTGTTAGGTAGGGTAAGAATTCATACTCTTGTCAGCAAGTTCTGGAATGTACTGCTACTCTCAGCCTCTTAAAATTTTTTATTAATTTGTTTTTTTCTAAATAACTTCATTGCTGATTTACTAGTCCTTATTATTTGTATAACCGATATCACTCCCTTTACTTTCTCTGAAGGTATCATTTAACATTAGTCTTTGGGTATCTGATGGTTTTAGTTCTCTCTCACCTTGAACCCAGGCCCTACAAAGTGCTACAGTAATAGTGTATTATTATTACTATCATTATTAGTATTTTCATCACCATTAGTTTTCTTAAGATTTGTGCTTCTGCATAATCAATTTTTTAACTACAAGAGATAGCTAAATGATGCAATTATTTCAAAACAGAGCATGGAGTGTTTTCTAACTAATTGCTTTCGGGTTTTTCCATTAAATAACTATTGGGCAACGTAAGAATTTTGTGTCTCTTTTGAAGGTAGATTAAAAAAACCAATAATGCAGCAACATTCAATGATGTTCTACACTAGTGTTCTTTATTATACATGTTGTATTTTTTTGTTTCAATTTACAGTGTTTCTTGCTTGAGATAAAGATGTCAGTGACTGAAGCTCTAGAAACATTCAGATTATTACAAAAAAGCTTTCCCCTATGTTCTTTGTAGCTCTGTCTTCTGATTCTTTGTAGAAAGTTGACTGCAGAGGGATATTTCTGCCAACCCTGGACATCTTAGCTTTATCAAAGGCCATGCAAAATGGAATTATTCAATTCACAGTGAGCTTACTGATTTCAGGATGTGTCTTTCCTGACACCAAAATCCTTTCAGCTCAGGTCCCCTGATATGCTTCCCTCTCTGATGTTCCTATCCATATCACTATGAAACATTCCATCAGTTCCCAAAACACTGAAGTTACATATGTGGTTATTAAAAATAAAAGATAGAGTGTTTTTCCCTAAGGATTTTTCCTTTCTTTGGGAACTGTGTTTATGAAGTACATCCTGGGATCTGTCTCATTCATACCAACTGAATAAGGTTCACATGACACCTGTGAAGATTCAATTGATTTTGGTAGCCTTTTGTGTTCTAAAATCTGTATATCACATTGAACCTGAAGATATAGTGCTCACTAAGAATGCAGTTCTTTTTCTCCCTGTTGCTTTATATGACTTGTAGGAGGGAAAGAAGATAATTTAACAAGGACACCACTTTGAAAGTCCTATACAGTATCTTTGGCTATATCTTTACACATCTTCTGTAAGTTACTTTGGCACACACAGTGAGACATCAAACAGTCATTACACAGTCAAAGTAATCACATAATTTTCAATTGTTTACTATTAGTGAGGAGTTATTTAGAATAATGATGGGCTGGAGAAGATGGCTCAGTGGTTAAGGGCTCTTCCAGAGGTCCTGAGTTCAATTCCCAGCAACCGTATTGTGGCTCACAACTATCTGTAATAGGATTAGATGCCCCCTTCTGGTGTGTTTGAAAACAGCTACAAAAATAGAAATAATAGAATAGAATACAAGAAATAGAATAGTGATTAAGATTGTCATTCTATTAACCTATTTTATTGCATTAGTGCTATGTTTTCAGGTCCATTTATTAGGATCTAGAAAGGTCAATGCATCAGTATAGGAGAATACCAGAACAGGGAAGTGGGAAGGGGAGGATGGGGGAACAAGGGGAGGGAAAAGGGCATATGGGACATTTGCGGGTTGGGGAACCAGGAAAAGGAAAATGAAATGTAAATAAAGAATATATCCAATAAAAAAAGAAATATATGCTTAAGTATATGAAACTGACTGAGCTTCAGTCTCTAATATTCTGAGTATATGTTAAACCTATTACATTTCTGCAGACATTTATTTTATTTTAAGATCTCATACTCTGTGAATAGGAGTAAATTAGTAACAACTTTGAATTTGATTGCTATAATTATGTAGCCAGACCAAAGATGCAGAGAACATGGTATTATATATAAGCCATGCCTTCTTGTGAGATAACTAAGAAATATTTACCATGACAGGGGCATACGTGCACCAATTTCACTGAAGGATATTAATATGGTAAAAAGATGAAAATGGCATAAAACAGGAAACCAACAGACCAGACTGTGTTATTCTAATACTTCAGGAAGGAATGGGTAGAAAACTATATTCCCCGATGTCAGTACAGCTTACTGGAAAATTAGCAGTGCTTAATTTCTTCTGAATCAACAACCAATGGTGATGGAAACACTTGAAATTCATTAATATTCAGATTATTCCATATGGTATAGACCACATCTTTTAATCTTCCATCATAAATAATAAGCTGTGATTTCAATAAAGCAGCATTAACATTTTGTTGCAACAGTTTAACATTTATGTCATTGTGTAACGAAATATACATAGTGATCCAATCTGCCAAGTCTGTGAGTAGAGCTATCATCTCCTCAGTAGTATTTCTGCATTCCACATAAACTTAGAAGCAATATTTTGTGTTTTGTACTTTAGTTAAACATTTCTACCCTCCAGGTCTATTTCTTTCTCTCTTTTGATTTTTAATATCTTTTAATGTCTTCTCTTCAAGACAACCTCTATTAAACACAGTTTTGCACATTTTCTATTTTGTGTTTCTATTTGGAATCCACTTCCATCTCTGGGACTTCCTGAAGCTTTTGCCCACTCCCTTATCCCCAGCAGCTGCAGATTTCCATTCATTCTCCTGGCCCTTCCATCTCTCCTGTCTCTCCCTATACCTGCGGCCTTTCCACCCCCTCCCCTCTACCACCACTTGCCTACTTGCTTCTGCCTCCTGTGACTATGTAATTCAATATCCTTGCTCGAACCTTCCTTCTTGTTTAATTTCAATAGGTCTATGGGGTGTATCATGGGTATTCTGTGATTTATGGCTAACATCCCCTTATCAGTGAGTACATACCATGCATGTCTTTTTGGGGTTGGATTACCTCATTCAGTATGATATTCTCTAGTCTATCCATTTCCCTGCAAAAATCATGATATACCCACCCCCTTTTTAAAATACTATTATTGCTTTTTATAAGCTTTTTTTAAAAAAAAAACTGTTGAGTAAAGAATTATTTCCATGATAACTTTCAAGCAGAAATTGGACAAATAGAAGCCAAAGACTACTTAAAAGTTAATGACAATAACAGGAAATACTTGGCTCTGCCCAATGGTATTTGGGAAGAGATGCTTTATGATTGACACTTATTAGAAATCTACAAAAAAATCAATATAAAAAACCCAAAAATTTTAGAAAGAATTTTCCAAGAATATACAAGGCCAAGAAAAATAAAGATGGGAAATGACAAGAATGACTGCACGTGTATATTTTAAAATTTTTGCTAGCTTAACTATGCTTGAAGAAGTGGGATATTAGTCAAAAGCATTTGCAGCAAAATCCTAGCCACATATGCAGCAGAGGATGGCATTGTCTGTTGTCAATAGGAGGAGAAGCCCTTGGTTCCATTCCCCATTGTAGTGGAGTTCCAGGTTACTGAGGTAGGAGTGGGTGGGGTGAGTACCCTCATAGAAGCAGGAGGAGGGGGGATGTCAAAGGGTGGATCCTGAAGGAAAACCAGGAAAGGGGATAACATTTGAAATGTAAATATATAAAATAGCTAATGAAAAAAAGAAAATCTTTTTACTTTTTACTGTTTCTGAAAGCATCACACATTTAGCATATACTTACCTAAGTGCTCCATGTAGTCTGAGTTGCCCTTGAACTTTCAGTCCTCTAGTCCTGAGTGCTGAATCATAAGTATCTACTACTGCGCCTGACACACAATACTTATCTTTTAATTTTTACTCCATAATTTTGTATTTTTAAGGACACATATATTTAAAATTATGAAAAGTAGCTAACAATGTATCGTGGGAAAATGTTCAAAACCTACATTATTGTTTTAACAGAAAAATGTGATTGATGGCAATGTAATGAGTATTAATCATAAAATAAACTGAATTCCAAAACTTAAAAAAAATATGAGGACCTGCTTGAATTCTGAACGCAGCACTGGCATCACAGGTTCCTAGTAATGTACTTCATTGCCTGTTATGATTGTGTGTGGGGAGAAGCCCTTTACCTTGCTGACTTCCAGATAAGTCTAGAAAGCAGGCACCACATGGTCACAGAGAGATGTTTCCCCACAAACAAAAACAGTGAAGAAATAGAGTATGATAGAGAGGATACTGAAGTTTTTTAGATGTTAAGGAACTGACTCCTAATTAAAATATTCATTGAAAATTCAACCATAATAAGGATAGCATCAACAAAAATATTATTAGTCATTTTACTTATCTGATGTGTTATCCTGAAAGGTTAATTCTTTGTAGTCTAAAACAATATATTGCTTTTTTTCTTTAAGCTTTAGTTTAATATAAATAACTAAAACCACCTCCAGAATAGTTCATAAGCATAATTCTGATTATAAACCCTTACTAAGTGAAGCCTCTGGGAGTTCCCATAATTTAAGGATGCATTTTATTATGTTTAAATACAGGGGGTCTTAACAAATGAGCCTCCTGATGGATGGAGTCAGCTCTAAAAGGCACCAGACTAATAAGTGTAAACTCATGCGTGTCTTTCTTTTACAATCTGTGATGCTCTACCAGATTCTATAATATAAATTGGAATTCACATAGTCATTCTAAAAACAGTCCCTGATTGGTGATTTCTCCTCTTGGAGAATTAACACCAAACACGTGTATTATGAATATTTTACATAGATAATATGATTCCTTATGATATTTTGAGCTACCCTTATTGATTTTTATAACACATTTTCCATTTCATGGATCATGAAGAAGGTAAGATTTTTAAGCATACTACAAAAATAACATTACAAATTGGATACAATTAGAATTGAATAACATCATTATGGGAGAGTACAAGAACAGTAAGGTGGGAGGGGGTAGATGAGAGAGCAGGGGGAGGGAAAAGGACATGTGGGACCTTTGGGGGTGGGGAACCAGAAAAAGGGAAATGAATTGTAAATATAGAATATATCCAATAAAAAAATAAATCTAGAGAAAATAAAAAAAAAGAATTGAATAACATAATTGTTTCTTACAGATTTCTGTGAAGTGCCAAGTTTACTAAACATGGAGAAGTCACTGACTGGCTTTCATTTGTTGGATGCTAAGTGACAACTGTAGCAAATGGTCCCTGATTTATGCGACCTGACAATAGAGTGTAATATGGTGGAGTGCCTAATAGAACGTTTACATGCTAAATAACTAAAATAAATCACCTATAACAACAATGGCTTATATATTTTTATAAGTATAGAAGTATTAGAGTATTTTCACTGAAAAAAATAGAATTCATGATGGAGATGACAAATAGGTGGAAACATTTTCCAAAATATTTGTATTCTAGCTGGCTCAAACAGATTAGAAAGTTCTTGGATGTGATCAGAGCAGCCATGCTGCTGGCTTAAAATTCCTCTGTAAGCAATGACACATCCTTTGTGGTATATTTAAAAAGTTGAACTCCACACCCAGAGTCATTAGTGTCCCCATTCAGAGTCTCTATTGTAAACTCAAGGCAATAGTCTGAAGAAGCTAGAGTCTAGTCCAGAACTTAGAGAGACTGGAGCTTGCCATCCACATTCAGGTAGGTCTTCCTTCCTCCATTGCTTTTTGATGTGGTTCTTTGGAATCAATCTTAGAGAATCCTTTTGCTAATCCTAAGCATCACTCAATATCATTCAGTCGACCACAAGACTATTACACATCCATGTGACATTACATTATCAATAAGAGCCTTGAACTATTATTCCCAGACATTGATAATTCTAGAGTAGAATAAACAAAGTAGAAATTGGTAAATAATTCATCAAAATCAACTAACAGGTTTTTTTTTTAGGTGTACATCTTTACATTTCTGAAAAGTATTTCCATTTTACAATGAACCAGCAAAAAGAATAGATTCATGAGTAAAACTCACCATGATTGTGGTGAAATAATCCTTAACATCTTGTAAATCAGGGATTAAATTGATGCTTTTTGCTTGACACTTAACAACAACTCTGAAACAAACTGATAAAAAGAAAGGCTCTGTGTTTTTATTGGGGCACACAGTGGATCTGGCTCTGGAGGTATGGGTATGGCTCTGGAGGTAATGGGTTCCCCATTATTGGCCTTGCAGCAGAAGCCCTGTTTTAGGACTTCAACACTTGGGTGACCCCCCTTCCTCTTGCTGTTCGGGAAACAATTCTCTGTCAACTTCTTTCTTGTACTATACTGCTGTGAAACTATTCTCCCTCAAGCCCTAGGCCCCCACAGCTCAGTTGTTAGACCTGCAGCTGTCAGCCACTAGCTTCTGTATGATGACCCAGTAAGCCTCCATTTGGGACACCAGCAGGAATATTTAAATAACGCCTCTCACACAATGGGCATCTATCTCATTGTCTTTGGCCATGCCTGCTGGGTCCGCATTGAGATATCTTCTGGAAAATCCCAAACCTTTGAAATCAATACCTGATTTAAAGGCATACTAACTAATACACCTTGGCCATAAGGTATGGCCCCTGTTAGATAATGACTCCAAGTGGCCGCTTAATTGCACATTTGATCCTACCATTCTAAGGAATCGGAATCGTTATACATGCTGCCAGTGGAAAGAGGTTTTCTAGGTCCAAGCTTTTACCTATCTTTATTCCAAACCCTCTCTTTGCCCTTCCTATCCCCTGACTCAACTCATTCTAGCTGTGAAACCTCTCCCAGATGACACTACAATTCTCAATCCAGCGAATGAACCTCCCCTTGCTGCCACTTACTTGCCCCTACAACCTCTAATACCCCAGTCCTCAGAGCCTCCTTGCTTGACCTCTCCAGACTCCGTCCTTCCTCCTGTTTCAACTGTATGCTGCTCCAGCCATCCTAAGCTGGGACCTACTATCAGCCCTCCCACCATTCACTCTACTTCTACAGCCAAGCCCTGTATTTCTTCCCCCACACAGCCTAACCCAGGATCAACCCTTCCTTTAAGGGAAGATTTTGGGGTAGATGACCTAATTAGGATGCATGTGCCATTTTCTTTAAATGAACTTTCTCCAAGAGAAAAGAAGATTGGGATCTTGTACTGCCAATTCTACTGTGTTTATTTTAAAAAAAGTATTGAGTATGTTACTCAGTCTTATAGTTTGACTTTCCATGATATACATATGATTCTCAGTGATAATTTACTTCCTAATGAGAGTAGGCAAGGTTGGCAACAGGATAGAATACATGCATATGAGATTCACCTGACAGACTCAGTATACCTGATCAGCTCTGATCAACTCGGTCAGGATCCTCAATCAAATTATAATTCCCCAGGTAATATTTTAGCAAGGAACCAAGTCACAATTCACCTCCTAGCTGGTCTCTGTCGAGCTTCCATAAGCAAGTACATTTTGAAAATCTCCAAGAGGTCGTATAGGATAAACAAGAAAACCTGACTCAGTGTTCAGAATACTTTATAAAGGCCCTATAACAATATGTTAATTTAGACTTTGTCTTAGTCAGGTTTTCTATTCCTGCACAAACATCATGACCAAGAAGCAAGTTGGGGAGAAAAGGGTTTACTGATCTTAAACTTCCACACTGCTGTTCATCACCAAAGGAAGTCAGGACTGGAATTCAAGCAGGTCAGGAAGCAGGAGCTGTTGCAGAGGCCATAGAGGGATGTTTTTTACTGGCTTGCTTCCCCTAGCTTGCTCAGCCTGCTCTCTTATAGAACCCAAGAATACCAGCCCAGAGACAGTACCACCTACAAGGGGCCCTCCCACCTTTATCACTAATTGAGAAAATGCCCCACAGCTGGATCTCATGGAGGCACTTCCCTAACTGAAACTCCTTTCTCTGTGATAACTACGGCCTGTGTCAAGTTGACACACACAACCAGTCAGTACAGACTCTGAAAACCAAGAAGGTAGACCACTCCCGATGACCTACTTTTTTTCCCAGAGCTACCATGACATTAGGGCCAAACAGGTGTTTGGAGAGGAGGCCTCTAACTCCACAGACAGAAGTCTTGGCACTGGCTTTTAAAGTGTAGCATCAGAGAGAGAAAAAGGCTTGTGGACAAAAATACCACAAGCTGCCAATGGCTGTGCAACCAGCTCCAGCCATGGCCTGGGCTTCCTGGCCTAATACGTATAAGGAACCACCAGATATCTACTGAAAATGTGGTCAGCAAGGTCACTAGATGAGGGCTTGTCCTAACCCCTGCAATCTACCAAGGCCATGCCCAAAGTGCCCTCATGCTGCTCCAGACATAGGGACATCACTCCAATGTAAACCCCCAGCTGACCTCCTAGGCTTGGCTATGAATGTCTGAGGAGGCCTCAGCTCAATTGACCTGATCATTTCCATCACCTGGAGGGAGCTGGATTGTCATCATGGTATCTTCTTGGCTCATTTCTTTCCTTTTGGACACTAGGCCCACTTACTAGATCCTGACAGGTTTTTGGGGACCTACCTCTACTTTTTGGTCTCTTAGAGTTGGGGGTAGGAGGATGACCTTACCTTCCTCACCAAACCCCCCCACTTAGTTGTCTTTTTAGGAATGTTCCTCTTATCCATTCATTTTTAATAGTGCCAAAGTGTCCTGTCCCCTTATTGGGAAGGGATTTTCTACCTAAGTTCGAAGTTTCTATTTATTTTGCCCGTGGGCATTTGCCTAATTCCAAACTTGCCTCCTCCTCCTAGCCACCCAAGCTACTAAAACTAATATGTTGTTATACTTACCAGCCTCTTAGGTAGACCAAAGAGTCTGGGACATCCAGAATCTATTGCTAAACAGCATTCTCCTGTTGTCACTGAATTACAGGACCCTACCAGGTACCTCACCCAAGCTCAATACCATCTTTCTCTCCAGAGCCTTAAGAGATTTAAGCCTATTATCTCTGACTTCTTAAGGAAAAAACTTCTCTTTCCTACCTCTTCCCCCATTAACACCCTATACTAGCAGTTAAGAAACCTAATGGAATCCATCACATGGTTCAAGATCTCAGGGTCATTAACTTTGCAGTGATTCCTTTCCATTCAGTTTTCGCTAATCCTTAGGAAGTATTTATTTTTTGTAAACTAAAAAGAAATTTTGCAACCTTCAAGCAATCTACTTGAATCTCCCCCTTGTAGGTCAAATAAACTCAAGATAAATACCATAAATTAATAGCATGTTTCTCCCTCCATCTGCCTATTCATGAGGGTGGGATCTATTTCACTTTCTCTAGTACTGAGAACCCCCACCATTCTCCAACTACCAAGACCATGGGCCTAAGAGTTTCAAATGTATAGCCAAGAAAAAGTTTTTCTGACCTTCACTCTGAAGGGAAAGAGCTAGCAGCACACAGGGACTAAGATCAATGGAGCAGCTGGGATGGAATCCTTCCTGCTGCCAATGGCACCAGGGAGCCAGGAGACTCCACAGCCTTCTGTGCACAGTCTGCCAGGAAAGAGTGATCTCCCAGCAGCACTTTCACTTCTGAGCTCAGAGGAGTAAGGACACAGGATTACAGGCCCACAGGAGGAAAAAACTCCAGCCAGAGACCACAATACCAACTAGCACAAGAGATAACTAGATGGCAAAAGGCAAGCACAAGAACCCTACCAACAGAAACCAAGGCCAGATGGCAACATCAGAACCCAGTTCTCCCACCACAGCAAGTCCCAGATACCCCAACACACTGGAAAAGCAAGAGTTGGATTTCAAATTGTATCTCATGATGCTGATAGAGGGCTTCAAGAAAGACTTAAATAGCTCCCTTAAAGAAATACAGGAGAACATCAGTCAACAGGTAAAAGCCCTTAAAGAGGAAACACAAAAATCCCTTAAAGAAATACAGGAGATCATGGGTCAACAGGCAGAAGCCCTTAAAAAAAAACACAAAAATCCCTTAAAAAATTAAAGGAAAACACAAACAATCAAGTGAAGAAACTGAACAAAACGATCCAGGATCTAAAAGTGGAAGATCTAAAAGTGGAAGTAGAAACAATAAAGAAATCATAAAGTGAAAACTTTAGAAAGAATTCAGGAGTCATAGATTTAAGCATCAACAACAGAACACAACAGATAGAAGAAAGAACCTCATTAAATATAGTGCTGAAGATACCATAGAACACATTGACTCAACAGTCAAAGAAAATGAAAATGCATAAAGCCGGTAACCCAAAACATCCAGGACACAATGAGAAGATCAAACCTAAGGATTATAGGTATAGAGGAGAGCAAAGATTTACATCTTAAAGCCCAGTAAATATCTTCAACAAAATTATAGAAGAAAACTTCCCTAACCTAGAGAAAGAGATGCTCATGAACATACAAGAAGCTTTCAGAACACCAAACAGACTGGACCAGATCAGAAACTCCTCCCAGCACATAATAATCAAAACACCAAATGTACCAAAGAAAGAATATTAAAAGCAGTAAGGGAAAAAGGACAAGTAATTTGTAAAGGCAGACCTATCAGAATTACACCAGATTTCTCACCAGAGATGATGAAATCTCGAAGATCCTGGGCAGCCCTCGTACAGATGCTAAGAGAATATAAATGCCAGCCCAGGCTACTATACCCAGCAAAACTCTCAATCATCATAGATTGAGAAACCAAGATATTCCATGATAAAAGAAATTTACACAATATCTGTCCACAAATACAGCACTACAAAGGATAATAGATGTAAAATGCCAGCACAAGGAGGGGAACTATACCCTAAAAAAAGCAAGAATGTAATCTTCCAACAAACCCAAAAGAAGATACCCACACAAACATAAAAATAACATCAAAACTAACAGGAAGAAACAATCACTATTCCTTAATATCTCTTAACAATAATGGACTCAACTCCTCAATAAAAATATATAGACTAACAGAAATATTTCTCATGTAAATCTTCAATTTTATCAGAAAATCTTTGTAATTCCCCTTTTAATTAACTTAGTAATTTTTTTATGTCTACCATTTTATCTGCATTGTTTTTCATTATAATCTTCAATTTTAATATAACTTCCTATATATTTGCTCTATTTTATCAGAAATGTTTTCAATATAAATCTTTGATTTTATAACAAATGTTTCTAAGTCCACCTTCAATTAATTTAGAAAGCTTTTTATATCTACCATTTTCTATGTAAAATTTTCCATGAAATAGTCAATTTTAGCAGGTTTGTCTATATATTTCTTGAATTTTACTGGAAATATTTTCCATGTAAATCTTCAATTTTATCTGAAAATGTTTACAATTCCACCTTCAATCAACTTAGAATTATCTTTCTGCCTGTCATTTTATCTGTATAATTTCCATGATAATCTTTAATTTTAACATATTTTTCTATATATTTCTTCAATTTTATCAAAAATATTTTAGATGTAAATCTTCACGTTTATCAGAAAATGTTTAAAATTCCACTTTCAATCAACTTAGGAATACTTTTATGCCTACCATTATTATATCTATATAAAATTTTCCATGATAATCTTCAATTCTAACATGTTTTTCTATATTTTTCTACAATTTTATCAAAAATATTTTCTATGTAAATCTTCAATTCTATCATAAAATATTTCTATTTCATATTTCAATTAATTAAGCAATGTTTTATGAATTTACTCTTTAATTTTCCATGAAAATTGTCAATTTTAATGTGTTTCTCTATGCATGTCTTCTATTTTATCTGAATTATTTTTCATGTAAATCTAATTTTATCATAAAATGTTTTACTTCCCTGTTCAATTAAAAAAAAAGAAAAAGATTTTTTCCTTAAACTCAACTTTATCTTCTGCCCCTGATAGCCAGGTGTTCCCTCAGAATATGTATACAAAAAGCTACAAATTGGTTACCTACAAGAGTTCTAGTCCAGCCTCACAGATTGCTTCAACTGGACTGACATCTTACCCCCAGATGGTCCCCTAGCCTGGTCCAAAGTGAAACAGTTTTGGCCAACATTCCACCTTCATCCCAGCTTCCCAAAACTGCACCTGGATGTCAAAAATAAATAGTAATTGATGATTACAGCATTCATTATTCATTTATAATCAATGAAAGACTGGGATGTTTCGTTTCAGTCCCTGGGACAAAGGACAGAGGAGCATATTTTACATATCAAACCAGAACAGGTCTTCAGATTCTCCAAGAATCCCTCATTCCCTACCTTCTATACCCAGTGCCCAACTGTGAACTAAGAACTTTCCAGCCCAATGTCTCTGTCTGTCTGTCTGTCTGTCACTCTGTCTCTGCCTCTGTCTCTGTCTCTCTGTCTCTCTGTCTCTCTCTGTCTCTCTCTGTCTCTCTGTCTCTCTCTCTCTCTCTCTCTCTCTCTCTCTCTCTCTCTCTCTCTCTCTTTCTCTCTCTGTGCATGTGTACTTTCTCTCTCACCCCCAGTGGTTTTCTGGTCCTTGGGGCCAGTGAACTCACCTAAGAGCAGCTTTCCAATAAAGCTCCCTTTGATATATTGCAATCTGTCTTGAATTGACTTATTTAACTAGCAGTGGACAAATAACCTTTTTTTTTTTTTTCAAAAATAAAAAATGAAATGCTGATCAGGGAACACAAAGCCAAGATTCACTCAGATTACTAAAGAACTAATCCAGAATCTAGACTCTGAGTAAGCCATAGAAAATAGCTATTTGTTGAAATTGTATCTACATTTCTTTATGGTCATATTTTATACAATGGTTTGTTTTTCATTAAGCTTTTCAATAACACATGCTTATCCATTTAAAAAATTACAGTGTTGTTATTCTCAAAGGTGGTATTTTCTTAAACTAATTTCCCTGAGTGGGTGGTTGGGAAGACCTGTTAAAATGAAGACATCCATTAAGACAGTAATTAACTCTGCATAGTTTTGAAAGTACTAATGCTGATAATTAAGGATTTGTTGACTTGCTGGTAAGTTCAGGGGTAGGTCAAGATTACAGTGTTTGATAAGCCTAATCAGGCTCTTTCATGATCAATCATCTTTATACTTTGGGGACCGTTTACCTCTTTCATACATTGAGTTAGATGCCCTAATGTTATTAGCTATGCCACTTACTTTGTGAAGTTGCTAATTGTCTGTAATATACTAATTAGCATGTGTCTAAAAAATGAGGTCCAGTATTGCTTCTGATTCTCAAACAGAAAGTTTTCCAATTAGTAAAATTAAAATGTTCTAAAAATCAGGATAGTTATTTATAGATTGGATTATTTTAATTCTTTGGACAATTAAAAATAACCTTGACTTGTATTTCATTTTTAGATAAAATGATCATTCCTTTGAGTGACGTTTGCTGTATTTTAATGTTAAAACAGATGACAGTAATATAATTAATTTGTTATTTAGGATCGTAATTGTTCCTATGTCTGAAAGTCTTAGGATTTTTAAAAAGCAGAGCATAAGTAATAAGCAGATGTCTTCCTTCAAAGCTAGGAGGAGGAATGTGTGTGAAATAAATGGATGTTACAAATTATTCTAAAGTTCTTAATTTTAGCCAACTATGAAGACTCTGTATTTAATATTATACTTTCATCCACAGAGATGATTTGAAGTTTTATGAACATAGAAATAGAGGAACATACAGAATGTCCATATTATTATGCAGTTGTGGATTAGTGGGGACAACATGCACATTGTATTTTTCAGATGGGTATTGCATTTTATATAAGTCTTTGAATGTTATTCCTGCTACCTGTTGGACACTATTAGTAACCATTTAAAAAAACATGGAGTAAAAATTATTTAGTTTTCTTATATAGCAATAAAATGGGGCCAAACTTAAATTGCATATTACTTATTCTCAGATCCCATCTATCTAAAAGGATACATTCTCTATTAAAAACTCAAAAACAAACTAATGAACGAAAGAAAAAACCCTGAATGATAAAGGAAGAAAGTAAAGATGAAATAATCAATGATATTTTCTCTCATACCCTCATTCACTTCCCAATATGTTCTATAGTACTCTATAGAACATATCTAGAACCTACCATCTCTATGTGTAAGGTTCCATGATTCACCTAAGAAGGACACCCTGGAGTCAAATAATATGTAAATGCAATGAGTGTTTTATTCTGTATAATTTCAGCATGCCTGAGTCTCCCCATTACCAAGATAGAGAGACAACCAAATGAGCTTGCAGGGTAGATTTAAAGCACATTAGGGGATTCCAGGATATCTGACCTCTATCTTACTTTGTCTTTAAGGGCATTCATTACTAGGCATGGGGGCTAGAACCTGGGACTGGGAAGGTCTAGAAACTTGCTGACCCAATGTTCTTGCTTCAGGCTAAGTGGCTGGGCACTTTCTAGTTTTTAACCAACTGCCTGAAGCCTGAAGTTTTTTAATTGACTTGCATGGACTTGTCCAGTTCTTTAAACCTAGTCTCTGAGACTGGAGTCAGTCTAGCCTTTTCACATGAAGCCAAACACTATTCAAATAATTACTATCTCTTAATAGGTAACAGCTACAGTTTTGTTTTGTTTTGTTTTGTTTTGTTTTGTTTTGTTTAAATCATTTTACATTTCTTTTTTTTGGAGAACTACTTTATAGACCACTTCTAAAGTTCCGATTTCCTCAAAATAACTGCACATTTGCTGGAGTCTCCAAGTCCCTATGCCTGGGACATCTTCACCTGAAATTTGCATTTGTTTAGCTCAAAACACATTTTGTCACCCTTACTTCTCTGGAGACTCTAGATCCCACCTTTTGAATTGTTAAATATTTCATTGAAGGCTTTGTGACAGCTCTTTGTAAACTTGAATCCATTCTAAAAGAGTACCTTTTTTTCATTAGATATTTTCTTTATTTACATTTCAAATGTTATCTCCTTTCCTGGTTTCCTCTCTGAAAATACCCATTCCCCCCTCCACCTGCTCACCAAGCTAGCCACTCCCTGCTTCCATGCCCTGGCATTCTCCTATACTGTGGCATCAATTCTTCTCAGGAACAAGGGCCTCTCCTCTCTTTGATGTCCAACAAGTCCATCCTCTGCTACATAAGCAGCTGGAGCTTTGGGTACCCTCCATGGGTACTCTTTGATTGGTGGTTTAGTCCCTGGGAGTTCTGGGAGTACTGGTTGGTTCATATTGTTGTTCCTCCTATGGGACTACCAACCCCTTCAGCTCCTTGAGTTCTTTCTCTAGTCCCTCCTTTGGGGACCCTGTGCTCAGTTCAATGGTTGGCTGATAGCCTCCTCTGTATTTGTCAGGCACTGGCAGAACTTCCCAGGGTACAGCTATATCAGGCTCCTGTCGGCAAGCACTTGTTGCCATCCACAATAGTACAAGAGTCCCTATAAAATATTCCACTTTTCATTTTAATTTCTCATTAATTGTCATGTGTTTTTTGTTGCTATATATGTTACCATTAAGTTCTGATATTCATGGAATGAACACACTGGCTACTGCTTATAAATCATCTTATAGCTACGTGTGTTGGCACATGCATATGTTTGAGACAATGAGCCAGAAATTATTCATTTTTTATATTATTACATACTTTAAAAACCAACCTTTTCATCAGTATAAAGAAATACAGAGAGCAAGAAATGAAGAGAGGGAGAGAGAAGAGGGAAACAGAAGAAAAGTTGAAGGAAAATAAGATGACCCTTCAGCCTGGGCTACCTTGTGAAAATGACATTTATTCTAACATTAATTGGTAAGAACTCTTGCTTTATTAAAACTTTCATTCTGAGTCCACTTCAATAAATTAAAGTATCACAGTCTTTGTTAAACTGATATAGACATAGTCTTCTCCACTGTGATGCCACATCACAGTAGAGAAGTACCCATGTTCAATTCTCTTCAGGTCCCAGACATTTATTTCACATACACTCCTACTGAGCTAGCTGATTCCATCCTTTCCTCATGGGTCCAAGTGAAACCTTACCCAGTGAAAGGTTTCCCTGAGGATCAAATTCAGTGATTTCAACTGATTTTTCTGTGCTGTATCTCCATAGTCTGTCTTTATCATGATGTTCTAACCTATGGCCTTTGTATTTATCTGTTGATCATTTTACTTATAAAGAATATAGATCTATGAGGAACCATTGTCTGATGATGACTGGACCAGCATTACCTGGGAACCTAGCAAAAATCACTGATGCAATCTTCTTTCCAAATCAGCCAAGTTCCTGGAAAAGGTGGTGTTTCTACTCTCTCCTTTCTCAATGATGTCCAAACACAGATGTTTAGGAAAAAAAAGAATGTGTATTAGAAGAACAATGGAGGATAGAAAATTGTTGCCTCTACCAAGATAGAGTAAATCTCTATTCATGAATCCTGTGTGCAAGAAATTTCACTTTCTTTATTTTCCCCAAATTACCTATGATGCTTAGCTGTTATTTTGTAATAAAATGCATTCTTATCTTCTCCTCTTGATTTTAAAATAGCTGTTTTGAACATGACCTGTTTGTCAGAAGATTCCAATATTTTGCATTATACTTGTAATAAAAGAAAACCTCACTGAGTTTAATTTTTGACATAAGGCACATGGATCATTTTGGACCAGGAACATCCAGATATAAGGCAGTGAAAAGCTTTGGGTGCTTTGATGAAGTTGCTATATTTCAGTCCTAGTATTGACTATTTGTAGCATAAGTGGAAAATAAACACAATTCAGGAGTATTCATGATAATTGTCTAAAAGTAATTGGTTAAGTTTCTAAAGCTGACTCTATTCACTGCAAAAATAAAGATGAAACATTTTAGACACTCAATTTGTGCCTAATGCCTATAATACAGGCTATTTCAAAACTTGAGCTTTTTGGTATGTCTTTCGAAAAGCATAAAGGAGATCTAAGAAATATCAAGTAGTGCCATATGTTTGGAATAATAGAATTCTTTCATGCGACACATGTAGCATTCACTAGAGGAATGTAAAAGGATTATTTTAAGTTTTAAATTGGAGTTCATTTGAATGGTAACAAAAACAACCATGCCTGTATTTTTCTTCAACAATAGATGTGTATGTTAAATACATGGTTATTTTTATAGATTCACTGTCTTGTGATTTATATGTGTTCATTTTATGTGCCTTTTTCTGGTAATTACCCTTTATCTTGTATATTTAAACTATTCTTTGTTTAATTTTAAAGACATTCTTAATAACACTACTTCCAATAAATCATCTAATAAGAACTGTGATGTTATATATAATGTGTACATGTAACACAGTTTCATGAAGGAATACATTGAACTGAAAGGATATAAACAGAAACATGACTTTGGGTGATTTGCTCTGTGATGTAGCTATCTTCCTTGATAAATTTACAAGGATCCAAATGAGGACTATCTAGATTTTAATGAAAAATTATTTTTTAATTTTCTTCTTTCTTAGCACAGTTTGAACAATATGTGGTGCTAATGATCTAATTATATTCAGAGTTACTATGCTGCTTAAGGAATTATTATAATTTTCAAATCACATTTAATTTATCCAGGAGAATATGGTTATGCCATATGCAGGTATACTTTGTATTATACAGGACTTTTGAATATATACATGTTGGTAGCAATGAGTCATAGGTTCCAAGGGTAACTTCCTATGAGATTTGACTGCAATAACTCTTTTTACCTTGTCCAATTTCCTACTTTATTCTTATTTCTTACCAGAAATATTAGGAGTTGGAGGTGTTAGATCACTTTGGGATATGTCCATCTGACATTCTTAAAGCTCTGGACTTCATGCCTTTTGACATATGAACCTAGTGTGTCTTTTCATCCCCAGCTCTCAGAAGATGGGAGCAGATGAGTTAGAAGTTCGTAGTCATACTTAGTAACATTGCAGTTTTAAGGCCAGCCTGTGAAAGATGAGATCATGTCTAAAAACAATATTAAACAACCAGTATTACAAGTATTAAATAAGCCTACAAGTTATTGACAGTAAGTTTATTTAGCAAAGTGGCAGTACAATCAAGAGAGTGAAGGAATGGGTAACTCCAGGTTATATCTTAGGAAAATGTGTGATATTTTCTATTATTATTATTATTATTATTATTATTATTATTATTTATATAATTTTTGTAGCTTCATTCATTAATATAACACATTTGGGTAATATTCTTCCTAGACTCCTGCAACTCATAACTACATGAGAGGGTTTTATAGCACATTGAATCCAATTATTACTTCAAAGTACACATGGAAATAAGCTACCATCAGATGGAACATGGACAAACTCCCATGTGTCGCATTTCTGAAGAAAGCTGGCTCTCCTCCACTTTAAATCTTTCAACTGCCTATTGTTTCTCATAGCAACTTGATATATCCTGAGCATCTTCCCTTCTTAACCTGGAGTATTGTTTTATCATATGCAGGCCTGTCTGTACTGGGAACCACAGCTCCTGTGAGATCATGAGTACAGGGCCCTGCCATATTCAGCAAATATTCACAAATCTCCTATGATCTATGGCTCTTACAATCTTTTTACCCACATTGTGTGATGTTTGTGAACCTCTGGGGAAGCAGGAGTTATATAGTTAGCCCACTTAGAATTGAGCACTTTAGGTCATTTATTTTCTATTTTGACTATTTGTGAGTCTTCGTATTAGCTAGTCTCTGATTGGAAAAAAACACAACAGCAAAATGCTTTTGCAGTGAAAGATTTGAGGAACACTTACATAAGACTTATTAAGCATCTGCAAGATATCTTTTCAGGACCTTCTCCTTTAGAGTCTCTTTTGGGGTGTCAGATGTAATTCTAACAGGTTGGCCTTTAGGTTACTTCTCTTGCAGCTTTTAATGTTCTTTCTCTGTTCTGCACATTTAGTGTTTTTATTATAATTTGGCAGGAGGATTTTATTCTCTGGTCCAATCTATTTGGTGTTCTGTAAGCTTCTTGTACATTTATAGCCATCTCTTTCCTTAAATTAGGGAAGTTTTGTTTTAAAGGGTGTAAAGATTCAAAGTTTTGTCTGATCTGACACAACACGACAAGCTTTTAGCATAGACCTTTAATCCCAAACAACAAAGGTAAAACTAGTTTGTAGAAGGAAGCAGACATGCACTAACTTTCCAGCCTGTACCTCTACCTGCATCCAAGGATCTGCTCTTTGCCTCCTACTTTATAGGACTGCTTGCCACCCAGGGGACTTGCTCCAACCTCAGCCATGGGTAAGACCCCTGCCACAATCTCCTTATCAACAGGGACCCAATGAAGTTTAAAAGCCTCAAGCTCTAACCCACCATTATAGAAATCCATCTCCCTTCCAGTTTGCACCTATACCTACAGCTTTGGATCAGCTCTTTGCTCCCTGACCCTGCAGCCCTGACTGCCTCCCATGAAGCCTGGTCCAACCCAGACCAAGCAGGCCAACTAACACCAGAGAGGAACAGATGGCAAAAGACAAGTACAAAAACATAATCAACAGAGGCAATACAATATGACCCCATCAGAAGCCACCTCTCCAATTATAGCAAGTCCTAGATATCTAAACACACCTCAAGAGTAAGACTGTGACCTTAAACCTCATCTCATGAAGATGATACAAGCTGTTAGGGAGGGTATAAGTAATTCCCTTAAAAATATAGGAATATACAGTCAAACATGTGGAATCTCTTAAAGAGGAAACAAATAAAAATCCCTCAAAGAAATACTGGAATACCCAATCCAACAGGTGAAGGAAATGAATGGTATAAAACTGGAAATAGACGCAATAAAGAAAATGCAAATGAGATTTAAAACCTAGAAAAAAGAACAGGAAATATAGATGCAAACATCACCCATATAATACAAGAGATGGAAGAGAGAATCCCAGACATGGAAGCTACTACAGATAGATTCAGTGGCCAAAGAAAATGGCAAGTGTAGTAAAATAGTTCCTAACTCAAAACATCCAGGAAATTTAAGACCAAATGTAAGAATGAATAATGGGACCAGAAGAGGGTAACATTCCCAATTTAAAGGTCAAAAAATAGCTTCATCAAAAATAATATGAGATAACTTCCCTAATTTAAAGAGATGGCTATAAATGTAAAAGAAGCCTACAAACCCCGAATAGATTGGACCAGAAAATGAAATCCTCCTGCCAAAATAATAATAAAAATGCTAAATGTGTAGAACAGAGAATGAACATTAAAAGCTGCAAGTGAAGTCACCTAAAAGCCAGTATTACACCTGACTCCACAGAAAAGATTCGAAAAGAGAAAATCCTGAAAAGATATATTGCAGACCCTAAAAGACTACAGATGTCAGGCTAGCAAGATTCCTAATAATCATACACAGAGAAAATAATATATTCCATAACAAAACCAAACTTAAACATTTTAATATAAATCCGTCCATACAGAGAGAGGATACTCGAAGGAAAACAAGACAAGTAGAGTAACTACGGCCAAGAACACAAAAGGAATTAACAGCATACCCAAAGGAACAGATTCATACACATACACAGTACCTTCTCCAATATTAAAATAACAGTAACTAGCAATCATTGGTCTCTCATTTCTCTCAGCATCAATAAACTCATATATACCGCCAATGAAAAGACACAGATACTATCTCAGAGTAAAAGTATGGAAAAAGAACTTCCAAGCAAATGGAAGAAGAAATGAGAAACAAGATGAAGTTGCCATTGTAATATCCAATAAATTAGACTTCCACCCAAAAGTTATCAAGAGTGATGAGGAAAGATACCTCATATTCATCAAAGAAAAAATCTCCCAAGAGAAATTCTCAATTCTGAACATCTATGCCTCAAATGCAAGCACACCCATGTTTATAAAAGGCACCTTACTAAAGGTCAAAACACACATTTAACCCCACACAATAATAGCAGTATACTTTAACACAATACTCTCACCAATGGCCAGGTCATCAAAAATAAAAACTAAACAAAGACAAATCAAAGAAACAAAACTTTTGAACTAAATGGGGTTATCTTCACAATTTCTCACCCAAAACAAAAGAATATACCTTCTGATAAGCAACTTACAAAACACTTTTCAATATTGACTATATAACCAGACATAAAACAAGCCTCAACAGATGCAACAATATTGAAACACCCTTTGCATTTTATCAAATCACCATGGATTGAGCCTGCAAATCAACAACAGAGACATCAAAAAGCCCACATACTCATGGAAATTGAACAACTTTCTACTTAGTCATCATTTGGTCAGAGAAGAAATAAAAAAAAATTAAAGACTTTCTAGAATTCAATGAAAATGAAGGTGCAACATAGTCAAACTTATGAGAAACTATGAAAGCAGTGCTAAGAGAAAAATTCAAAGTACTAAGTGCCTCCATAAAGAAATTGGGGAGATCTAGTACTAAGAATATAAGGTCTGAATCTTCTAGAACAAAATCAAGTAAACACATTCAAGAGGAGTGTATACCAGGAAAGAGTCAAACTCAGGGCTGAAATTGAACAATTAGAAGCAAAGAGAAGAATACAAAAAACCAACAAAACCAAGAATTAGTTCTTTGAGAAAATACAAAAGATAGATAAACCCTTAACCAAACTAATTTAAGGATATAGAAACAATATCCAAATTAACAAAATCATCAATGAAAAGGGAGACATATCAATAGAAACTGGGGAAATTTAAAAAATCATGAGGTCTTACTTCAAAAGCCTATAAATAAAATGGAGGACTTTCTTGACTAATCCCAATTATTAAAGTTGAACCAAAATCAGATAAATTATCTAAACAGTCCCATAAAGCCTAATGAAATAGAAGCAGTCATTAAAATCCTCTCAACTCCATAAAGTCCAGATCCAGTTGAACATAGTGCAGAGTTCTACTATACTCAAAAAAGAGCTGACACCAATATTCCTCAAACTATTTTACAAAATAGAAACAGAAGGAACTCTAAGTCACTAATTCTATGAAGCCATAGTTACCCTGATACCTAAACCACACAAAGACTCAAAAAGAAAACGAACATCAGGCCAGTTTTGATTAGGAATATCAATGCAAAATATACAATAAAATTCTTGTGAATCAAATGCAAGAACACATCAAATATATCATTCACCGAAATCTAGAAGGCTTCATTCCAGGAATACAGGGATGGTTCAATATCTGAAAAATTCATCAATAAATGAAATGGAGGACTTTCTAGACTAATCCCACTTATAAAAGTTGAACCAAAATCAGATAAATTATCTAAACAGTCCCATAAAGCCTAATGAAATAGAAGCAGTCATTAAAAACCTCTCACTCCATAAAGCCCAGATCCAACTATATAAACAAACATAAAGAAAAAAATACGTGATGATTGCATTACATGCTGAAAAACCCTTCAGCAAATTCCAACTCCCCTTCATGTTAAAAGGTTTGGAGAGATCAGGAACTCTCAAAGCACATACTTAAACATAATAAAAGCAATATACATCAAAAATATAGTCAACATCAAATTAAGTGGAGAGAAACTTGAATCAATTCCACTAAAACAAGATGAGACAAGACTGTCCACTTTCTCCCTATCTATTGATTTGTACATAAAGTTCTAGCTAGAGGAATAAGACAACAAAAGGAGATCAAAGGAATACAAATTGGAAAGAAGTAAGTTAGTATATGTAACTACTTGCAAATTGGAAAGAAAGAAGTAGTATATGTAACTACTTGCAAATGACATGGTAGTTTACATAAGTGACCCCAAAATTCTACCAGGGAACTTCTATAGCTGAAAAACAGCTTCAACAATGTTACTGGATATAAAATTAACTCAAACAAATGAGTAGCCTTCTTTTATACAGATGCTCAACAGACTGAGAAAGAGATTAGGGAATATTGTAAATGGGGATGTTACCCTAATCACAAATTATATAAAATATCTTGTTGTAACTCTGACCAAGCAAGGGAAATGTCTGTATACAAAGAATTTGAAATCCCTGAACAAAAAAATGAGGAAAATATTAGAAGATGGAACGCTCTCCCATACTCGAGATTTGGTAGGATTAACCCTGAAAATGGCGATCTTACCAAAAGCAATGTACAGATTTAGAGCAATTCCCATCAAAATTGCAACAATATTTTACAGCCCTTGAAAGAGCAACTTTAATTTCATATGGAAAACAGAATATAACAAACAACAAACAAAACCCCAATATAGCCAAAACAGTCCTGAACAAAAACTTACGGAACTTTCCCTGACCTCAAGCTGTATTAGAGAGGAATAGTAGCAAAAATGGTATGGTATTGATACCAAAAGAGAAGGGTTACCCAATGGAATAGAGTCAATGACTCAGACATAAAGGCACACACTTACAGACACTTGATTTTTGACCAAAAAGCCAAAACCTTAAAAGAGGGAAGAAAAAGCATCTTCAATAAGTGATGCTAGCCTAACTAGATATTTACCTATTGGGGAATTCAAATACATCTTTATTTATTACCCTGTACAAAATTCAAGTCTGGGTGGATCAAGGATCTCAACATAAGACTAAATGTAATACAGTAGAAAAACTAATAGATAAACTAAATGTAGTACAATAGAAAGTGAAAAATAGAATCAATAAAGGATAGTTTCCTGAAGAGAACACCAATGGCTCATGTTCTAAGATCAACAATTGATAAATGGAACATCATGAAACTGAAAAACTTCTGTACAGCAAAGTACACTGTCAATAGGACCAAAAGGATACCTGGAGATTGGGAAAAGATCTTCACTAACCCTACATCCAATAGAAGGTTAATATCCAAAAGAAGTTTGACTCTTAAAAAAAAAAAAAACCTCATTTTAAAATGGGGTACCGAGCTAAAAAATAATTATCAACAAAGGAATCTTGAATGGATGAGGAGCACTTAAAGAAATGTTCGACATCCTTAGTCATCAAGGAAATGACAGTCAAAATGAACCTGAGAGTCCACTTTACACCAAAGAGAATGGTCAAGATCAAAAATTCAGTTAATAGTACATGCAGATGAGGATGTGGAGAAAAAGGATTACTCCTCTGTTGCGGGTGAGATTGAAAATTTGTACAATCTGCAAATCAATGGCCAACCTGAGACCCATTCCATGGTCAATCACAAATCCATTACAGTATTAATGATACTTGTGATTACAGACAGAAACCTAGCATAACTGTCCTCTGAGAGAGCATCTGACTAAAACGCATGCACTTACCCACAGCCAAACATTAGACGCATGTTGGATACTCTTATGGATGAGTAAGGGGAAGGACTGAAGGCCCTGAAGGGGATGGGAATTCCACAGAAAGACGAATAGTGTCAACTAATCTGGAACCTTGGGAGCTCTCAGAGACTGAGCCGCCAACCAGAGCATATATGTGCTGGCATGAGGGCCCTAGCACAAAGGTAACAGAGGACTGCTTTGTCTTGTCTCAGCATAAGAGGGTGAGCCTAATCCTGCAGTGACTTGATAAGCCAGGGTAGGCAGGAATCCAGGAGGCCCTCATCCTGTCTCATACTCTAAGAAGTGAAGGGGAGTAGGAAGAGGAAGTGATAGGAGAGGAATCTCCTGGAGTGGGGACAGCACTTGGGTCATAAATAATTATTTTTTAAAGAAAAGTGATGAATGAGAAAATGATATAACAGAATGAGTCAGAGACAGGATATGCCCAAATCTCAAGAGACCAGCACAGGAAAGTGAGGGTGATTAAGAAGACAGAGATAGGGAGAGGGAGAGAGAAGGGAGGAACAGAAGGAGGTAGGAACAGAATGAGGGAGGGAGAGGGGAATGAGTTCAGTTAGTGAAGTCAGTGTAGTGAAGTTGAGGTCAGTTGAATTTGTTTATCAGTTCCATTCAGTTTGTGCAGTTCAGTGCAGGTGCCCAGAGTCTACTGAAGTCAGAGACTAAGAAGGTGCCAGAAAATTAAAACAAATAGCCAGAGTTAGTTTCTGGGCAAACAGAGAAATTCTGTGATAAGCTGAGAAAAACTCATCTGAATCAGTCAGCTTGGAGAGGATTTTGCCTAAACAAAAAACAAAAAACAAAACAAAACAAAACAAAACAAAAAACAAACAAAACAAGAACAACAACAACAACAACAACAACAAAACTGTGTTGAACCAGACAGTGAAGAACTAGAAAGGGAGTTTATGTTCCCTTCAGTCTTAGAGACTGAAACATTCTAGGCCTAGATTAGATTGAACAGAGGCTAGAAGCTTCCAGGCTTAAGCCTGGAGGTAGTTAGATCTGAGATAGAAATGTTCTGTGCTTAGCCCAGTCCATGCATTTGTAAAGTTTGGATGCAGATCTTCTCATCCCTCCATCTGAGGAATTAAAACTGTCTTTTATAGTATCTACTGTAACAAAAAAATCATATTGGTAGCGTCTATTGTCTCTCAAACATGGGGGTTCGGCCACATTTATTACACCAGACATTACTTGTCACTTGTAAAGTGGGCCATAACTCCTACAAGAACACTAGTACTTGTTCCCATAACATTCATGCCACTATTACTCCTGTGGGAATATCTTGCATGGCTGCTCAGCATTATAGCTTGCCAAGCTCACAGATGCATATGATTTTTGATGGCTTTTCTTCACTACGGAGAAAATATCCCTGGAAATTTTGAGCCTCCCCTCTCATTATCATTGTTAGTTTTGATTAAACTATGGAACTTGTTATGTGCCTCCAGTTTTCTTTTTATCTCCTATGAATATCCCAAAAATGTCTAAGTTTCGGGGAGAAGACTGAATTCTAAGAATAAATAAAGATCCCAAGGTTAGGCAAAACCATTTTGATGGGTTTTAAAAAGTCATAATTTGAGGTTAAAACATGAAAATATTTAGAAGAAAATAATATGATTTTTTAAAATAAAATCATTTCACTGACAGTTTAGATGAATTGTTTGGTACCAAAGAGGAGAGTTTCTCCATTACACTTTCTTCTTTTTGAAGGTTTGGCAACAAGGAACACATAGTAGTCAAATTCTGAGATGATAGATGGACATATTACATAATTTATCCAGTCATAGCTGTTGTTTTGTAGCTACAAATATGAACTGAGACAGTGATCAAGTAATATGACAACTAAAATTTCTTATATCAACACAAGAATTCTAGTGACTGGTCATTTTTAGTGTAGATTTGGATCTAATTAAAATGGATATAAATTATAGAGACAGATGAAATATAGAAATTCAATATATACATTCTTTATATGTAATTTTAATGCATGTATAAAGAATGTCCATGGAGAGATTAATGTAATAAACCTCAGCTCTACTGGGAGAATCTCATACTTAAAACAGTGCAGAAAATCACATATATAAAATAGTAACACCAAATCTTTGTGAATTTTAATCATATTTTATCAGCCAATATCCAAGCCAATAGGAAGAAAATCTTTGGAGGAAGTAACTTTTGAGTGATATGTTGAAATTATAATAAAGTCTAGAAACACACTTTCTCCTTATTTATATTTTATGTATTATGTTTAAAATTCAGAATAGACTTCATTTACAGGCTTAAGTATACAGAAAGCCCCAAATTATAATTATCTATCCGGATTTATGTACCAATTTATCTAAATGCAGATTTAATTATTTACATAGAGATATACACAAAACATGAAGAAAAATATATAGAAAATTCAAATTACACCAAAAAATGCAATAATACTCCCTCTTTTCTCTACTATTGCGAAAGGTGATATGAAAATAAGTGGTTGCATATGTTGGTTTCAAAAAGCATGTATTACATGAAAAAAAAAACATAAACAACAAATCCTGAAGCCCTATCCTCCACTGCCCTATCTCTTGGCTTGTCAGGGCAAGACATTGGCAGTGTCTGTGCGAGTACCTACTTGCAATTCTAAACTTTTTTGATTAGTACTATGTATATTTTTAGGTCCACCTTTGTAGAGATTAAGATTTTTATTTCCCCAGATACTCTGATCTTAAAAAAAAATAGCTCTCTGTTTTTGGCATCAGGGTTCAGTGGGAACATGGTCTATGTGGCAACAAGATGTCTTGAATATACACACTAGAAGTGAAATAAAGGTGAAAAAGAGCACAGATCTGAAAAAGTTTTTCCTGGCCCTGCACATTGTGCCTTGTATCCTTACCCCACACAAAATATGTCTATACAACCAATTTTACTCACAACATAATAACTGTTTTTGAAAGAAAAACAATTGTTGCTTATATTTTAACTGCCTAACTTCTATTTTCAGTACATTTACAAAGTTCATACAAAATGATAAATCCATATGCTTAGTCAATTAAAATGTTAAACAAGAAGCAATTAGATCAGGAATTTTCACTCATGGTATTAAATTTATTTTCAGCTGCCACTTGGACTATTTGGAATCTATAGGCATGGCTTTGTAAACAGTTTATTTTTATCAAATATTCCATAATATTATAACCATTCAGAAAGAACTCCATCTAAGGCTAATTATATCACCAGGAAAACCAGACATCTATATGTCTCTATTTTGAAATATATTATTAATTAGGTTTCTTTCAATGTATATGTCAAAAACATATAAGACAAATAATATTTAAAAACTGAGTAACTTTATTAATTTTAAATAGTTCTGTTTAACTTATTTTTTAAATTGTTAATCTTAATCATTCTGCTAGGAAACAATCTTTTTTTTTCTTCATAGAATAAGGAAAACCTGTCCAAGTAAATGTAGATTAGTAACAATAAAGAATTGGTTTCCGTATTATTTATATACTATTAATAATTTAGGAGTGGCTGTGGGAAATGGGAATTCTTATGGCCTTTATGCCAAGTATTTACATTGTAATCTAAATTCTATGCTCAACACACACACACACACACACACACACACACACCACCTAAAATGAGCCACTAGTTACAAAATATATCTAAGTCATTCTTGCTCAATAAAAATAGGGACTTGGCTGTTAAGAAAACAAAAATGCCATTGTGGTGGTTATATTTTAATTTTTATATGTTTTCATTGTCTTCTTTTACAATTTGCCACATGATAGTTTCATCTAGGAAGAGGTAGCCTCAATTGTTAAAATATCACTCAAAGATTTTCAAGTGGCTTTTGCTCATGGTCTTTACCACAACAATGAAAAAATAACGAGAAAAAAGAAAAAATATCAGTGTATATATTCATATAAATCAACTTTATTTTAATAGTGTTTGGGAATAATTAAATATTTTGAGTACAGATTTTATTCACTATGGTAGGCAGAAGTTTGCTGAAGCCCTCAATCTTCACATCAGGGCATGGAGATCCTAATATTCTGGCATTGTTGAGAGTATACTCTATGGAGCAACTATATTAACTATACTTTCAATTATAATAGTTTCTACTTATGGGTGATATTTTAGAGCACAGAACATAATAATTTGAAGATCTGAAGACTTTGCATAGATACATAGGTCATATGTGAAATAATATAATTGCAAAACATCTAAATCTCTGGGGTTTGGTTTTTAAGGTTTGCTTGGGTTAAAAGTTTTCTATTAGTAAGAAAAAGCAGTGGTAAACAATTTTATAAATGTAAATTAAATTTAATCCTGTCAAATTATAGCATTTCAAGCTTCTTTGTCTATAATTGTGTGCTGATACTTATCTGAAGTGAATCAGGTACCTGTGGCAGTTGGAGTCTTGGCATTCTGTGGAGTTAGAGTTACAGATAAGTTGTGTTTGACTGATGTGGGTGCTGAACACAAAACTCAGGACTCTGCAGGACCAGTATACTCATATGTGCTGAGTCAACTACCCACTTCCAAATTTTTTTAACACAACTTCTTTGATTTCTTTCCTTTTTAAAATTAATCACGTTATTTATGTACATTTCAAATGGTATCCCCTTTCCCCATTACCCCTCCACAAACCCCCAACCAATTCTTTCTCTCCCCCTTCCATTTGCCTCTATGAGTGTTCTCCTTTATCCACTCACACACCCCTGCCTCAACCCTCTAGCATCCCCCTTTGCTGGGGCATTAAGCCTGCCTCTCTTCCCACTGATGTCAGATAAGTCCAACCTCTGCTACATATGTGTCTGGAGTCCTAGCCTCCTCCATGTATGATTTTTAGTTGCTTGTTTATTCTCTGGGAGCTCTGGGTGTTCCATTTAGTTGATATTGTTGTTGTTATTGTTCTTTTTTACTTTTTATTATATTTTTATTAGATATATTCTTTATTTACATTTCAAATCTTGTCCCCTTTCCCAGTTCCCCACACACACAAATCCCATAAGCCCTCTCCCATCCTCCTGTTCCCCAATCAATCCTCTCCTTCTTCCCTGTCCTGGTATTCCTCTATACTGCAGAATCTAACCTTTCCAGGATCAAGGGCCTCTCCTCCCTTTGGTGTCTAACAAGGCCATCCTTTGCTGCCTATGTGTCTGGGGCCATGGGTAAGTACATGTTTACTCTTTGGTTGATGGTTTTGTCCCTGGGAGCTCTGGGAGTACTGGGTGGTTCATATTGTTGTTCCTCCTATGTCCCATATACAGTTACAAAACCAAGACACTATTATCAACACTATTATTGCTGACCAGAGCT
Source organism: Apodemus agrarius (assembly GCA_964023405.1). Lineage (NCBI taxonomy): Eukaryota > Metazoa > Chordata > Mammalia > Rodentia > Muridae > Apodemus > Apodemus agrarius. The sequence continues at coordinate 123,507,666 of OZ030007.1, forward strand.
AGATAAAGCTGTCACCTGGGAGGCTCTGCTAGTGCATGACAAATACAGAGGGGCACACTCTCAGCCAGTTATTGAACTGAGCACAGTGTCTCCAATGGAGGAGCTAGAGAACAGACCCAAGAGGCTGAAGGGTTTTTGCAGTGCCATAGGAGGATATTGTTCTTCTTATGGGGTTACAATCCCCTTCAGTTCCTTCAATCCTTTCCTTAGCTCTCATTGTGAACCCTGGGCTCAGTCTGATGGTTGGGTGTGAGTATATGCATCTAAACTTTTCATTAAAACATCTTCAAGCAAGTTTAATTATAATATTTATTTCAAGTATTGTGCATATCATGTTTACTATGGTTCTAATACATAAAACTATGGAGAGAAAAATAAACAAAATATACACTGAGCTCACAGTGTCTGCTTGTACATTTAGAAAACAATTTCATATACAAAATTTATAAGAAAAATAAGGTAGGGTGGGGAAGCCGGAGGGTCACCCAGCGTGCCAGGTGCTCAGAACCATCCGGCGGCGGCGGCAGAACCAGGTACCCGAGACAGCCCAAACTTAAGACCTTCGGGGACTCAGGCCTGGAGTGGGAGTTGGGCACAGAATAGCGGGTGCACTCTGCACTCGCGGGGCGGACCCCGAGCTCCCTGCAGGCAGCTGCCATATTGCCTGCAGCTTCCCGTCCAGCTGGTGGTGAGGAAGCCAGAGTCAGCCAGTGTGCCAGGTGCCCAGACCCAGCCGGAGGCAGAGCCTCCCATCCAGCCAGTGGCAGGGAAGCTGGAAACCGGACCCAGCCAGCTTCCCAGCAGCTTGGGACCAGCAGGCAGAACCAGATAACTGAGATATCCCAACTTTAAGACCCCTGGGGAAACAGGATATCAGACATCGAACCCTGAGCAGGAGCAGTGCAGAGCAGCCGCCCAACAGGCGGAACCAAATACCTGGGATATCCTGAGGTTAAGACCTCGGGGGACTCAGGCCACCTGTCAGCAATCTGTGAGCAAGACCCCTGCAGGACAGTGATTCAGGTATCCCAGTCACTGGGAAATAGCCTTACAACCCCACAGGAGGGTCAAGCACCAGCTAGTATCTACAGGACCAACTAACACCAGAGTTAACCAGATGGCAAAAGGCAAACGTAAGATTGCTACTAACAAAAATCAAGGCAATATGGCGGCATCCGAACCCAGTTCCCCAACAGCAATAAATATTGGATACCCCGAAACACCAGAAAAACAAGACTCAGATCTAAAATCACTGGTCAGGATGCTGATAGAGGAACACTTAGATAAATCTCTTAAAGTAATACATGAGAAAATAGATCAAAAGCTAGAAACCATTGCAAGACAAACACAATTAAATCCCAGATATCTCAACACACCAGAAAAACAAGACTCAGATCTAAAATCACTGGTAAAGATGCAGATTGAGGATCACTTAGATAAATTTCTTAAAGTAATAGAGGAGAAAATAGATCAAAAACTAGAAGCCCATACAAGGCAGACACAAAAATCACTTAAAGAAATCCAGGAGAATATAGAGCAAAAAGTGAATCCCAATAAGGGGGAGAAACAAAAATCACCCAAAGAAATACAAGAGAACATGGGTCAACGAGTAGAAGTCATAAAGGAGGAAACACAAAAATCCCTTAAAGAATTACAGGAAAACACAAACAAGCAACTGAAAGATCTGAGCAAAACCATACAAAATCTAAAAACAGAAGTAGAAACAACTAAGCAATCGCAAAGGGAGACAATGTTGGAGATAGAAAACCTTGGGAAGAAATCAGGAGTCATAGATGCAAATATCAACAATAGAATACAAGAGATAGAAGACAGAATCTCAGATGCTGAAGATACCATAGGAACCATGGATTCAACAATTAAAGAAAATGCAAAATGCAAAAAGCTGGTAACCCAAAACATTCAGGAAATCCAGGACACAATGAGAAGACCAAACCTAAGGATTATAGGGATAGATGAGAATGAAGATCTACAACTTAAAGGGCCAGCAAATATCTTCTACAAAATTATGGAAGAAAATTTCCCCAACCTAAAGAGAGAGATGCCCATGAATATACAAGAAGCCTATAGAACCCCAAATAGACTGGACCAGAACAGAAATACTTCCCGTCACATAATAATCAAAACCCCAAATGTACTAAACAAAGAAAGAATATTAAAGGCAGTAAGAGAAAAAGGACAAGTAACATATAAAGGAAGACCTATCAGAATTACACCAGACTTCTCACCTGAGACCATGAAAGCTAGAAGATCCTGGGCAGACCTCATGCAGACCCTAAGAGAACACAAACTTCAGCCAAGACTACTATACCCAGCAAAACTCTCAATTGCCATAGATGGGGAAACCAAGATATTCCACGACAAAAACAAATTTGCAAGATACTTATCTACAAACCCAGCCCTACAAAGGATAATAGGGGAAAAATACCAACACAAGGGGGGAAACAACACCCCAGAAGAAACAAGATAGAAACCCCATCTCATCCAACCCAAAAGAAGAGAACCACTCAAATACAAATAATAATAACAATTCCCAAAATGTCAGGAAGTAATAATTACTATTCCTTAATATCTCTTAATATCAATGGACTCAATTCCCCAATCAAAAGACACAGACTAACAGACTGGATACGGAAACAGGACCCTACATTTTGCTGCATACAGGAAACACATCTCAGTGTCAAAGACAAACACCACCTTAGAGTAAAAGGCTGGAAGACAGTTCTACAAGCAAATGGTCCCAGGAAACAAGCTGGAGTAGCCATTCTAATATCAGATAAAATCGACTTTCAACCTAAAGTCATCAAAAGAGACACAGAAGGTCATTTCCTGCTTGTCAAAGGGAAAATCCACCAAGAAGAATTCTCAATACTGAACATCTATGCACCAAATGCAAGGGCACCCTCATTCGTAAAAGAAACTTTACTAAAGCTTAAAGCACACATCGCACCTAACACAATGATTGTAGGTGACTTCAACACTCCACTCTCCTCAATGGACCGATCAGGAAAGCAGAAACTAAACAGGGACACAGTGAAACTAATTGAAGCTTTGGACCAATTGGATTTAACAGATATATATATAGAACATTCCATCCTAAAACAAAAGAGTATACCTTTTTCTCAGCACCGCACGGTACCTTCTCAAAAATTGATCATATAATTGGTCACAAGACAGACCTCAACAAATACAAGAAGACCGAACTAATCCCATGTCTCCTATCGGATCACTATGGAGTAAAAGTGGTCTTCAATAGCAAGAAGAACTACAGAAAGCCCACATACACATGGAAACTGAACAATACTCTACTCAATGACACCCTGGTCAAGGAAGAAATAAAGAAAGAAATCAAAGACTTTTTAGACTTCAATGAAAATGAAGGTACGACCTACCCAAATCTCTGGGATACAATGAAAGCAGTGCTAAGAGGAAAACTCATAGCCCTGAGTGCCTCCAAAAAGAAACTGGAAAGAGCATACACTAGCAACTTAACAGCACACCTGAAGGCGCTGGAACAAAAAGAAGCTAACTCACCCAGGAGGAGTAGAAGAGAGGAAATCATCAAACTAAGGGCTGAAATCAATCAAGCAGAAACAAAGAGAACCATACAAAGAATCAACAAAACCAAGAGCTGGTTCTTCGAGAAAATCAACAAGATAGATAAACCCTTAGCTAGACTAACCAAAGGGCACAGAGATAGTATCCAAATTAACAAAATTAAAAATGAAAAGGGGGATATAACAACAGAAACAGAGGAAATTCAAAAGATCATCAGATCCTACTACAAAGGCCTATACTCAAAACAACTGGAGAATCTGGAGGAAATGGACAATTTCCTAGACAGATACCAAATACCAAAATTAAATCAGCATCAAGTAGACCAGCTAAACAGTCCCATAACCCTTAAAGAAATAGAAGGGGTTATAGAAAGCCTCCCAACCAAAAAAAGTACGGGACCAGATGGTTTTAGTGCAGAATTCTACCAGACCTTCAAAGAAGACTTAACACCAATACTCTTCAAACTATTCCACAAAATAGAGACAGAAGAGACACTGCCCAACTCGTTCTTTGAAACCACAATTACGCTGATACCTAAACCACAAAAAGATCCAACAAAGAAAGAGAACTACAGGCCAATTTCTCTTATGAATATAGATGCAAAAATACTAAATAAAATTCTTGCCAACCGAATCCAAGAGCATATCAAAACGATCATTCACCATGATCAAGTAGGCTTCATTCCAGGAATGCAGGGATGGTTCAATATACGGAAATCCATCAATGTAATCCACTACATAAACAAACTAAAAGAAAAAAACCACATGGTCATCTCATTAGATGCTGAAAAAGCATTTGACAAAATTCAGCATCCTTTCATGCTAAAAGTCTTGGAAAGAGCAGGAATTCAAGGCCCATACCTAAACATAGTAAAAGCAATCTACAGCAAACCAGTAGCCAACATCAAAATAAATGGAGAGAAACTTGAAGCAATTCCACTAAAATCAGGGACTAGACAAGGCTGTCCTCTCTCTCCATATCTTTTCAATATAGTACTTGAAGTTCTAGCGAGAGCAATCAGACAACATAAGGAAGTCAAAGGGATACAAATTGGAAAGGAAGAAGTCAAAGTATCATTATTTGCAGATGATATGATAGTCTACTTAAACGATCCAAAAAACTCCACCAGAGAACTTCTACAGCTGATAAACAACTTCAGCAACGTGGCTGGTTATAAAATTAACTCAAGCAAATCAGTAGCCTTCTTGTACTCAAAGGACAAGCAGGCTGAGAAAGAAGTTAGGGAAATAACACCCTTCACAATAGCCACAAACAACATAAAGTACCTTGGCGTAACTCTAACCAAACAAGTGAAAGATCTGTATGACAGGAACTTCAAGTCCCTGAAGAAAGAAATCGAAGAAGACCTCAGGAGATGGAAAAATATTTCTTGCTCCTGGATTGGCAGGATCAATATAGTAAAAATGGCCATCTTGCCAAAAGCAATCTACAGATTCAATGCAATCCCCATCAAAATCCCAAATCAATTCTTCATAGATCTAGAAAGAGCAATTCTCAAATTCATCTGGAGCAACAAAAAACCCAGGATAGCTAAAACTATTCTCAACAATAAAAGGACTTCTGGGGGAATCAATATCCCTGACCTCAAGCAGTACTACAGAGCAATTGTGTTAAAAACTGCATGGTATTGGTACAGCAACAGGCAGGTAGATCAATGGAATAGGATTGAAGACCCAGAAATTAACCCACAGACTTATGGTCACTTGATCTTTGATAAAGGAGCCACAACCATCTGGTGGAAAAAAGATAGCCTTTTCAACAAATGGTGCTGGTTCAACTGGAGGTCAACATGCAGAAGAATGCGAATTGACCCACTCTTATCTCCTTGTACTAAGATCAACTCTAAGTGGATCAAGGACCTCCACATAAAACCAGACACACTGAAACTATTAGAAAAGAAACTTGGGAAGACCCTGGAGGACATGGGCACAGGGGAAAAGTTCCTGAACAGAACACCAATAGCTTATGCTCTAAGATCAAGAATTGACAAATGGGACCTCATAAAATTACAAAGTTTCTGTAAGGCAAAGGACACTGTCAGAAAGACAAAACGGCAACCAACAATGTGGGAAATGATCTTCACCAACCCCACATCCGACAGAGGGCTAATATCCAATATATACAAAGAACTCAAGAAGTTAGACCCCAAAGAACCAAATAACCCTATCAAAAAATGGGGTACAGAGCTAAACAAAGAATTTTCACCAGAAGAAATTCGGATGGCCGAGAAACACCTTAAGAGATGTTCAACATCATTAGTCATCAGGGAAATGCAAATCAAAACAACCCTGAGATTCCACCTCACTCCAGTCAGAATGGCTAAGATTAAAAACTCGAGAGACAACAAGTGCTGGCGAGGATGTGGAGAAAGAGGAACACTCCTCCACTGTTGGTGGGATTGCAAAATGGTAAAACCACTCTGGAAATCAGTGTGGCGGTTCCTCAGAAAATTGGGCATGCCACTCCCAGAGGACCCTGGCATACCACTCCTGGGCATATACCCAGAGGATTCCCCTGCATACAACAAAGACACATGCTCCACTATGTTTATAGCAGCCTTGTTTATAATAGCCAGAAATTGGAAGGAGCCCAGATATCTCTCAAAGGAGGAATGGATACAGAAAATGTGGTATATTTATACAATGGAGTACTACTCAGCAATTAAAAATAATGAATTCATGCAATTTGTAGGTAAATGGTTAGATCTGGAAACTATCATCCTAAGTGAGCTAACCCAATCACAAAAGAATACACACGAAATGCAATCACTGATAAGTGGATATTAATGAGCCCAGAAGCCCTAAATACTCAAGGCACAATTAGCAAGTCAAATGACTCTCAAGAAGAAAAAAAGGAGAGGACCCTGGGCCTGTAAAGATTGGATCCAGTATTGTAGACCCAGAACAGAGAAATCGTGGGGGGGGGGGAAAGAGTGGGGAATAGCATGGGGGGGAGAGGAATTATGGGACATATGGTGGGGGGTACCTGGGAAAGGGGAAAGCCTTTGGAATGTAAACAAAGAATATAGAAAATAAAAAAAAATGAAAAAAAAAGAAAAATAAGGTATTACATTATGACTGTAAGTTCTATTGATTTTAGTCTATCAGTCAAAATAAGAAGGAAAAATTGTGGTAAAAATATACCTCAATATTAACAAGAATTGCTGCTCCTCAAGATTATGCAGGTTTGATTCTAGAACCCACACAAGTTAAAAAAATTACAGTTTGTAATTGCTGCTTCTGTGGATCTAATACTGTCTTCTTGCCTCAATGAGCACTACACATGCTCATACATACATACATATGGTTGCACAAACAATAAACACAATTAAAATTTTTAAATTAAATATTTTAAATAAAACAAAAGTTTTGGCTATGGTTTCTTACAGTCAAAGCTAGTATTTGTATTTTTATATATAAAAATATGAAGTGTTCATAACTTTAAAATGATTTTTTGGTGATTTGAATAATGGCCTCATAGTACTATACATTTATATGCATATTCATCTGGGAGTAGCATTATTTAAAAGATTAAGTAGTATGATTTTGCTCTCAAAATTGTATCCCTGGCTGGCCTTTGAAGATTCAGGACCTCATGCTAAGCCCAGCACCTCATCCAGTCCTCCTGCCTGAGAAACAAGTGTAGAGCTCTTAGGCATTTCTCTAGTGCCTTTTTATTCCTGTCTGGGTGCTACCAGGCTTTCTGCTGTGCTGATAATGGAACAATCCTCTGAAACTGTATGCAAAGCTCAATTAAATTCTTTTCTTTAAAAAGTTCCTGTGGCTATGATGTCTCTTCAGAGCAGCAGAACCCTGACAAAGTATGATGTTGGCACTAGGAAGTGAGGGGGTAGGTTGTTGATGTTAAAGGCAGGAACATGTTGCTTGTTGGCAGAATGAAGATTTTGGATTAGGAAAGCAATTGAGAGCTTTTAATTGGGATTCATGGCCAAAATAAAAAGTGAGTGGAAGACAGTGGTGCTGAGAGCAATGTAGATTATAATGGCTCAGCTCAAGTGTCTTGAAGGAGAAGAATTTTAATAAGTGTACTTGCTATCAAACTTTTGATATAATGGCAAACAATATGTCTACCTCATCCCTTTGTTAATATATAATATTATATATATATATATATATATATATATATATATATATATGCCTTAGAGTAAATTGATAACATCAGGATTAATGACATTGGAAGAGGAGATTTCAAGACACTCTAGTATTAACTGTATTGTGTTATCTGTGACTACTCTTAAGCAGATCTATAATGAAAAGGAACATGCTGATGCTAAATGGAATAAAGAAAGTAGTTATCTCAGGACAAGAGCCACTCCACTATGAGAAGGAACTAAAGAAAAGCTTAAGCAGTGGAAGAAACCAGCAAAACAGAAAGCAAATGCAGATAAAATTGAACATGGAGAACACGTTTCAGACTCAGCATGCAGCAGAACTTGGTATCTTCAGTCATGTGTTTCTGGCTTTAGAGTCAAGAATATATGAGAGTGGGTTGTGCAATCTCCATCTGTGGTTAATGGAAGCCATGTATGGAAAGCAAGTGTCAGGAGTTTCCTTGCATGGAGACTTGGAATCCCACTGAATGAAATTCTTAAGGTGAATCCTGGATTTTATTGGAGACCTTGAGATGCTGGAGGTACCAGACTCAGTATACATACCAAAGTGAGCTAATAACAGGTTGTGAAACTAGGTAAGAAGAAAGAAATATGCTGCAGTCAAAAAACCTGAAAGGATGTGGAGATCTTGAGAGAGCTTTGACATCAGACATGGTGATGCCAAATTTGGAGTTTGCCAGGCTTGTTTTTGGTCTAGCTTAGGTTTAGTTTGCTCATTATATTCACTTTCCTCCCTTTTAAAATGGCAATGTATATTCTGTGCCACTGCATGTTGGAACTGTCTGATCTACATTTTGATTTTGATTTTGAAGGGGCTACAGCTAGGAAATTGTCTTTAGTCTCAGAGGAGACTTTGACTTTTGGACTTTTAAATGGTATTGAAACCTTTATAGACTATGGGGACTTTTGAAGTTAGACAATGCATTTTGCATTATGCTAAGAGTCCAAGACCATAGACGCAAGGGAGGAGAATGTAATGTTTTCAATAGGAATGACCTCCATAGGCTCATAGATTTGATTGCTTACTCACAGGGAAGGGCACTATTTGAAAGGATTAGCAGATATGGTCTTATTGTAGGAAGTATTCAACTAGGGTTACGCTTGGAGGCTTCAGAAAGCCAAACAAAGCTCAGTGTATGTTTTCCAGTTGCCTGCATATCTGCATATAGAATTATCAGTGACTTCTGCAACATTTCTGCCTGCCTGTCCCCACGTATCCTGCCATGATGAGGCTGTTAGCAAGCTCTAATTAAATGATTTTCCTTAAAAGAGTTGACACCATCATGTTGTCTCTTCCCAGCAATGCAACACGAATTAAAACAATTTTGATGTGTGTTAATATTTAGATAAATAAAATTAGCCATACTTAAAAAACATAAATGTAAAAACACCTCTCAGGCATAGAAAAAAGGTCTATGGATACAAGGAATATAAGCAGGAATATCTGTGACTCTTCATGGTTTTAGTATTTACCTAAAGCAACTTGGAAATTCTGCCTTTAGAGTTCTGAGAACCATAAGATGCAGATGACCAATTTACTTTGCACATCACACAAACAGACCTGTTAGCATAAAACGCTTCTCTGTCTGATTTCAGATAATGAATTGGCTAAGTTTAAAAGAAAAGGAGTGGGAAAAAGGTGATTAGGAACAAAATTTGACAGTGACAATAGAATCAGAATTGAGACAAATGTGAGAAGAAAATCATGTTCCTATTTTAGAAATAAAGATGAGAGGAGACCATTCTTGTCATAATGCTTCACTTTTAAACCTATATATTTTGAAATTTCAGTATCTGCAAAAGCATTTGTTTTATTAGGTAAAAATTATGTTAAAGGTTTAATGTAGATATGAGAGTATTCCATGGTCTCTTAAAGTCTGCTTATAAAATTGCATAGATGGTGATAATATTCATTGTATAGAATTGAGTCCTGTGAAATTACTCATTCAGATACAGTGTGAGCAAAAATTAACCTGGAATACTTATCAGTAATATCAATAATTTTCCAACAGAACTTATTTTGTGAGCTTCATAATTGCTATGAATTCTTCTAGTGCTTGCTGTTATATAAGAATTAAATATTAAAAGTAGAATTGTCTGCATATTAAGATATTTCTCTGGGGCGTGTATCTTCTAGTAAAAGAAGAAAGACAAAAGTTTGGATACCTTCATCCTTATTGTAAATTAGATCAAAATACCTATGGCTCACAGCCAACCAATAGAATTAGAATAGGGTCCCCAGCCAGGTGATGGTGGCACATGCCTTTAATCCCAGCAGTTGGGAGGCAGAGGCAGGCAGATTTCTGATTTTGAGGCCAGCCTGGTCTGCAGAGTGAGTTCCAGAACAGCCACGGCTATAAAGAGAAACTCTGACTTGAAAAAACAAAACAAAACAAACAAAACAGAATAAGGTCCCCAATGGAGTTACAGAGAGGGCACAATGAGCTGAAGAGGTTTGCCGCTCCACAGGAGGGACAGTATGTACCAACCAGTACTCCCAGAGTTCATAGGAACTAAACCACCAACCAAAGAGTACACATGGAGGGTCTTAGCTCCAGCTACATATGTAGCAGAATATGACCATTTCAGACATCAATGAGAGGAGAGGCCATTGGTCTTGTGAAGGTTCAATTCCCCAGAATTGGGGAATGCAAGTCAGGAGATTGAGGTGGGGGGTGAACAGGGAGAGGGGGGATGGGATAGGTTTTTTTTTTTGTGGGGTAAAATGGAAAGGGTTTAACATTTGAAATGTAAATAAAGCAAATATCTAATAAATTTGCTACTTTTCAATCTGTGATGTCAAGTTGCATTTGTATATGACTGTCAGCAATTAGGTAAGTGATTTTAACAAGACAATGAAATATCTTTGCTTTATGCTTTCACTTTATGAAAAACATTTGAAAGAGTTTTCAAATAAGTACAGGGTTTATAGTCAGAAAAGGGTAACACTGAGAAGTTGTTGGTGATTTACTATTTTTACCTGCACAAAGCAATACCTGGGAAGGAATTTCACACTAGTGGATATAAGGTCTGCAATCATCTACGGTAATGCGGCTCAATGTTTATGTCAATGTAACTTTCACTAGAATAATTGAAAGATGATGTAAATTCCTTCTAATTAGAAAGGAATGGTTATAAGATGATTCCTTAATGGTTATAAGATTCCTTGCAGTTAAATTATAGCCTAATATTGATAGTTATCATCAACGATTTCTGTACTTTTCAGTACCTGATAGGATTCTTAATTTTTATTTTAAGATCTCTTTGTAAATGAGATCTTTACTCTAAAATAACATTAGACTTGTAACTATTAGAGGACTTTCTTTAAACAATGGTTTGCTTTCAGTAGGATACTTCAACAGTGGAGATAAATTTTAAAAACATTTTGGACATCACTTCATGTTAATATCACATAGTATGGTATGCCTGTCTTGTTATTGAACCCTTATAGCTGGCATTGCTGGGTGCTAGAAAACTATGACACTTATATCCGTCTGTTAATCTTGATTCAATATTCTACTAATTAAATCTTTCTGATTATAGCAAACTACTTCATCTATAATTCATTCTTTTAAATGTTCTGACATTAGTTAAAAAGTGGCAAAAATATTTAAAATAAATTATAAAGTTTGAATGAATAAGAGAATAATGCAATACTGTAATTTAAAAAAGCAGTTAGGTTTAGAAAAAGAAAGAGGGAACAATGTTAAAGAAATGGAAGTAGAAAGGACAGAGTGCAAAATATTTAGAGTATTCATTTGTAAAGCATTTATGTAAATTAGCTAGACTAGTAGAATACAAACACTGTTAAAAGAGAAAACTAAAATAAGAAAATTTCAAATAATTTTGGGGGTTTTCTGAATAACAAGTAATAAATTGATCAAAAGTTAATGATTTGGAGGATCCATTTTGTTTTTCCTGGTCATAGCTTTGCCAAGTATAAGGAGGACATTGGCTTACAATTAGAGTCCATTGCACTTCACTTGCTTCATACAGTTGAATTCTCCTTTACTGTGGACTGAGCTGGTCATGAATTGTGGTCTGTAGTGTCTTTATTCACACTGTGTGGCTTTCTTTAATCATATGCCTAGAATGGTAATATGCTTTCCTGCCTGAGGACTAGACAGAGTCTCACTTATTCCACAGAACCTGAGTGGATCAAGACTGTTTTGGGAGAAAGATATTTCAGTTGTGCATATAGGGATTGGGGATATAAGCATAATGTTTAGTTCTGCACTAGAGGGAGAAAAGGAGTAATTAGGAGATCTTCTAACTTTGGACCCTCTTCAGATCTTACCCAAGAAACCAATTCGGCTGCAAAATGAGAACATTGGAATCGAAATGTTCTTAGGGGTCTTCCAAGTCTGTTCAAGTGTGCCCCCCCAGGCTTTGAGCAGTAAATTCAGATCTTGGGCCACAGACTCCCTCCCCCCCAGAGTGGTGCTCTCAGACCTGGATGGAGCTCTCAGACCAAGTTGAAGTCTATTGTTCTTCCAGATCTGCAGTTTCCTGCAATAAGCTGGTGACCAGCCTAGTAGTGGAGCCAGTCCCCTGCTGAGAAGACAAATGATTCTTCTGAACAGGGCCTGGAATTTTGGGGGAAGGATTTCTCTGCCAACTTTATTTTTATTTTTATTTTTATTTCAAGAACATTCCCCTTTTTATTCTTCCCTTGAAACATGACCTTGGTCCCTATCTCTGAACCAGTTAGCCTTTGAGAAGATGCAGTTTGTGATTCAGGTTGAGAAATCCAGATTCAGAAGTCTACAGGAGTTCTAGGAATAAGCTCAAACAGCCATGAAAGAATGCGCTGGCTTGAGGCACCAGGAGCCAAGAGTGGCCGTGCCAGTCATGTAACTAGTTTGGGTGAACATCTCAAAGGAGGCTTGCACAGATATACATGGGATTTCCTCTTTGGAAAGGAGCTGTTTCTCTCCAATAAGCTTAGCCAAGTATGAGTCCAAGGGCTGAAGGTCGATGGGGTTTTAAAGGCTAACCTATTCATTAAGAAGAAAACAACCCATAAGCTGAATTAAACTGCCCCAAAATGGTTCCATGACCTAGGGCAGTCAGGTGGGCAGGGACACAGCCTCTGCTAGCCTGTACCTGCTTTGTTCTCTGCCTCCTGCAGATGACTCTTGCTTTGTGTCCTAGCCTCCTAGTGTCCATCCATGAGCATTTCTGCGCCATGTGGTATCTAAGTTTGAGTGAGATGGGAAACATACCCAGTAAAGTGCCTGCCTTCTATGTCTATGTCTCTGATACAGCTCCTTTCATATTCCCACCCTATGATGGGAGGTTTGCACTGGATGTAGTATGGTGTGATTATAGTATTTAAAGCAGAGAATAGTGGCCTTTTGAGTAAAACTAGAAAGTATTTCTATATATCTACAATTTAGTCATTTTTGTCTTGAGATAGAATGTACAAAATATTCAAAGTACAAAAAAACAATATAACATACAAAATCAATATAAAAATTACACAAAACGTTCAATATACACAAATGCAAAGGTGCTTCATGGTCCACCAGTACAGTCAGATCTGTCTTGAGCTCCCAAGTACTCCATGGGTGTTTTTTCTTAATTTCATTTTTTTCCGATATATTCTTTATTTACATTTCAAATGATTTCCCCTTTCCTGGATAACCCCTCCCCGCTGATGGGATTGCAAGCTGGTACAACCACTCTGGAAATCAGTCTGGTGGTTCCTCAGAAAACTGGGCAGGACACTTCCAGAGGACCCTGCTCTACCACTCCTGGGCATATTCCCAGAAGATTCCCCAGCATGTAATAAGGGTCCATGGCTCCACTATGTTCATACCTGCCTTATTTATAATAGCCAGAAGCTGGAAAGGACCCAGATGTCCCTCAAGGGAGGAATGGATACAAAAAAATGTGGTATATATACACAATGGAGTACTATTCAGCCATTAGAAACAATGAATTCATGAAATTCTTAGAGAAATGGATGGGGCTGGAGAACATCATCCTAAGTGAGGTAACCCAGTCTCAAAAGAACACTCATGGTATTCACTCACTGAAAATCAGATATTAGCCTAGAAGCTTGGAATACCAAGACACAATTCACATATCAAATGATGTCCAAGAAGAAGAAAGGACTGGACCCCGGTTCTGGAAAGTCTCAGGGCAGCAGTGTAAGGAAATACCAGAACAGGGAAGTGAGAAGGGGTAGATGGGGGAACAGGTGGAGGGAAGAGGGCTCTGCCAACTTTAAATTCTGGGTCAGCCATTAAAAATTCGGGGATTGATCAGCAATCCTTTGTCTTGGTCTCAATCCTTTCCTGTCTGTTCTTCCCATCCATTCCCAGCTCCATCTCCAGGTAACCTGTTAGGTGTAGCTTGAGGCAGCTACATCCAAGAGTGTGATGGTTTGTATACACTTAGCCCAGGGAATGGCACTATTAGGAGGGTGACTTTGCTGGAGTAGGTTTGGTCTTGTTGCAGGAGGTGTGTCACTGTGTGTGTGTGCCCTCATCCTAGCTCCTTAGAAGCCAGTCTTCTATTGGGTGCCTTCTAAACAGGAGATGGACCATTCTGCTCCTCCAGGCCCATGTTTACCCAGATACTGATATAGGCCAGCCTTAATTAGATGTTGTCCTCATAAGAGTTGTCTTAGTCATGGTGTTTGTTCACAGCAGTTATGCCCTAAAAAAAAAAAAAAAAAAAAAAAAAAAACCAGGAAACTATGGAAATGTTCTCCATCATCCAAGGACTGGAGTTCTCAGACCCACAGGACTATGTCCCACCACTTAACATAGAGGACATTCAGGGCTACCTCCAGAAGAAGCAAAATGATGTAACGATATTAAAGTACAAAAAACAATTTATAAAAGAGGCAACGAAATCTAACAATAATAGAGTTTAAGATGACTTGTCATTTAGGGAATGTTTATTTGTTCTTAAATGAGAGTTTGCGGATTTGTTTATAACAGTAAATGTCACCATTTCTATACACTTTCTAGAATAGTTTGCAGAAAATTGTTTTGACTTGGAAATTTGCATTTAACTATTTGTTGTTTTCTTTTTTTCTCTTTTGATTGTTTTGTTTTGCTGTGATCATTGTGTTTATTAATCTATTGAGACACTTGTTATCTCTGAAATTATGCGTTCTCTTGCAAGTGTTTAGTAATGTCATGTCATATATTTTGCATTGCAACTGAAATTCCTCTTTTATTTATATAAGTGTGTAACTTGTTTAATGAATATATATATATATGTATATGTATGTATGTATATATATATATATATATATATATATATATCATAATCACAAGTTTTCCCTACATTGAATCAAGGGTCTACAGGTATATAAATCATGTCTAATCTTAGGCTTTGACAAATTTAAGTAGGCTGTACAGTTCCCTGTTCTTAAAAAGAAAATAATATTTAACTGAACCATTAACATTATATAGTGTTACATTTATTTTTAAAAATGATTGAAGTAATAACTGGTAAATGTATATATTGAGTCTTATTAACAAACAGAATACCAATAATATTGCCAATGTTTTTCAACTCAGTGGATATTTCTTTTTGTTATTGGATATCTTATTTATTATATATATATGTATATATATATATATATATATATATATATATATATATATATATCCTGGATATGAATAAGACACCACACAACACATGTATATGTATTGTATCTATACTATATCTAACTGACTTTATTATCTATAAATCTTCCATATGTATTTTGCTTGCTATAACTTCTTTTGAGAAAATATTCTGTGAAACTTTATGCTCAGATAATGAAAATGGTAGAAAACTGTACTCTCCAGAAAAATGTCAATCATATATTCCTCTTTTAAACACATAGTAAGTTCACAAAATATTTTAACTCTTTGTTATTTCTTGACATCTACTTTGTGTATATTTAAATTTTCAATTAATGACATAACTCCCTACCAAGTACAATTTTATATAACTGCAAACACATTACCTTTCCCCTTGAAAGACATCTCTCTTTGTCCATTTTGCTATAGAGATGAATCACATCTCACTTAGCTTTTCAATTAAATGCCAGCACAAAATTTACCTGCTAATTAACACTTGCTGTCTTTGCAAAATAATCAGTGCTTGCAAGAAACTTATGGTAATTGCTTTACCTTAAAGGAAAACACCCTAAAAAGATAGAAGAGTTTTACTCCAGATATTATGAAATGCAACTGTGATTTAACAAATAATAGTCTCAAGAACATTTTTTTAGATAATTGTTTTCCTTTTTCAGTCTGTGTTTTTATAATATTGGAAAGTGTATGTAAAGCATTTTGCATTTTGCTTTTATCATAATCACAAGTTTTCCCTACATTGCATCAAGGGTCTACAGGTATATAAATCATGTCTAATCTTAGGCTTTGACAAATTTAAGTAGGCTGTACAGTTCCCTGTTCTTCAAAAGAAAATAATATTTAACTGAACCATTAACATTATATAGTGTTACATTTATTTTTAAAAATGATTGAAGTAATAACTGGTAAATGTATATATTGAGTTTTATTAACAAACAGAATACCAATAATATTGCCAATGTTTTTCAACTCAGTAGATATTTCTTTTTGTTATTGGATATCTTATTTATTTAAATTTCAAATGTTATCCCCTTTCCTGGTTTCACCTTTGAAAACCCCCTATCTCGTTCTCCCTCCCCCTGCTTCTATAAGGGTTCTCATCTACCCACCTATCCACTCCCAATTTTATGTACAAAGTAAATAGACAAATTGATTAAAATATTATTAATAAGTGATATGTGAAGGCAAGTGGTAGGATACACTGCAACTAAGAATAAACAACATAAATCACAATGGTATTTCTTAGCGCTTAATAATATCCCATTATGGTATGGATATAAACACTAACATGAGACAAAAAAGTATTATACTATGATTTAAAATAATGTTAATTAGCACACAATTTCCTAGTGACTCATACTTTGCATTGTTTCTCATGTCCAGCACTATCTCTGTGTGTAAGTCTTTGCTTTTCTACAGTATCTGTGCCCTCAGTTTTGCCTGAAATTCCTGCACAGAGATTTCGATTGTGGGCCATGAATTTTATGATGAATTT
Source organism: Apodemus agrarius (assembly GCA_964023405.1). Classification (NCBI taxonomy): domain Eukaryota; kingdom Metazoa; phylum Chordata; class Mammalia; order Rodentia; family Muridae; genus Apodemus; species Apodemus agrarius. Next base: position 123,524,494 of record OZ030007.1, read on the forward strand.
GCTAACCCAATTTTCAAGTTCAGCTCTTATTTTTCATCTTCTTACAAGAACTGTGAATATACTGAGTGAAATCTGCTGTTTGAAAACTATGAAGTAAAAAATGTAATCACTGCTATTTACTTTTTATTTGATAGAAATTGATACTGCCTTTCATTTGTTAAGTGAAAATTTATACAAATGCCTCCAAATGATTGCCTTAGGCCTTTCTTTTTGGAAAATTGCATCAAGAGGTCTGAATGACCCCACTTTAAATGAATTGAAACCACTTACTCTTTTATCTCATTCCATGTGGTTTGCAGAGATGATTTTGGGTAGAGCTGCATCTAAATTAAATAATGAAATTAACTTGTAGGAGCAAGCCGCTCAGTTGATTTTTTTTTATATAGCATTTTTGTTCCTAGTATAAGGATGAAAGAGAGGAGTCTGCTCTGTAAAGTAGATAAAAATCATTTAGATACTCTGCATTCTTAGGGTGGATCAAGGCACTCAATGTGTACTTTTAAAGTCATGAAAAGCAAGGACATTTTGAAATTGTCTATGGCATATGATAAAATACGTGCACATTTGAATAATACTAATAGGTTTTCACTTTGATTTGCTACTGTGTTGTTCATTTTAAGAAATCATTATAAGACATATAAATAGAAATAAGACACTGTGAAATGACACAAATAAGATAAATTATTTTCAAAGAGGACAGTAAATAACTAACACTACCAAGGGTTGACTTTTATAAGTTGAATCTTTTGAAGAAACTCAGGTAGACTTTGCATGATGACGTTTTAAACTTTATAAAGTATTAATTATTTTTATTTTAAAAACTATTCTAAACTTATGATGTGGAAAAATTATTCATATACATTTATGTGTATGAAATCATCCTAAAAATTAAAATGAAGCATCTAATAGGTGTAGGCTGAAAAGTAAAAACTGAAAAATTAAATTCTTGTAATATAAAGCAGTAATTACAATATAAAATTGTCTAATATAATTATAATAATGCTGAAGAACTTTCTTCCTACACTAAAGGTGCTGAAATCCATCAAAACATGGATGAGCAAATGGTACATTGAGTAAGCTGAAAGTGAGGCAATGATACTTTTTATTACCATAGAAAGATCAAAATTATTGCATGGAATACTGTACCACATTTAACAAGATTTGTAGAAATTTTATTATCCTTGATTTGGTCTTTATAATGCATCCTTAGACAACACATGGAACTTCTTTTTGTAAGGAAATTGTGCTTTGTGATTAGCTAAGTTTTGGGTTGTAACCTTAGAAACAAATCTTTAAAAAGAAATTACTACATATCCACACGGCTTCTGGAGTTTTTGCATGTAGTAGTATGCGATTTATCTTGTTCAAAATCTCAAATGTAGACATAGTATTGCAATCATTTCCCTTCATATGCTTCTATTTATTTCAGCATAGTGTCAGTTTTATATGTAGGCAGGAGAATCCTGAAAGAAAAGGGCATATTTGATGCACACGATAATTGACTGCTTCTCTCTATAGTCACTGTTAGTAAATGAAGAGGTATTAGAATACAATTTTTGAATCTGTGTTTGGCAATGAGTGAGGAATGTCTGCCCTGTAGCCATCTCTTTGAAATTTGCACAGTGGAGCTGTTTGCTACTTAGGCGTGACTACAGACTTACACTGCTATCTGGGTCTCTTAACTCTGGATAGAAGAAAGTATTCCATGGAATAAGAATAAGGTGAAGGTGTGAGATTAATTGACCATTTCATGTCTCCTGTCTCAGGCATTTGCAATACACCAGTTAAAAATGTGAATGACATAAATGCTTAACATATCGTACCTATGAGGGATGACATTCCAGGTTAGTGTGACTTCCATGGCTAGCCCTGCTCATTTCTGAATATTCATGTCTCCTGGTTCTTATATATGCAAATTGTAAGAATGAGATAGTCATTACTCATGAACATAAGGCAGTGATATTCAAAATCAATTGCATTTGAGTTTAAATAAAAAGCTGTCCAATTAGCCATAACACCATTACTTAGTGTTACAACCTAAGGAATGATGTCATTTCCAGGAGAGCAAATAATCGATTGATTAAATAATAACCCCCATTTATTTATTGAAATCAATTTTTATGATATGGATTTGACAACACAGAAAAAATAATTTATTAAGAAATAAACTAATCTCCTTCAGTTAGGAAAACATAAGAAAATGCCTTCTGTGATTTCTTAATTACAAAACTATTCTTAGCTTAATAAAATTAATGATATAAAGAAAATATTTTAAAACAGATTCTGTATGCCATCCTTTCAATAACTTTACCACAAATATATTTTAATCATGAGCTAAAAATCAAAAAGTATTTTTTAGTCAGAATATTATTGTTTCTGTAGTCTGTCGATATTACAATAAAATAAACACACAGAGTGACATCACACCTTTTTTTTTTTTTTTGGATGCTTCAACACTGGTACTTTGCCTTATAACAAATGTCTTCTTAGTAAAAGTGAGAATAATAGTTATTCATTCGCAACTCAATCCTACCTTATTAATCCTGGTTTAGCCATAGGTGTGAATTCATGTTGACTTTCCAATTTCAGGATTGGAAAATATATCTAATTATTTTCTGATAATTCTGTGTCAGACAGTATCTGGGTTCTCAATAAAGCAGGTTTTAAAAGCATCACTACCTGTGTGCATAGTAGTAGACTATTTGTTAATTTACTATATGGAGACAGACTTATTTCTTATTTCAAATGACTGTGTGGACTAGCATCTGTTACTAAACATTCTTTAAATTGATAGGCAGTCCAAATACAACTCTTAAATTTCTTTCTGTTTGGAGGAAACTGATCATCTGCTTTTTCAAAAATCCATACCCCCACAGTGTTTTATCAGTTATATATTAAATAACAATGGCATATGCACTGTTAAACATCATTCTTTATACAATAATATTATGATGTTTTTGCTATGAAAGCAATCAATGTGGGACATATTTGATGTAATCTAGGCCAAAGGTGGAGTATTCTTGAAGGTTAAGTGTATGTAAGGTATTTATTTATCAGTATATGGAAAATCAAAATATTATACTCACCTCATTCAGTCTGCCTTTACCTTTATAAGATAAATTGGTGATCGACAAAGATTGTCAATCAGGCCTTGATTAAGTGGTTTGATATCTAATATCTGTCTACAATTTTTTTGAGAAACAATTTTACAAGTAATCAAGTAAACATAGAGAACACTTGGGGAAAAAAAACTGGTTCAGTGTCCTCACTGTGTGGAAGAAAAACAATGTCTCCTCACCAGCTTACACACCAAAGCTCTTAGGAAGTACCATTATTTTAGGGGGAGAACCGTTTTACTATGTATATATTTGATATCATGTAGAGTGTAATTTATAAACTGTTCTAAAAGCAGAGCCTCATGGTGGTCCATGCTATATATATTTATTTCTGTGTCTTCTAGTCATTTCAGTCAAATTATTTCTCCAGGCTCACATCACTATAGTATTGATTGCTTTCTGGTATCACTAAACTATACATTATTCCTATACTATGTATGATTTTGTAAAAGAAGTGGTTTTGTGTGAGATGAGCATGTACAGAATATTTTCTAAAAGAGCAAGTTTATGGGCAAATGCTTTATTTTTATAACCTGCAACTAATAAGACAACTACACATATCAAACATACATATGATCAATTATTGAGCATGTTTCTGTAGTCATGACATTGGTATTACAAGAAACTGACATTGATATTAGTAGTCATATGCAACATCCCTGCATCTATGCATTTTATAGATCACTATTAGATTTCCTGACACTTACAAAAGCACTGGAGTGATATCTAACACTTATTTTCTTGTTTTAAACTTGAATTAAACAAATGATGCAATAGGTCAAATACCTATATGACTTCACTCATATGATTATTAATGTTTATATAGACTAAATGGAACAATAGCATATTTATTCTCATTGTTATATAATGTTATGTAATAAGTCACTATTGGATTAGAGTACAACACATTTTCTGATTCATTGTTGAATAGTCCCCACATTTAACTATAATTTGCTAGGTAAATTCATGTGATTTATCATGTCAATTATTTTGAGATAATTACAATGTCACAGGTTCTATTGCTGGCTTTTGAAATGTGAAAATATGAATGGAATGCATAGATAGACTGTGTAAATACAATGTACAGTGTTATTTCCCTAAGGAAATAACATAACTTTTCACAATTTCCTTGGCTATTTTTAGAGGTTTGAAAATATGCTTCCCAGGTAATTCACTGTTTATGTATAAACTGACATTTGTCTCTGATTCGTAAGGTATCAGGTACTTCAAACAGAAGGGATTGCAAGATTGAATTTTAAGTTCCATGCACCACTGGACGAGTAAATATATGTAGAAATTATGACTTTTGTGAACAATGATTTGAGTGTTGACATAGAATAATTAATAAATTATTAATTTCTTTGCTACTTCATTTATTTTGAACCAAGGTTTTAAAGTGTTACCCTAGTTGACACACTCTTGATCCTCCTGCCTCTCTGTTTTGAGTCACAGAATTAAAATCATATAACTTCTTCACACCTGGCTGCTGATCATGATTACTCAGTTCTATGTTAACACCTGTTGCTGTTGCAAATTTATGTGGTCATTTTATACTTCCCTGAAATGAATGTTTCTTTTCACTGAAGAGTGTGTTTAGCACATTGAGATTGCAAAGATTCTTCAGATATGGGTTTATCTGGTGTCGTTGTGCAAGTTCCGTCATTAAATAAGGATTTAGAATCTGATTTTTTCCCTAATATTAACCTATTAAATGTTTGAACCCTTTTAAATTAATCATTTTATATATTTACATTATAAATTTTGCCTACCTTCCAGTCCCCCTCCCAGAATTTTGACCCCTTCCTCCTCCCCTTCACCTCTGAAAAAGTGATCTCTCCCTGTGGGCAACTCCCTTCCTTGATTCATCAAGTATCTACAGGATTAAGTAAATTCCCTCCCACTTAGGCAAGAGAAGGCAGTCCTCTCCTACATATGTGTCAGGGACCTCAGACCAGACCATGTTTGTTCTCTGGTTGGTGGCATAGTCTCTGATAGCCCCCTGGGGTTGGGGTTAGTTGACACTGTTGATCTTCAAATGTGGTTGCTATCCCCTTCAGCTCCTTCAATCCTTCCTCTAATTCTTTGATATGGATCTCTAAACTCGTCCAATGGTTGCCTGTAAATATTTGAATCTGTCTCTGTCAGCTGTTGGTAGAGACTCTCAGAAATGAGCCATGCTAGGCTCCTGTCTGCAAGCACCATATAGCATCAGTAACAGAGTCTGGTCTCCATACATGTGATGGATTCCAAGTTGGGCTGGTCACTGGACAGCTTTTCCATCATTCTCTGCTCCATTTTTATCCCTGGATTTCTTTAGGAACAATTCTGGATCAAAATTATTGTAGGTGGTTTGGTGACCCCCTTTCCTCTGGGGGCCCTATCTGTCTATTAGACGTGGTCTCTTCAGGTTCCATTTCCCCACTGTTGGGCATTTCAGCTAAGGTAATTTCCTATGGAGACCCGGGAGATGCTCACATCCTTGGTCTCCAGGGCTTTCTAGAGGTTCCCCCAATCCCAACTGTCACCCCTGGCAGCTTCATACTTGCTGTCATTCTCCTTGCCCTCTGGACATCTCTCCTGTCTCTGCTCATACCTGATCCTGACCCCCTTTTTCCTTTCCCCATACCTTCTTCCATCCAAGTCCCCCTCTATCTGCCTCCCTTAATTATTCATTAATTATTCCCCATTTAAGTGGGTTATAAGCATCCTTACTCAGGACTTCCTTCTTGTTAAACTTCTTATGGTCTGTGGGTTATATCATGGGTACTCTATACTTTTTTGCTAATATCCACTTATCTATGAGTATATACCATGTATGTTCTTTTGGGTCTGGGTAATCTCTCTAAGGATGACATTTTCTAGTTCCATCCATTTGCATGCATCATCATGATGCATCAATTCATGATGTCCTTTCTAACGTTAAACTTTGAATCTTCAGACAAATTTTAAAAACCTGGCTCTTGAACTATCTTTAATATAAAATATTTTTGTATATAAAATATTCTATTGGGTTACTTTTTTGCAATTTGAAAATTCTGCAGATTAAGTATAGGATTTATTTTTAATTTCTTTATTAATTTGATTTTTGTTTTACTTTTTAAAAAAACACTTCCTTCTTAATGATGAATGAACCCACAGTGTTGCTGAAGACCCAGCATGAATTCTCTCATTAGGTGCACTGTTGTTCCACTTCTCTCTTTTGTCATGATTGCAACTCTCAGGTTGCACACTTTATCAATCAAAAGGTCTACATTTCCAGCAAAACAGACTGTACAGTAACAAAATTTGAAGCAGCTGCATTGGTTAAGAAAGGTCAACAGATACCTGGGACAATTAAGATAGCTTCTCACAGTGAAGCATGAGTCCCAGAATATAACTGTATGGTCATTGAGAGATGGATGTGCATTAAAATCAATCAATCAATAAATTGATAGATAAATAAATACAAAAAACATAGAGAGAAAGAAAAGAAGAAAGGAAAGAAAGAAAAGAAGAAAGAAGGAGAAAAAGAAAAAAAGAATGTCTCTGTTCCCTATGTACTTCCTAAAGAAGAGATCACAAGCCAATTACATTCTGTGTAAAATTATGCTAAAATATAATGCAGGGTTATAATGACAGTTCTTTTTTAAACTGGTTTAACACACTAATTCATCATCTGACAAGGATTACAAGGACCTTAGTTATCTCTTCCGACATACCTATGTTTTTTCTTACTGCTGATCAATATTTATCACACACAATAGATAATTGTAAAAGTATACTGAATTCATATAAATATTTAAAAGCAAATATTCTTCTTATTGCTAACATTTGACATTATTTCCAATACATATTTAATTATACACAATCACATAAAATGGAAACCTAGATGGATATCAACATTCAATACGTTAATATTGTTTATAATAAAACATTTTTTATTTAACTTATATTTAATCCATAACCTAGAAAGTAAAAAGAGCAAATCAATATGTATTAAATCATATCATATATTTTGATACATATTTTTAATCATTTTCTTAATTTTATCCTCATTGTTTTCCAACACAAGTATCAGTTTTATTAAAACAAAACTTTATCCTCTTCTCCTCTCAACTTTGAAAACATGATTTTTAAACTATATTATTAGTAAAAGAAAAAGGTTTGATTTGCATTTCTCTAATGACTAATGATGTTGAACAATTTTTAAGGTGTTTCTCAGCCATCCGAATTTCTTCAGGTGAAAAGTCTTTGTTTAGCTCTGTACCCCATTTTTGATAGGGTTATTTGGTTTTCTGGGGTCTAACTTCTTGAGTTCTTTGTATACATTGGATATTAGCCCTCTGTCAGATCTGGGATTGGTGAAGATCTTTTTCCAATTTGCTGGTTGCCGATTCGTCCTTTTGACAGTGTCTTTTGCCTTACAGAAACTTTATAATTTTATGAGGTCCCATTTGTCTATTCTTGCTCTTAGAGCATAAGCAATTGGTGTTCTGTTCAGGAACTTTCCCCCTGAGCCAATGTCCTCAAGGGTCTTCCCCAGTTTCTTTTCTATTAGTTTTAGTGTGTCTGGTTTTATGTGGAGGTCCTTGATCCACTTGGAGTTGAGCTTAGTGCAAGGAGATAAGAGTAGATCAATTCTTATTCTTCTGCATGTTGACCTCCAGTTGAGCCAGCACCATTTGTTGAAAAGGCTATCTTTTTTCCACTGGATGTTTTCAGCTCCTTTGTCGAATAGCAATTGGCCATATATGTGTGGGTTCAATTCTGGGTCTTCAATCCTATTCCATTGATCTACTTCCCTGTCACTGTACCAATACCATGCAGTTTTTAGCACTACTGCTCTGTAGTATTGCTTGAGGTCCGGGATATTGATTCCCCCAGAAGTTTGTTTACTGTTGATGATAGTTTTAGCTATCCTGGGTTTTTTGTTATTCCAGGTGAATTTGAGAATTGCTCTTTCTAACTCTATGAAGAACTGAGTAGGGATTTTGATGGGGATTGCATTGAATTTGTATATTGCTTTTGGCAAGATTGCCATTTTAACTATACTAATCCTGCCAACCTATGAGCATGGAAGATTTTTCCATTTTCTGAGGTCTTCTTCAATCTCCTTCTTCAGAGACCTGAAGTTTTTGTCATATAAATCTTTCACTTGTTTGGTTAGAGTCACACCAAGATACTTTATATTGTTTATGGCTATTGTGAAAGGTGTTATTTCCCTAATATCTTTCTCAGCCTGCTTATCCTTTGTGTATAGGAAGGCTACTGATTTGCTTGAGTTGACTTTATAACCAGCCACTTTGCTGAAGTCGTTTATCAGCTGTAGGAGTTCTCTGGTGGAGTTTTTTGGGTCACTTAAGTATATATATCATCTGCGAACAGTGATAGTTTCACTTCTTCCTTTCCGATTTGTATCCCTTTGACTTCCTTATGTTGTCTAATTGCTCTAGCTAGTACCTCCAGTACTATATTGAAGAGATATGGTGAGAGGGGGCAGCCTTGTATAATCCCTGATTTTAGTGGGATTGCTTCAAGTTTCTCTCCGTTTACCTTGATGTTGGCTATAGGTCTGCTGTAAATTGCTTTTACTATGTTTAGATATGGGCCTTGAATTCCTGTCCTTTCCAAGACTTTTAGCATGAAAGGATGCTGAATTTTGTCAAATGCTTTTTCAGCATCCAATGAGATGACCATGTGTTTTTTTCTTTGAGTTTGTTTATGTCGTGGATTACATTGATGGATTTCCAGTAAAAAATGTTCAACGCCATTAGTCATTAGAGAAATGCAAATCAGAACAACCCTGAGATTTCACCTCAAACCAGTCAGAATGGCTAAGATTAAAAACTCAGAAGACATCAGGTGTTTGCAAGGATGTGGAGAAAGAGGAACACTCCTCCACTGCTGGTGGGACTGCAAACTGGTACAACCACTCTGGAAATCAGTCTGGGGGTTCCTCAGAAAACTGGACATGATACTTCCGGAGGACCCAGCCATACCACTCCTGGGAATATACCCAGAAGATTCCCCAGCATGCAATAAGGATACATGCTCCACTATGTTCATAGCAGCCTTATTTAAAATAGCCAGAAGCTGGAAAGAACCCAGATGTCCCTCAGTGGAAGAATGGATAACAAAAAAATGTGGTATATATGCACAATGGAATACTATTCACCATTAGAAACAATGAATTCATGAAATTTTTAGAGAAATGGATGGAGCTGGGGAACATCATCCTAAGTGAGGTGACCTAGTCTCAAAAAATACCCATGGTATGTAGTCACTGATAAGTGGATATTAGCCTAGAATCTTGGGACACTAAAGACACAATTCATATACCAAATGATGTCTGACAAGAAGAAAGGAGTTGACCCTGGTTCTGGAAAGGATCAAAGCATCAGTGTAGGGGAATACCAGAACAGGGAAGTGGGCAGGGGTGCATGAGGGAGCAGGGGGAGAGAAAAGGGCACATGGGACCTTTGGGGAGGTGGGGAACCATAAAAAGGGAAATGAATTGTAAATATAGAACATATCCAATAAAAATAAAGAAAAAAAAAGAAAAAGTACAAACCACAATTAATATCACTAATACTTTGCAAGAAGCAGGATGACATGATGTAGTGGCCATTACTCATTTGCAAAACTTGAGAACATGGGAATGGAGAAATGACTCAGTAAATAAAGTGCTTTGGCATATAACCATGAGAACCTCAGTGTGAGCCTTAGAACCTAAGTAAAAATGTGGCATGGTGAAAATCTCTATGGTTCTGTCATTGGAGAAGAAGGCAGAGGTAAGGTTTTAGGCAATTTTTGATCACCCAGTCTTGATAAGTTGGTGAGTTCCAGATTCAGTGATCAATCTTATCCTCAAACCGAGGAAGACTGAACTACTGAGAAAGATCCCATTGCTTGAGATACTGCATGTTTTTTCATTAGAACACAAGATATAAAGCTAAAGTGAAAATTCCTGACTGCTATGCAAGTGACTGCAGAAGAAAATCATAGTTCTTATCCTGTTGTGAACATACCATGCTAAAATATCAATCTCAAGATGGAAAATTTCTAATGATGATTCTAGCCATAACTCTTTCAGGGTAACTAGTGACATCCTGATAAGATTTGAAACCCATTCCACAACAGGATACTTATTCTTAGTACTGTGAACTTAGTCAAAAGACCATGGTTTTGGTAGCTAATAAAGCATAAAAGATAATATGCTATTGATTTTTCTTTGTTTTTTTTCTTTCCTTCCTTCTTTCTTTCTCTCTTACTCTCTCTTCCTCCTTTCTTTCTTTCTTTCTTTCTTTCTTTCTTCCTTCCTTCCTTCCTTCCTTCCTTCCTTCCTTTCTTTCTTTCTTTCTTTCTTTCTTTCTCTTTCTTTCTTTCTCTTTATTTCTTTCTTTCTTTCTTTCTTTCTTTCTTTCTTTCTTTCTATCAACTTCTTGTTTCTATGTTCATACACATCTAGTACCCTATACACAGATACACCAAACATCTACCACCATATGACACACAGACACAGACACAGACACACTATACCAACACAGAAGATTAATTATTCATCAGGAATCTTTTGAATTGAGAGCATAAGAATTCATTTACTATCACTGAAAAGAAATATAGGGGTGTTAGGACCACTTAAAAATATACTAGTGAAACAACAATATGAGAACAACATGAATTTTCTTTATCAGAAAGGACAAACACTGAAGAAAACCTTACAATAAATCCACATTCATAAATTCCCACCAAGTTATTACTAAACCTGAGCTGAACAAAGACAACACAAATAGACCAACTGAAGTGTTTCGTGGAAAGGCCAAAATTCTACATGAAAAACCAAAGTCTACCAAGGAATGTTGGCAGTGGAAATACAGGTGACTAAGGAATGTTAAGAGTGAGAAGAAATAGTATTCTTCAGGGAAGAAAACACCAATTTGTTACCTATTATTAAATGGTATGCCCTGAAAATATACATGCAAGTAATGCCATATGAACTGAAAAATTATACATAGCAATATAGGTTAGTACACATATACCTATATTCATGTTAGAGTGATTAGTGAAAAATAGGACACAAACTGGAAAAACATCAAGGGGAGGAATATGAAGAAGTTTGTAAAAGGGGGAATGGAGAAATTATTATAATTACATCAGAATCTCAGAATCAAATATTATAAACACAATGCAGAGAAACTGACTCTAAAAGAAATAAAATGGAAGAATCAACCAAAAAGAAGGAAATTATTGACTTAGTAATGGAAATCTTCCCAGCAGGATTAGTTGTTCAATTTAGTGGGTGAACATTTAAAAATAGCTTGGGTTCAAATGCCATCAACCAAGAAAACAAAAAGAAGACATATAATGAATGTTTTGTGTGTGTGTGTGTGTGTGTGTGTGTGTGTGTGTGTGTGTGATCATTGTAATAGGTGGATTAGTGTTCATAAGCCAAGACTGTTTAAATGAAAATGGACTAGTGGTTACATCTGAAATCCTAGCCCTACAGAGCAGGGTGCAGGCAGATTGCAGGATTGTAGCTCCCTAAAAGAAAATTAAATTTCACAAATGAATTCCAAGCCCACCACAGTGAAAAAATAATAGCAAACTTTTCTAAAAGTAGAAAAAGATAGGACTTTTCCTAATTTATTTTATAATGTTAGCATTTATTCAATACTAAAGAAAAAGAAAAGAACCATAAAGGAGAATGTGTTGATTACTTCCAACATGGAGAAGACTATACTGACACATGGATCCAGCAGTGTTTGAAAATGATGCTATGCCAAAGCTAACATGGATATATCCTGGAAGTGAAAGGATGCTTCAGCAAATGAGAATAAATATGACTCACTTCTTAATCACTAGAGGAAGCACAGATAAATCTCAAGCCACATACTCACTCAACTGCTGAATTTTTTATTGGAATTTGAATTATAAAGAGAAGATAAATTTAATCACCTACATATTCCTTTGAGTTAGCCATGACAGACCTGGCCTATCACACACTTGTTAGAGGCACGTTGCTCTAAATAAGTGGTGGTCCAAAAGAATTGCAGAATAAACCAAAGGTAGGAAAGAAACTTGTTGAGAGCAGTTTCACAGATGATAATGTAAAGGACAAAACACAGTATTATGAATCATAAGATTCTGTTATTAACTTATAAACATTGAAAACAAGCCTAATTAAAAATGATTGGGCATTCTGAAAGTGTCTCACAGAATGATTCTTGTGTCTAGATATTTTTGTGTCAATATATCTATACATAAATTAAAATATGTATCTCAGGGGCTTATATGATATCTCAGCATGAAACTTAAACACCCAAATAATTTGCTATATGCAAAGCTTATAATTTTACTCATTATTTTGAAATTATCTGGAGTTTTATCACTGTTTTCCTGATGTTATCAAGATGGTGGTAAGTTCTTTTAACCAGTGACTCATTAACCCAGCATCACAGAAGTAAGCAGGTCTTCTTTGCTGAGTTTACAGTCAACTTGTAATACACAAAACAAGACTATCTCTCAACCAAACCAAACCAAAAGACATATTAGGACAGTTTTTGTTGAAATTGCATTAATGTTCAAGTATTTGTTCCTACAAATGGGGCATGTTGTTTGTCTAGGTTTTTTGTTTGTTTGTTTGTTTACTTTTTCATATCACATAAATCTAGACCAAATACTATCCTAATTTTATATCTTTCTCTTTCATCACTGATATTCAAAATTTAAGAATTATTTGGGCATAATCATTGTAGTACATTTAATTAAAGTCATTATTAGTTTTATATTTAGCACTCTCTGTATTTGTGCTAATTACTCAGTGGAAGGAAAAATGAGGTGCTGTAAGATATTTTTGAAGCTGTATACATATAACTGGTTGGCTATGCTGCTTATGCTAAACAGAGTGTCCCCTTGATATGAAGCTGAATTGGATATTTTGCAAATATATAATATAAAATACTTCAAACTCAAGCCAAAACACCCAAATAACTGGAAAGATATAAAACAGTTACAATTTTACTCTTTATTTTGAAAATTATCTGGAGTCCCATCATCATTTTCCTGATGTTGACATAATGATAAGTTCTTCTAATCAGTGACTCATTACCCCAGTGCCACAGAAGTAATTTTTCTTCTCTGCTGGATTTCCAAGTAGGATGTCTAATAATCAATGTTCAAGATAATATGTGGGGGAAACTGTTTTCTTTTGTCTTATTTTTGCTGTTAGTGTTGTTTCTCTAACGTGTTTTCTCTTGGATTAGCATCAAAAGCTATAGAATAAACTCCTCCTGTATCTCCCTTTCCTATATTCTCCTCAGCAACTGAATTTAGGACAACATAAGGAAGTTTCTCTTACTAAGTGTATTAAACTGGAAAGTCTGCAAATTCTGTGCAAATAATTAACTAATTTTCTCTGATTATATTTTTAATCCAATCAACTATTTACATATTTTAATTGACATTTGATATTAATTAATATTTAACTAATGGGCTGGTTTTCATTTAATCAACTAACTTGTTTCTGAATTTCAAGTTTTCCAAATGTTTTCTGTCTTACATATTGATGGATTCTTACTCATATTTTTTAGAACTTTTTTTTATATAAGTGAAACTTAGATAACCCATGCCCAGGCCCACATGATAAAATGGCAAGCTTATGGAAAAGATTCAGTTTTCCTAAACCACTAGAAATTTTCAGTCCATTGTCTTGCTTTTTTGTTTGCTTGGGTTTTTTCCTTTCTTTTTGTTTTCTTTTTTGTTTTTGTTTTTTCTAATTATAACCAAAATAATGTTCTTTGCCAGACATTGTTAAAGCAGAGTTTTGGTCATGCTGTGTAAAATGCAGGTTAGTAGGCCCATAATCTATAAACAAAAAATACATTATATATAGAAATACTATTTTTTAACTTCAGTTTCATAGTATTTTTTAATCAGGTATCATTTCAACAAGAGATAACTTCTATTTTAATTATCTTTAATCTATTTTCTTTACAGACCAGTCATTTTCCCCATCCTGGTCTGCTTCCAGCAGTTCCTCATCCCATTCCTCCTCTCCCATATCCAAGAGGATGCCCCAGCAATTCTGCCAGGTTTCTTCATTCCCTGGGGAATCAAGTGCTAGAGTGTTAGGTGCATTTTCTCTCACTGAGGCCAGACCAGGCAGTCCTATGCAGTATATGTGTCAGGGCCCTCTTAACAGCTAGTATATGTGGCCTGATTGGTGGCTCAGTGTCTGATATATATCACTGGTCCAGGTCAGTTGAGACCGTTGTTGGTCTTCCTATGGGGTTGCTGTCCTCCACAATTTCTTCTAGTCTTTCCCTAATTCAATCACAGGGGTTCCTGACTTCTCTCCATTGACTGGGTGTAAGTATTTGCTTTTGTTTCAGTCAGCTACTTGTTGTATTTTCAGAGTACAGCCATGCTAGGCTCCTCTCTATAAGTATAACTTTGCATCAGTAATAGTGTCAGGCCTTGGAGCACTTTGGCACTGGAACTCCTTTCCCGACGTTTCTTGTCCATTTTTGTCCTTGCAGTTCTCCTAAACAGGAACAATTTTGGGTTAGAGTTGTTGACTGTGAGATGGCAACCCTTCTACTTAATGCCCTGTGTTTCTACTGGAGATAGACTCTACAAGTTCCCTCTCTGCATTTTTGGGCATTACATCTAGTTTTCCTCCCTCTAAGTCCTGAGAGTCAGTTTCCTCCCAGGTCTCTGGAACATTCTAGAGGGTCCCCCTATCTATTATCTCCCATAGTGGTGTATTTCCGTTCATTCTGCTGGCCTGAGGGATTTACTCCTTCTTAATCCCCCAAAACCTGATATTCCCATTTCCCCCTCCCCCTCCTACCTCCTACCTATTTCCCTTCCTCCTTCTGCCTCCTTGATTATTTTCTTCTTTCTCCAAAGTGGGACTGAGGATGCCTTACTTGGGCTTTGTCTTGTTAACCTTCTTGAGTTGTATGGAGTCCTGGGAATTCTGTACTTTAATGGCTAATATCCACTCAGTAAGTGCTACCATGCATGTCCTTTTGGGTCTGAGTTACATCACTCAGGATAATATTTTCTATTTCCATTCATTTGCCTGAAAAACCTAATGATATTCTCCATCAGAGTAGCTAAATACTATACCATTGTGTAAATGAACCATATTTTCTGCATCCATTCTTCTATTGTGGCATATCTGAGTTTTTTTTTTTTCCAAATTCTGCCTATCACAAATAAAGCCACTATGAACAAAATGGAGCACCTCCCCTGTAGCATGGGGAGGGGCATCTTTTGGATGTAGAGTGAAGAGTAGTACAGCTAGATCTTCAGATAGATCTATTTCCAATTTTCTGAGGAACCTTCAGAATGATTTAAAGAGTGGTTGTACCAATTTGTACAGCAATGGAGTAGTGTTCCACTTTCTCCACATTCTTGCCAACATGTGTTGTCACCTGAGTCTTGATTTTAGGAATTCTGATTGGTATGAAGTAGAATCTCAGGGTCATTTTGATTTGTATTTTCCTGATGATTAAGGACCTTGAGCATTTTGTTAAGGGTTTCTAGGTCATTCGAGACTCCTCTGTTGTGAATTCTCTGTTTAGTTCTATACCCCATTTTATTGATTGGGCTGTTTGGTTTTAGAGGCTATCTTCTTGAGTTCTTTATATATTTTGAATATTAGTCCTGTATTTGATGTGGAGTAAGTGAATATCTTTTCCAAGTCTTTAGTTTGCTAATTTGTCCTATTGACTTTATAAGTTGATTTATAAAATAGACTCTTTTCAGTTTCATTATGTCCCATTTATCAATGGTTGATCTTACAGCATCAGCCAATGGTTGTCTGTTTAGTAAATTTCATCCCTGTGCCAACAAGTTTGGGGTTCTTTCCCACTTTCTCTTCTATTAGACTCAATGTATCTGGATTTATGTTGTACTTGATCTTTGTATAAGGTGACAAATAGGGATCTATTTTCATTTGTCTACATACTGACTGCCAGTTAGACCAGCATCATTTATTAAAGATGCTTTTTTTCCCTCTAATATTTTTGGCTTCTTTGATAAAGATAAAGATAAAGATAAAGATAAAGATAAAGATAAAGATAAAGATAAAAGTGTGATTTTATTCTGGGTCATCAATTATAATCCATTGATCAATGAATCTACCTCTGGACCAATACCATGCTGTTTGTTTTGTATCACTATTGCTCTGCATTGGCTTGAGGCCAGTGATTTCCCGGAGACATTCTTTTGTTTGTTTGTTTGTTTTTTGTTTTGTTTTTTGTTTTTCGAGACAGGGTTTCTCTGTGTAGTCCTAGCTGTCCTGGATCTCACTCTGTAGACCAAGCTGGCCTCGAACTCATAAATCCTCCTGTCTCTGCTTCCCAAGTACTGGGATTAAAGGCGTGTGCCACCACCACCTGGCTCCAGTAGAAATTCTTTTATAGTTAAGAATGTTTTCACTATGCTGTTTTTTGTTTTTTGTTTTTCATTTGAAATTAAGAATTGCTCTTTCTATGTCAGAAGAATTTTGTTGGAATTTTTATGGGTATTGTATTGAATATGTAGATGTTTATCAGCTTAACTGCTCTTCAGAAGACCCAGCAGTCTGAAGGACTCCCAGAATTTCTGCTGCATGCAGGGCAACAGTTAAGGTATTCTCCTAAACAATTGGGAACCCAAGGAGCCCAGAGGACTCAGGACTCATCTCTACTACTTTCCCCACTTTAGCTTTACTCTCTTTCTGGCCTGGGACTTCAGCTGGGGCAGACCTCTCAGTCTGAAACCTCCTAGGAGAGATGCTGTACTCATGGAAACATCAGTAGAGCATGCATGCCCCTCTGAAGACCCCATAGTTCTGAAGGCCTCTAAGAAAATTTGCTTCTGCCAGGGCCACAGACATCACAGGAGACCTGCAGCAACGCAGGGACATGGGAGGCAGGGTCCAGACATTAGTGTATTCAGGGCTTTCTGTGGTGGGAGAACTGGTAACTGATGATGCCCGTGTATATGGGCTTCTGTTGCTTATGGTATTGTGGTTGTCTCTTGTCATCTGGATATACCTTTTTGTTGTATGCCTTCAAGCTGTGGTGTTTTCAGGAGAGCAGACAAACTGGCAATCAGTTGTTCTGCTTCCCTGTGTGCAGCAGATCTCCTGAGATGCCTCAGGCTGTGATGTCAGTTGCCCTACTGCTCTGCATGCAGTGGAACTTTTGGAATGGCTCAGGATATAGTGTCAACTATTCTGAGTATAGGGGATCCTCTAGGATGGCTCAGGATATTATGTCTTCAAGGGAGCAGACCAGTTAGAAGTCTGCCCTGGCAGAAAGGACAGGGCCATTTCTTTACTTTGAATAAAAGTCTTTACATAGAATCCTAGGAATAACACTGATGTATTCATTATCTTTGTTTATTGTTGTATTTGTTTGTTTCTCATTGCCTTTGGTATTTTTATCTCACTCTTTTATTCTGTAAATTCTAAAATATTATGGTAGGTATAAATTGAAATATATGCTCTGAAAATTGTTATTATTCCTATTTCATTTTCAGTAATAGGTAATAGTAATAGAAAAAGCTGTGTGCACTCTCTATGGGGATCCAGTGTGTGAAACTCCTATGTTCCCTTCAATGGCTGTACAGGGTCTTTGGTCAGAGAGCAGGGATCAGAGTTTCCTTTCTCTGCAGAACATGGGTAATGACATAAAGGCTTGAAGACCTTTGGATCAACCATGGAGCTCTCCAGCATTTATAAAATAGTGAACTAATTACTCGATGAGAGCAGGGTACCTCTAAAGTCCAACAGGTTCCATTTAAAAAAGTATATTCTAGTTTAATTTTTAAGTAACTATGTGTATTATCAGCACACATACACTGGGAAGCACCTTCATAGAGGCATGGGGAGGGGTGATAGGATAGGGAATTTGTGGAGGGGAAACTAGGAAAGGGGATAACAGTTGAAATGTAAATAAAGTTTCTAATTTAAATAAATAAATAAATAAATAAATAAATAGTGACATTGGCCATTATTCCTTGCTCTAGACAATGACGGTGTAGCAGCCCATTATTCTAGTTTACACAATATCCACGCACAAATTAATGTAATAGCATCATGAAACATCACCCAGGAAAATTCACTGAGGCCCAAGTCTTTAATGTGAGATAATTTTCCAGACTGTTGGTTACACAATCCAAAATGGCAAAATTCTAGGAGTTAAACAGGGATATTGGTAAGTTAATTGTGTGGGTCATAAAGCAAATAAAAATTGAGATGTGGCCTGTTTGATGCTACTTCATTGTCTATGAAATCTCCTTCTACTTCCACAGAAGGGACTTTATCTACAAGTGGAACCAGATTTATTTCATGGTGGCTTTTGTTTAACTCTGTCTTTCAGACTTCTACTTCTGGATTTATATTCTTCTATAGATTATTTATTGAACTTTACATTTGTTTTACTCTCTTTCATATATAAAACTGAAAACAAAGTATTTTCTGAATTCATTCTTTTTAATAGATGAGTAGTACTCCACTGAAAACAATGAAATCATGTAATTCTAAAGCAAATGGATAGAGCTAGAAACTATCATCCTGAGTGAGGTAACCCAATTACAAAAGAACACACACAGTATGCAATCTCTGATAAGTGGATATTAGCCCAAAAGCTCGGAATACCCAAGATACAACTCACAGACCACATGAAGCTCAAGATGAAGAAAGGCCAAAGTGTAGATACTTTGATCCTTATTGGAAAGTGAATCCAAACACCCATGACTCACATCCAACCAATATAATATGAGTAGGGTCCCCAATGGAGCAGATACAGAGAGGACCCTAGGAGCTGAAGAGGTTTGCAGCTCCACAGGAGGAATAATAATATGTACCAACCAGTACCCACAGAGTTCTGAGGGACTAAACCACCAACCAAAGAATACACATAGAAGGACCCACAGCTCCAGCTACATATGTAGCAAAGTATGATAATTTCAGACATCAATGAGAGGAGAAGTCCTGTAAAGGCTCAATTCCCCAGAATAGGGGAATACAAGCCAGGAATTTGGGGAAGGGGTGAAGAGGGGGAGGGATGATGGGATGGGGCTTTTGGTGGGATAACGTGGAAAGGGGTTAATATTTGAAATGTACATAAAGCAAATACAAATAAATAAAACATTTTCAATTTAAAAAATGTTTTTTTCTGCTTTATTTAGAAATTCCACATGAATAAAACCAACATTTGCTTAATTGCTTTTTGATTTTTAATTCTACCAGTACACGAAAGAATTTATATTTCATTATACAGACACACACACACATACACATATACAAAGAAAAATATGTTCTATGTACAGATATCACATATAAATGATATATCAATAGTGATATAGATTATAATTATTAAACAAATATTATATTTAGATGACATATTTGTCACACGTATTTCACATGTATTTATAAATGCACTCATATATCAAACAGGATGAGTTATTGATAAGTAAAAAGCATTTTAAAGAATGCTACTTTTAAATGTCATTTATAAAATTTGAATGGAAGTACCATTTCAATTTAATTTGTTACATTGTTATGGAGAAAATGATTTATTTTTTAACGATTTGTCTAAAACACACCCTAAGATGCTTCCCCCTGACTAAAATCATCATTTTGACCCAAATGCAATATAAAATATGTTTATCCATAGATAAAGACCAAAGCTTGATATTTTTCTAACAGGAGATATCTCTGATCCTATAAGATATAACTCAATTTGCAAGAGACAATTCTACTATGATTCTAAATCACAAATGCACAGATACTATTCAATGAGAGGAAACCTGACTAAAGCATTTTACACTTGCCTCTGAAGAGACCCCTTTGGGATAGAACAAGCCTGTAATAGAATGGCTCAGAAGTAAGTCAAAAGCATGCCTTCAGTTTCTTCTCTGAAATCTCAATTTTACTTCACTGTCCTTACAATTGACTAGGTGAATGATAAAAAAGTCCTCAAATGGCATCTGTCACCTTTGATTCATGCTATACTTTGCATAATATAGAAATAACTTAGGAGCCTGCCAGTAATAGATAGCTCAGCTGAAGAAATTATGATATGCGTGAGGCTCCTGAAATGAAGCTGTCTCTCCTCCTGCTAGGAAATGTCGAGTCATACATCAGTCTTCAAGTATAACTCAAGGAAATGTCAGATGCATGGCGTTAAATGAGGAGCATTGTTTAAAACTCAATGGGAAAAAATCAAAGAGACGTCAGTAAATATGAATTCCGAATAATTTTGTAAATGTGTTAAATGAAATCACTTTCATCTTGTGTAATTTTGAAATCCTATTTTCCAAATCAGAGAATATATGAGGTAAAATAATCAAATCACTCATCCTCTAAAAAAATCAAAGAACTAAATTGGTTAATATAAACCTGGATTAATCAGAAATTGAATAAATATTTTCAAAAAGAATTGATAAAATTAGTAGATTACTTATACTGAAATAGAAGTGAGGAAAAGTACACATTGCATTGTTCTACAGTTTGAAGCCTTTGGCATGTAAACAAAGAATATAGAAAATTATAATAAAAAAATAAAAGTATTGCTATTTAAAGCTCAGCTGCAGAAATGTTAAATAAAATTAAAATATTAAAATTAAATATAAAGTTGAAGTTTTTGTTATAAAAATTGTTTATATAAATTAAAGTTTAATTATTTTATCATATATTTCACAATTATCACACATATGCAACTGCACTGAGGGAAATTACATTGAGAGAAAACTGTGAAATTTGAATTTATAATTAGAATAAGAAATGATCTGTAACTTAATAATAAATTTCCAGATGAAAATGAAGGAAATTAAAATGATTAAAATCCATTATTTTCATGTGTGAAACTCTCAAATACTTTAAACAGAAAAAAAAGTGAAGGCATCCTGTGATTTTTCTCAACTTATTTGTATCATGAAAGAAACATTTTTTACCTCAAAGGTATGATTTATACTAGAGCCAGTGTAAGTGACTATGGCCTAGGAATACAGATTTAGGTTATCATACATTTCATGTTTCAACATGGTAACAGTTTGATGGAACTTTACAGTTGCATACCAATATAATCATAAGTTAGTACACATTAAACATTCATTGTTATGAATAATAGGTTGATCAAAGCAAAGAGGAGACATCTCTGGAATAGATTTCTGATATTATCTGATGATACCCTTTGTCTTTATTGTTGGGATCTGGGATCTAATACAAAGGTTAAAACGTCACTGAAATAATTTGAGTTGGGCCAACATAATTCCAAATTTCCCACATAGATTAACGTTAATTAATAAAACTCACAGAACATTCAGCATCCAGTGTGGCTTTTTCCAGGAACATTATTCACACATAATTATTCAGGGATATTAAAAAAATATATTCATGATAGGTGTTGACTAAGAAGCTGTTAGAAAATAAGCACATACAGATATAATGTATTAGGCAATGAGGAGGCAAAACACATTCTTTGAAAACATGTTTGAGTATAACAGTAGCAATAGATACCAAAGTTGGAACACACAATCATTCTTTCCCTTGAATTTAAACAGTTCCTCTCAGGGTTACTCAATCTATTCCAGTGTCTTGATATTGTTGTTTGAAAGATCAAATGGTGTGAATGTAGAGATTTTTCCTGTAATGTAGTAATTTCTTCAACTTTTAACTATAGAAATGAACAACAAATAAATAAATAGTGATAACATTTTACAGGTATTTTTCCATAACAATATCATCTGAATAAAAAGATGGAAGATCTATCTTTTCCTTCCTCTCCAAAACAGGCAATGTGAGGTATGCTTTTAAAATTATAAATGCTTTTATAATTTTATGTGCTACAATCACATTCTACTTTAAATGTTTATATGTAACAATTTATTCTTGTAATTTTATTCATACTTTTATTTAAACATTAAATTTATATGGAAGAAATGAATACAAATGATTCTCTGACTATACAAAATGTAATATTACAGCCCATAAATTGTTAGATGTAACAACAGCACCAACAACAAATTTTTCTTTAGTTTGCCTATTAATCAGACAATAGCAGGTAAACCAAGAAGATATGCCCTTTCCAATTTAGGCATGATGGTCTCTCAGCAGTGAGAGTGACTTTGAAGCATAAAAAGAAGTTAACCTTCTTGGTCTGATGCTGTAAAAGGTGTCTGCTCATATATATATCTGCTTCCAGGATCATTTAGATCAAGGAAAGGTGATGACAGTCCAGTTTTCTCTTGTGATTCAGACTTCCATTTCAAGGGAAGTAGCACTGGGCTGCCTATTTTTGAATCAATTAATCTTTTTTTCTGTTGCCATAGCATTTTTTCTTGCTTTATTGTTGAGGTAAGAAATTTAGTCAGTAATTTCTGAAAATACTTTTGTAGTTCTAAGTAGCTATTGGCATACCCCTGCAATAAACAACAGTTTCAGAATCTTGACATTGTATATCCTCATGAAAATGACAACACTTTAAACATATTAGAGCAGAAGAGATATTGGAACTTTTTATTATGTATGAAGTAGAAACAGAGTAGCTGGTGCTATTTATTGGTTATTTCACCAAAGAAATATTTTAGAAAATAATAAATAGAACACATAAAAATCTACTAAAACTAATAATTGCAATGAATCATAGAATTTGTGCAACAGAGTCAACACTTAGCACTAATTCACATTAAAGAAATAGATACTCTACAGTTGTCATCGCCTGTCTCAAATTATAGTTAATTGCTGAAATTCTAGACAGTAGCCCAAACAAGACCTGGAGATGGCCACCTAGCTATTGTTTAGTGGAATCATTCCAATGTGTTTTGTTTCATTAAATCGTTTTTTTGTTATTTTGCCAATAGGAACATTTTTATACACACATCTTGAATAGATAAATATATATTGTCTTTTTATAATTTGAAAATATAATTTCAAAATATAGGCAACATTGTGAGTAGACTGGACCGAAAGTGCATTGGTATGGAGGAGGGGATAGAACTGTTGAATTCACTTAGAGATAAAATTAGATAAATGTATGAACACATAATCAAAGTATTATCATGTAAATCTAGGAACAAAAAGTAAATTCTAAAAATATCAGAAACTTACTTCTGTGATGAATAAAGCCAAATCTCAGCACTATCTATCAAATATCACCTTGATAAAAGTTGAGCTGTCACAAACACTATGTATTTCCATTCATAAGTTGAACTTTAATACATTATTCACAAAAATAAACTCACTCCAATACCATGATTGATAACTGTTAATGAATCTTCAATTGTATATGTTATTTTTAAAAATAATTCAAATTGTGGGGAAATATTTTCACATGTATCAGCACATGTATGCTGAATGTTAAGATGTAAATCAGTATTTATCTTCATATTGAGGATATTAGATGGCTTTATGATTTAGAGGCATAAACACAATCAGTTACCCAGTATCTCTCACACAGCTCAGACTGATAAATCACTTATTTCTAAAAGTATGACATTTGAACTCCATGAGCAAAATGGCTTCTCTTTTGAGTGGGCAGGAGCACCTGGGTATACCTCACCCACCCTGGCACTTTATGTCTCTGTAACTCTAGGCACTTTCTGTCCCGCTGTGGATAGATAAGGCAGTTCAGCTAGAAGAACACAGTATCGTCATCCTATATCTGACCAAGAGCTATTATCCAAAACTAACAAAGAACTTAAGATGTTAGACTCTAACAACACAAATAACCCAGTTAAAAATGGGGTACAGAGCTAAACAGAGAACTCTCAACAGAGGAATCTGTCTCTACTCTAATTCATTATAGTCAATAGGCATCTTTACTTCAGCCTGTTTGTCTACCAGAAGCTGCAATTCAT
Organism: Apodemus agrarius; assembly: GCA_964023405.1. Lineage (NCBI taxonomy): Eukaryota > Metazoa > Chordata > Mammalia > Rodentia > Muridae > Apodemus > Apodemus agrarius. The sequence goes on from OZ030007.1 coordinate 123,548,448, forward strand.
CTGTCCTGCTTTTCTTTCTGAGCCACTACTGAATCTACAACCTCTATGTTCCACAACATCATTTTGGAAGTGCGATTTCTGAGACTTTACAAATTTGAATCCATAGTAGCATTGCTGTGAGACCTCTGCCTTGTGAGTTATCCCCTTTACACAAACACTCTCCACATCTCTACCAGTTAATTCCTCTACTTCTCAGACCACTATCAAGTGTCTTGAACTTCCCTGAATCCTGTTTTTGTAACCCATCTGCAAATTTGTTCATACATACATATATTGATGTATTTATTTTTGAGGTATATTAAATGTGATCTGAAACTTCTTTCTTTTTCTTTTTCTTTTTTATTGTCTATATTCTTTGTTAAAATTCCAAATGATTTTCCCTTTCCCAGTTCCCCCTCCCCCTAAGTCCCATAAGTCCCCTTCCTTCTTTCAGTTCCCCAATCAACTCCCTCCCACTCCTCTGTCCTGGCAATCCCCTACAATGCTGCATCAAGCCTTTCCAGGACCCGGGCCCTCTCCTTCCTTCTTTTTGGGAATGACTTGATATGTGGGTTGTGTTTTGGGTATTCTGAGCTTATGGGCTAATAGCCACTTATCAGTGACTGCATTCCATGTGTGTTCTTTTGTGAATGAGTTACATCACTTAGTATGATATTTTCCAGTTCCAACTATTTGCCTAAAATTTTCATGAATTCATTGTTTTTAATTGCTGGGTAGTACTCCATTGTGCAAATATACCACATTTTCTGTATCTATTCCTCCATAGAGGGACTAATATTAGTAATTAAGATTATAATTTATTTAAAAAACATATGCTTGCTTAAGCCATGACTATAATAAAAATGATGACTAATTGGCAAAGTGTTCACAAAGAAACCACCATTCCTTGTTGGTTAGTTATTTTACAGTAAAATTTGACAATGTAGAAATAAAAAAAACTATGTATGTCCCTGACATAGAGTGCTCATGAGCATGATAAAAATAAAATCACAACTTGATAATTAAGTCTATGTCCCTGACATAGAATGCTCATGAGCATGATAAAATTAAAATCACAACTTGATAATTAAGACATCTGTTTGTATTTATGGATGACTTGAAGCAGTCCTATTTGAATTTAAAAACATTATTAGATATGTTAAATGTGTCCCCAGTCAGATAAAGTATACTTTTCAGCCAGAGTAAAAGTTGAAACATCTAGAAACCATCCTAGACAGCCATGAGACATATTTCTAATGAGAAAAATGAACTGCAGAAGAGGAAACACAATACGCTCATTTTGGAGATTTTGAACATTCCAAATTATTCTCATCTGTAGTCAGCAAACACAGAACACAATAATCAAATTAAAAAGAACAAACAAAATTTCAGACAAAAATTGCAAAGATTTATGGCCCAATCATTAATTGTCTGTATTGGTTGCAATATCTTTGTGACATAATATGTATATAATTATTTCTATGCATACCTCCATCAGCCAGCATGTTTTCTGTCTTGAATTTGATGTTTATATTGTTAAGATTCTGTATCACAATCTTTGCTCCTATGACTGAGCAGCCAGGTGCTGACAGGTACACAGAGATCACCCAAGTAGAAGATTGCTTGGGACACGGCTCGACAGGGTCCCATCTGCATCCAAGAGCTGGGCAGTTCCACCACAGCCATCTGTGTACCTAGTCTGCTAGGGATATATGCTATGTAGGGAGTCCCATGATTAGAGGTGAGGCCACCATCTTCATTCCTGACTCTGAGCAGGCTGTTACAGCCAGGAAGAGAGAGAACATCTGAGGTTAAGATCACTTGGGAATTGGTCTGCCAGGGCCTGACATGTACCCAGGAGCTGGACAGCCCCACAGCAGTCTGTGCCAGGGGAAAGCTGGTCACCCATGGATGCTGAGATAGACTTGTAGACACACAGGAGGGACAAGCACCAGCCATGGAGGGCAGGACCAACTAATACCAGAGATAAGCAGATGGCAAATGGCAAACATAGGAACTTTGCTAACAGAAATCAAGACAATATGGCACGACCCAAACCCAGTTCTCCCACAACAGCAAGTCCTAGATACCTCAACACACCAGAAAAGCAAGATTTGGATGTAAATTCACAGCTCATGATGCTGACAGAGGGCTTCAAGAAGGACATAAATAACTACCTTAAAGAAATACAGGAGAACACAAGTAAACAGGGAGAAGCCCTTGAAGAACTAAGGGAAAACACAACAAAACAGGTGAAGGAATTGAATGAAGACATCCAGGATCTAAAAATGGAGGTAGAAACAATAAAGAAATATTAATGGGAAACAACTCTAAACATAGAAAACCTAGGAAATAAGTCAGGAGTCATGGATCCAAGCATCAACAACAGAATACAAGAGCTAGGAAAGAAAATCTCAGATGCAGAAGATACCATAGGAAGCATTGATACAGCAGTCAAAGAAAATGCAAAATGCAAAAACAAAAACAAATACAAAACAAACAAAACTCCTGACCCAAAACATCCAGGAAATCTAGGATAAAATGAGAAGACCAAACCTGAGGATTATAGGTATAGAAGAGAGTGAAGATTTCCAATATGAATATAGAAGCTTACAGAACTCCAAATAGATTTGACCAGAAAAGAAATTCCTCCAGTCACATAATAATTACAACACCAATGTATTAAATAAAGAATGAATATTAAAAGCAGTAAGGGAAAAAGATCAAGTAACAAGTAAAGGTATATCAGAATTATACCAGACTTGCACCAGAGACTATGAGATACAGAAGAGCCTGGGCTGATGTCATACAGATGCAGATTAGAACAAAAATGCCAACCCAGACTGCTATAACCATCAAATATCTCAATTACCATAGATGGAGAAACCAAGCTATTTCATGACAAAAACAAATTTACCCAGTATATTTCACAAATCTAGCTCTTCAAGGATAATAGATGGAAAACACCAACAAGAGGAGGGAAATTACACAATAGAAAAAGCAAGAAATAAATCTTTTTTTCAACAAACCCAAAAGAAGATAACCACACAAACAAAAACTACATAAAAAATAGCAGGAAGCGAGAAGCGGCGGGCCTCCATATTGCAACCAGGACATAGCTGGAAAGGCCCAGGTAAACACCCCTTCCAGGGCTGCCCTCACGGGGGGATCTGCTAGGGTCTCGGACCCAAGCAGGCTGAGTTCCGCCTAGGCTCTGCGGGGCATCCCCGTGCCCTCTGGCAAGCACCGAGGCTGCTTTCTGCAACCAGCTCGCCGGCCCCTGGACCAGCACAGCGGGCCTCCATATTGCAACCAGGACACAGCTGGAAAGGCCCAGGTTCTATGGGACTTCCCCGCACCCACTGGCGAGCACCGAGGCTGCTTTCTGCAACCAGCTCGCCGGCCCCTGGACCAGCAGAAGCGGCGGGCCTCCATATTGCAACCAGGACATAGCTGGAAAGGCCCAGGTAAACACCCCTTCCAGGGCTGCCCTCACGGGGGATCTGCTAGGGTCTCGGACCCAAGCAGGCTGAGTTCCGCTTAGGCTCTGCAGGACATCCCCATGCCCTCTGGCGAGCACCTAGGCTGCTTTCTGCAACCAGCTCGCCGGCCCCTGGACCAGCAGAAGTGGAGGGCCTCCATATTGCAACCAGGACATAGCTGGAAAGGCCCAGGACACAGCTGGAAAGGCCCAGGCTCTGTGGGACATCCCCTCGCCCTCTGGCGAGCACCTAGGCTGCATTCTGCAACCAGCTCACCAGCCCCTGGACCAGCGGTAGCTGCGGGCCTCCATATTGCAACCAGGACATAGCTGGAAAGGCCCAGGTAAACACCCCTTCCAGGGCTACCCGCACAGGGGGATCTGCTAGGGTCTCGGAACCAAGCAGCCCGAGTTCCTTGCAACCAGGACACAGCTGGAGAAGCCCAGGTAGACAGACTCCAACAGGGGCTACAATCGCATGGGTGGCAGCCAGCTTATGATCCCTTAAAGCAGCAGTCACACATATTTACCAGTAGAGAAACAACAGGTGAGCCCAGCCTCACAGGAGATTCAAACACCAGCCACTAACAACAAGGCCAACTAAAACCAGAAATAACCAGATGGCAAAAGGAAAACGAAGGAACGTTACTAACAAAAATCAAGGCAACATGACAGCATCTGAACCCAGTTCTCCAACAACAGGAATCCCTGGTTACCCTAAAACACCAGAAAAACAAGACTTAGATATAAAATCACTGGTCAGGATGCTGGTAGCTGAACACATAGAAAAATCTCGTAAAGAAATAGAGGAGAAAATGGATCAAAAGTTAGAAGCCTTTACGAGGCAAATACAAAAATCACTTCAAGAAATTCAGGAGAAGATGGATCAAAGAGAAGAAGACAATAAGGAAGAAAGACAAAAGTCACTTAAAGAACTACAGAAGAACGTGGGCCAACAAGTAGAAGCTATGAAAGAGGAAGCACAAAAATCTATTAAAGAAATACATGAAAACACAATCAAGCAAACGAAAGATCTGAGCACATCCATCCAGATACTAAAAACAGATCTAGAAACAACTAAGAAATCACAGAGGGAGACAACATTGGAGATAGAAAACCTGGGGAAGAAATCAGGGGCCCTAGACGCAAGTATCAACAATAGAATACAAAAGATAGAAGACAGAATCTCAGAAGCCGAAGATACCATAGGAACCATTGATTCAACAGTCAAAGAAAACACTAAATGCAAAAAGGTGGTAACCCAAAACATCCAGGAAATCCAAGACACTATGAGAAGACCAAACCTAAGGATTATAGGTATAGACGAGAGTGAAGATTTACAAGTTAAAGGGCCAGCTAATATCTTCTATAAAATTATGGAAGAAAACTTCCCCAACCTAAGGAGAGAGATGCCCATGAATATACAAGAAGCCTATAGAACCCCAAACAGACTGGACCAGAACAGAAATACATCCCGTCACATAATAATCAAAACTCCAAATGTAATAAACAAAGAAAGAATACTAAAGGCAGCAAGAGAAAAAGGCCAAGTAACATATAAAGGAAAACCTATCAGAATAACACCAGACTTCTCACCTGAGACCATGAAAGCTAGAAGAACCTGGGCAGATATTATGCAAACTCTAAGAGAACACAAACTTCAGCCAAAACTACTTTACCCAGCAAAACTCTCAATTGCCATTGATGGAGACATCAAGGTATTCCATGACAAAACCAAATTTGCAAGATATCTCTCCACAAATCCAGCCCTACAAAGGATAATAGGGGGAAAACACCAAGACAAGGACGGAAACTACACCCGGGAAGAAGCAAGATAGAAACCTCCTCTCATCAAACCCAAAAGAAGATAACCTCTCGAATATAAAAAATAAATAAGATAAATAAATATAATTTCAAAAATGTCTGGAGGTAATAATTACTATTCCTTAATATCTCTTAATGTCAATGGACTCAATTCCCCAATAAAAAGACATAGACTAACAGACTGGATACGGAAACAGGACCCTACATTTTGCTGCATACAGGAAACACATCTCAGTGTTAAAGACAAACACTGCCTTAGAGTAAAAGGCTGGAGGACAATTTTACAAGCAAATGGTCTCAGGAAACAAGCTGGAGTAGCCATTCTAATATCAGATAAAATTGACTTTCAACCTAAAATCATCAAAAGAGACCCAGAAGGTCACTTCTTGCTGGCCAAAGGGAAAATCCACCAGGAAGAGCTCTCAATACTGAACATCTATGCTCCAAATGCAAGGGCACCCTCATTTGTAAAAGAAACCTTACTAAAGCTTAAAGCACACATTACACCTAACACAATAATTGTGGGTGACTTCAACACCCCACTCTCCTCAATGGACCGATCAGGAAAGCAGAAACTAAACAGGGACACAGTGAAACTAATTGAAACTCTGGACCAATTGGATTTAACAGATATATATATAGAACATTTCATCCTAAAGCTAAAGAATATACCATTTTCTCAGCTCCACATGGTACCTTCTCCAAAATAGACCATATAATCGGTCACAAGACAGATGTCAACAAATACAAGAAGATCGAGCTAATCCCATGCCTCCTATCAGATCACCATGGACTAAGAGTGGTCTTCAATAGCAACAAAAACAACAGAAAGCCCACATACACATGGAAACTGAACAATACTCTACTCAATGACACCTTGGTCAAGGAAGAAATAAAAAAAGATATCAAAGACTTTTTAGAATTCAATGAAAATGAAGGTACAACCTACCCAAATCTATGGGACACAATGAAAGCAGTGCTAAGAGGAAAACTCATAGCTCTAAGTGCATCCAAAAAGAAACTGGAGAGAGCATACACTAGCAGCTTAACAGCACACCTTAAAGTGCTAGAAGAAAAACAAGTTAACTCACCCAGGAGGAGTAGAAAACAAGAAATCATCAAACTCAGGGCTGAAATCAATCAAATAGAAACAAAGAGAACCATACAAAGAATCAACAAGACCAGGAGCTGGTTCTTTGAGAAAATCAACAAGATAGATAAACCCTTAGCCAGACTAACCAAAGGACACAGAGACAGTATACAAATTAACAAAATTAGAAATGAAAAGGGAGACATAACAACAGAAACTGAGGAAATTCAAAAGATCATCAGATCCTACTACAACGGTCTATACTCAAAACAACTGGAGAATCTGGAGGAAATGGACGATTTCCTAGACAGATATCAAATACCAAAATTAAATCAGCATCAAGTAGACCAGCTAAATAGTCCCATAACCCCTAAAGAAATAGAAGGGGTTATAGAAAGCCTCCCAACCAAAAAAAGTACGGGACCAGATGGTTTTAGTGCAGAATTCTACCAGACCTTCAAAGAAGACTTAACACCAATACTCTTCAAACTATTCCACAAAATAGAGACAGAAGGGACACTGCCCAACTCATTCTTCGAAGCCACAATTACGCTAATACCTAAACCACAAAAAGATCCAACAAAGAAAGAGAACTTCAGGCCAATTTCTCTTATGAATATAGATGCAAAAATACTAAATAAAATTCTTGCTAACCGAATCCAAGAGCACATCAAAACGATCATCCACCATGATCAAGTAGGCTTCATCCAAGGGATGCAGGGATGGTTCAATATACGGAAATCCATCAATGTAATCCACTACATAAACAAACTGAAAGAAAAAAAACCACATGGTCATCTCATTAGATGCTGAAAAAGCATTCGACAAAATTCAGCATCCTTTCATGCTAAAAGTCTTGGAAAGAGCAGGAATTCAAGGTCCATACCTAAACATAGTAAAAGCAATCTACAGCAAACCAGTAGCCAACATCAAAATAAATGGAGAGAAACTTGAAGCATTCCCACTAAAATCAGGGACAAGACAAGGCTGCCCTCTCTCTCCATATCTTTTCAATATAGTACTTGAAGTTCTAGCAAGAGCAATTAGACAACATAAGGAAGTCAAAGGGATACAAATTGGAAAGGAAGAAGTGAAACTATCATTATTTGCAGACGATATGATAGTTTACCTAAGCGACGAAAAAACTCCACCAGAGAACTTCTACAGCTGATAAACAACTTCAGCAAAGTGGCAGGTTATAAAATTAACTCAAGCAAGTCAGTGGCCTTCTTGTACTCAAAGGACAAGCAGGCTGAGAAAGAAATTAGGGAAATGACACCCTTCACAATAGCCACAAACAACATAAAGTATCTTGGCGTAACTCTAACCAAACAAGCGAAAGATCTGTACAACAGGAACTTCAAGTCCTTGAAGAAAGAAATCGAAGAAGACCTCAGAAGATGGAAAAATATTTCTTGCTCCTGGATTGGCAGGATCAATATAGTAAAAATGGCCATCTTGCCAAAAGCAATATACAGATTCAATGCAATCCCCATCAAAATCCCAACTCAATTCTTCATAGATCTAGAAAGAGCAATTCTCAAATTCATCTGGAGCAACAAAAAACCCAGGATAGCTAAAACTATTCTCAACAATAAAAGGACTTCTGGGGGAATCAATATCCCTGACCTCAAGCAGTACTACAGAGCAATTGTGTTAAAAACTGCATGGTATTGGTATAGCAACAGGCAAGCAGATCAATGGAACAGGATTGAAGACCCAGAAATTAACCCACAGACTTATGGTCACTTGATCTTTGATAAAGGAGCCACAACCATCCGGTGGAATAAAGATAGCCTTTTCAACAAATGGTGCTGGTTCAACTGGAGGTCAACATGCAGAAGAATGCGAATTGACCCACTCTTATCTCTTTGCACTAAGATCAACTCCAAGTGGATCAAGGACCTCCACATAAAACCAGACACAGGGAAACTATTAGAAAAGAAAATTGGGAAGACCCTGGAGGACTTGGGCACAGGGGAAAAGTTCCTGAACAGAACACCAATAGCGTACGCACTAAGATCAAGGATCGACAAATGGGACCTCATAAAATTACAAAGTTTCTGCAAAGCAAAGGACACTGTCAGAAGGACAAAACGGCAACCAACAAAGTGGGAAAAGATCTTCACCAACCCCACATCCGACAGAGGGCTAATATCCAATATATACAAAGAACTCAAGAAGTTAGACCCCAAAGAACCAAATAACCCTATCAAAAAATGGGGCACAGAGCTAAACAAAGAATTTTCACCAGAAGAAATTCGGATGGCCGAGAAACACCTTAAAAGATGTTCAACATCATTAGTCATCAGGGAAATGCAAATCAAAACAACCCTGAGATTCCTCCTCACACCAGTCAGAATGGCTAAGATTAAAAACTCAAGAGACAACAAGTGCTGGCGAGGATGTGGAGAAAGAGGAACACTCCTCCATTGTTGGTGGGATTGCAAAATGGTAAAACCGCTCTGGAAATCAGTTTGGAGGTTCCTCAGAAAATTGGGCATGTCACTCCCAGAGGACCCTGGCATACCACTCCTGGGCATATACCCAGAGGATTCCCCTGCATGCAATAAAGACACATGCTCCACTATGTTTATAGCAGCCTTGTTTATAATAGCCAGAAATTGGAAGGAGCCCAAATATCCCTCAAAGGAGGAATGGATACAGAAAATGTGGTATATTTATACAATGGAATACTACTCAGCAATTAAAAATAATGAATTCAAGCAATTTGTAGGTAAATGGTTAGACCTGGAAAATATCATCCTGAGTCAGCTAACCCAATCACAAAAGAATGCACATGAAATGCAATCACTGATAAGTGGATATTAATGAGCCCAGAAGCACTAAATACTCAAGACACGAATAGCAAGTCAAATGATTCCCAAGAAGAAGAAAGGAGAGGACCCTGGGCATGTAAAGATTGCATCCAGTTTAGTAAAGAAACTGAGGGGGGAGGGGGAATGATTGGGGAATAGTTGGGGGGGAGAGGAACTATGGGAACTATGGTGGGTGGGAACTGGGAAAGGGGAAAGCCCTTGGAATGTAAACATAGAATATAGAAAATAAAAATTTAAAAAAAAACAAGCATAAAATATAAATAAATTTTAAAAGGTTTTACTAAAAAAAAAATAGCAGGAAGCAACAATCACTATTCCTTAATATCTCTTAACATCAATGGATTCAATTCACCAATAAAAAGATATAGACTAACAGATGGGATACATAAACAGGACATAGCATTTTGCTGCATACAGGAAATATAACACAGTGTTAAAGACAAACACTACCTCAGAGTAAAGGCTAGAAAACAGTTTTACAAGCAAATAGTCTCAGGAAACAAGCTGGAGTAGCCAACCTAATATCCAATAAAATAGACTTTCAAAGTCATCAAAAGACACAGAAGAACACTTTGTACTCATCCAAGAGAAAATCTATGAAGAAGAACTCTCAATTCTGAACATCTATGCTCTGGATGCAAAGGCACTTACATTCACAAAAGAAACTTTAATAAAGCTCAAAGAACACATTGCACCCACACAATAAATATTGGGAGCCTTCAACACCCCACTCTCAAAAATGGACAAATCATGGAATCAGAAACTAAACAGAGATACAGTGAAACTAACTGAAGATATGGACCAAATGGATCTAACAGATATTTATAGAACATTCCAACCTAAAGCAAAAGAATATACCTTTTTCTTAGCACCTCATGATACCTTCTCCAAAATTGACCATATAATTACAAAACAGACCTCAACAGATATAAGATGATCGAATTAATCCCATATTGCCTATCAGATCACCATGGTGTAAGGATGGTCTTTAATAGGAACAAAAACAACAGAAAGCCCACATGCACATGGAAGATGAACAATGCTCTACTCAATGATACCTTGATCAAGGAAGAAATAAGGAAAGATATCAAAGACTTTTTAGAATCTAATGAAAATTAAGGCACAACACACCCAAATCTATGGGATACAATGAAAGTAGTGCTAAGAGGAAAACTCATAGCTCTGAGTGTCTCCAAAAAGAAGCTAGAGAGAGAGAATACACTAGCAGCTTAACAGCACACCTGAAAGCTTTAGAACAGAAAGAAGCTAATACACCCAAGAGGAGTAGAAGGCAGGAAATCATCAAACTCAGGGCTGAAATCAACCAAGTAGAAACAAAAAGAAGTATACAAAGAATCAACAAAATCAGGAGCTGGTTCTTTGAGAAAATCAACAAAATAGATAAACTGTTAACCAGACTAATCAGAGGGCAAAGAGACAGTATCCAAATTAACAAAATCAGAAATGAAAAGGGAAAAATAACAACAGAAACTGAGGAAAATAAAAAAAATATCAGATTATACTACAAAAGCCTATATTCAACAAAACTGGAAAATTTGGATGAAATGGACAATTTCCAGAACCCAATACCAAAGATAAGCGGGATCCAGTAAACCATCTAAATGGTCCCATAACCCCTAAAGAAATAGAAGTGTTCATTGACAGTCTCCCAACTAAAAAAACACAGGACCAGATGGTTTAAGTGCAGAATTCAAACAGACCTTCAAAGAAGACCTAACACCAATTCTCTTCAAACTATTCCACAAAATAGAAACAGAAGAAACACTATATAACTCATTCTATGAAGTCACAGTTTGGCTGATAACAAAAACACAAAGATCCAAAAAAGAAAAAAGAACTTTAGATCAATTTCCCTTATGAATATTGATGCAAAAATATTCAATAAAATTCTTGCCAACCAAATCAAAACAATCATTTACCGTCATCAAGTAGGCTTCATCCCAGGGATTCAGGCATGGTTCAATATCCAGAAATTCTTCAATATAAGCCACTACATAAACAAAATCAAAAAACAACATGGTCATTTCATTAGATTGTGAAAAATAATTTGAGAAAATTCAGCATTCTTTCATGTTAAAGGTCTTAGAAAGAACAGGAATTCAAGGCCCAAACCTAAACATAGTCAAAGCAATATACAACAAACCAGTAGTAACATCAAACTAAATGGAGAGAAACTTGAAGCAATCCCAATAAAATCAGGAACTAGATAAGGCTGCCCTCTCTCTCCATATTTATTCAATATAGTACTTGAAGTTCTAGCTAGAGCAATTAGACAGCATAAGGAGGTCAAAGGGATACAAATTGGAAAGGAAGACTTCAAATTATCACTATTTGCAGATGATATGACAGTATAATTAAGTGACTCCACCAGAGAACTCCTACAGCTGAGAAACAACTTCAGCAAAGTGGCTGCATATAAAATTAACTCAAGTAGATCAGTAGCATTTCTATATTCAAAGGATAAATAGGCTGAGAAAGAAATTAGCGAAATGACAGCCTTCACAATAGCCACACATACGGTATCTTGGTTTGACTAACCAAACAAGTGAAAGATCTGCATGACAAGAGCTTCAAGTCTCAGAAGTAAGAAATCAAAGGACCTCAGAATATGGAAAAATCTTCCATGCTTGTGCATTGGCAGGATTAATATAGTTCCCCATCAAAATCCCAACTCAATTCTTCATAGAGTTAGAAAGAGCAATTCTCAAATTCATCTGGAATAACAAAAATCCCAGGATAGCTAAAACTATTCTCATCAGTAAAAGAACTTCTAGGGGAATCAATATCCAGGCTCTTAAGCAGTACTACAGAGCAATGGTGTCAAAAATTGCTTGGTATTGGTACAGTGACAGACAGGTAGATCAATGGAATAAAATTGAAGATCCAGAAATGAACCCACACAACTATTGTCACTTGATCTTTGACAAAAGCAGCTACAACAATCCAGTGGAAAAAAGATAGCCTTTTCAAGATATGGTGCTGATTCAACTAGAGGTCAGCATGTAGAAGAATGCAAATTGATCCATTCTTATCTCCTTGTACTAAGCTGGAGCCCAAGTGGGTCAAGTACCTGAACATAAAACCAGACACACTGAAACTAATAGAAAAGAAACTGGGGAAGACCCTTGAGTACATGGGCACAGGGGAAATTTTCCTGAGCAGAACACCAATAACTTATACTCTAAGATCATGAATTGACAAATTGGACCTCATAAAAGTACAAGGTTTTGGGAAGGCAAAGGACACTGTCAATAAGACAAAATGGCAACCAACATATTGGGAAAAGATCTTTACCAATTCTACATCCATAAGAGGGCTAATATCCAATATATATATATAACTCAAGAAGTTAGACCCCAGAGAGCCAAATAACTCTATTAAAATTGGAGTACAGAGCTTTGCCTTAGTTAGGGTTTTACTGCTGTGAACAGACTCCATGACCAATGCAAGTTTTATAAAAGACAACATTTAATTGGGGCTGGCTTACATGCTCAGAGGTTCAGTCAATCCATCAATGCAGAAACATGGCAACATCCAGGCAGATATGGTGCAGGAGGAGCTGAGAGTTCTTCATCTTCATCTGAAAGCTGCTAGTTAGAGACTCACTTCCAGCAATTAGGATAAGGGTCTTAAACCCACACCCACAGTGACACACGTACTCCAATAAGGTCACACCTCCTATTAGGATTATTCCCTGGGCCAATCATATATGAACCATCACAGGGCTAAACAAAGAAATTTCACCTGAGGAATATGGAATGGCTGAGAAGCACCTAAAGAAATGTTGAATATCCTTAGTCATCAGAGAAATGCAAATCAAAACAACACTGAGATTTTACCTCACTGTAGTCAGAATGGATAAGAGCGAAATCTCAGGAGATAGCAGGTGCTGGTAAGGATGTGGAGAAAGAGGAACTCTCCTCCACTGCTAATGGGATTGCAAGCTGGTATAACCACTCTGGAAATGAGTCTGGCTGTTCATTAGAAAACTGGGCATGATACTACAGGATGATCCCACTTTACCACTACTGGGCATATACACAGAGTATTCCCCAGCATGTAATAAGGACACATGCTCCACTATGTTCATAGCAGCCCTATTTATAATAATAGCCAGAAGCTAGAAAGAACTTAGATATCCCTTAAAGGAGGAATGGATACAGAAAATGTGGTATATTTACACTATGGAATACTACTCAGCTATTAAAAATAATGAATGAAATTCTTAGGCAAATGGGTGGAACTGGAAAATATCCTTAGTGAGGTAACCCAGTCACAAAAGAACACACATGGTATGCACACACTGGTAAGTGGATATTAGCCCAAAAGATCGGAATACCCGAGGCACAATTCACATATCCAATGATGTCCAAGAAGCAAAGAGAGGCCCCTGGTCCTGGAAAGGCTCGATGTAGCGGTGTAGGGGAATACCAGGACATGGAAGCAGAAGGGAGTTGCTTGGGGAAGAGGGGGAGGAAAGAGGGCTTATGGGACATTCAGGGAGGGGGCAACCAGGAAATGGGAAATCATTTGAAATATAAATAAAGAATATATCTAATAAAAAAACATTCTTTATCACATGTGTATTGTTTCATATAAGTATCCATATAAGGGATAAAGTGAATGTTACATTAATTTTTTATGCTTCATTTATGGCATATTTATCTGTGCATTCCTTAATGATTTTCTATGTTATGTATAATACATAGAATGCATATTACATTTATTTCTATAATCATCCTTCATGAAAAATAAATATTATTTAAAAATCAATATCACAGAAATAATGGCAGTTTTAAATGAACTATGTTGAAATATTTTAAATTTTATAAAACTTTCCATAAATCATGAAGAGCTGATTAGGCTTGTTGATTTTTTTTAAAGAAATTCACCATGTAAACCCTAATTAGAAAAAACTTGGATACTCAGGTTGATAGAAACAATAGAATATTGCTGACATTCGACAATTTTATGTTAATTGGGGCATATAATTCTAAGGATAAGCCTCTTACGTAGAAGAGACTGAGAAAATATGGGGAAATATTATTATGCATTATGAAATATGAAATTTTGTGTTAGTGCATTTGAAGTTTTTAATTAATGGTTTTAAGTTGCTGATTAGGAAAAAATGTGCTCGACTGAAACACATTTCTTGATTATAGAAAATGATATGTATCTTTTAATTTGCTAAGGGGAAACTACTATGTTTTTAAGATGATAAAATATTATAACTTATAAAATTGTATAGTTTATTTAGGATTTCACCACTTATTTCTTTTTTTCCACCATATACCTATATTGTGCCCTGTGTATAGTATTACATTTGATGTGCCATGGACATGTCTCAGTTCATAGAGTCCATGTCAAGTGCATCTGCAACCATAGGTTCCATCCTATGGTGGTGCACTGACTTCACCCCTACACATAGAAGGTAAAGGCAGTAAAATCAGAATTCAAATTTTTTCTAGAATATATGATATTTGAGGCCAGTTAAGAATATATGAGACTTTTTTGTCAAAATTAGTAAATATATACATACACACAAAACTAACATAAGAGGTATCATATGGTTTTGATCTTATGTGAATCTACTCCACATATTTCATTAATACTCTATCTGACATTTTGAAAGTTGACTATTCCTATCAACAATTTTTTTTGATGGTAGAAATAGCTCCTATATATAGTTTGGTTTTCAGATGATTAAAACTTTTTCAGCAATTAAGCTGATGATCACTTAGATAAAACAGTCAGTATCATAATAAATCTGGATAAAGTGACCATCATAAGTGATATGAACCACCAGAGTTGCATTACAAACAGATTTATTTAAAAATAAGCAATACCTTATCAAGATTATAGGTGTCAAAAATGTCATTTATTCCATTTAAAAATTATTCTTTAAACATTAAACAAATCTAAAGCAGAATTAATAGTGTCAAATATGTCAAATACCAGAAATACGACTTTTAAGTTTTAAAATGGCATGTTTAATTTTAATGTTTGAAAATAACCGATTGTTCCTTAACACAATTCTTGCACCTAAGGCATTAATATCATAGGGGGAAATGGTGTAAATATTGTAAAAGCAAGAGACACAGTAAGGTGTCAGTGACATATCCTCTACTAGACATGTCAGAGATACCTCAACCATGAAGGCCCATAAATATGAATATCTAAACAAGACCTGAATAATAAAAACAAAAAGCATAATATCATAGAACAGCAGTAGCTTTAAAGACCTCAGCACTAAACACAGATGTACGAATCAATGGGGAATACTTAGATGCTGAGAAATATTCTTCTCTAGGTAAGTCTCCAGACTGATTAGCCAAAACCAACCACTAATCCCTGAAGTCATATACATACAATATAGATCTTAATATGGACTCAACAATTTATAGTTATGTAGTTAAATACTTAGAATGATAAAGGTCTCCAAAGGTCATTGATCATCTTTCTAGTACCAGATATGAATGTTAATCTAGAATACACAGATCCAAAAGGATGTTATTGATTGGAAAGCTATATTGCTCCTAATTGACATAATTAAATTATATTAATTTATAATACATATCAATATTCTACATTAGGCCCACTTTCCAAGAACTTTCATTTACTTTAAATATCATTAATGTCTATCCATCTGTCTGTATGTCTGCCTAATATATTCATTTCATCATTTTCAACAAAATTCACATCTTTTTGAAGAAAAGTAAATATATTTCTCCACTTATACAATTAAAGATGCTTTTATGGGGTGGTGCATGATGATTTTGTGAAACTATGAGTATCATCAACCCATCTTCATTTCCCTAGTATCTAATTGCATATAGCACATTAAATCAAGTCCACTTGGGGGAAATAGCACATAATTAATTAATTTAATTAACAGTAAAGCAGAAGAGAAGATGCAATTATCACAGGGTTAATCACCTCTTGAGGGTATTTCTGGGGCATAGAACATTGGTTGAAGTTGTACAAGGAATGCCACTCCTTATTAGCTTTATGAAATTAGGTTTTGAATGACCCACAATGAAAAACATGAGAATATGTGTCTGTACTTCAGTCAAACAAAGATTAGGCATAGAGACTATGTAAGTGTCTGAGTCAGGTATTTTGACCTGATACTATTGAGCATGTAAACAGAATAAGCAAGGGACATTAGTCTAGGAAGACATTTTATAAGTTTGAATGCACATGACTAGCCAAGTTCAAGTAGGCAGTTAGTAAACTCAAGAAGGAACGTTAAATTTTCAAAAATTACCAAAGTTTTGTTATCAGCTCTCTATCTATTGTGAAGTGACTTTTATTATCTATACTACATAAGCCATCAAATTTTGTCACTTGGAAAATAAAGTAAAAATTTCCCTGCAATACTTATAAGCATAAAGCATTTTAAATGTGCAATGCTCAGCTAAGCAGTAGAGCAGAGAATCCCAACTTTCCTAAAGCTGTGGCCCTTTAATAAAGTTCCTCATGTTTTGGTGACTCCAAACCATCAAATTAATTTCAGTGATACTTCACAACTGAAATTTTGCTAGTGTTATGATGTAAATGTTTTTATTTTCCAATGGTGTTAGGTAACTGCTGTGATAGAGTCATTTAACTCTATAGGGGCCATGATGCACAGGCTAAGGAAAGATGCTGAAGAACATGTCAGAATATCATGAACATTTACTTCTTATAATAGTCTATAGAGTGAAAGCACCTTTTATTCTTTCTTTATGGACACTTAGGATGTGTCCATATTTGGATTAATATATATATACTACAAGAACGAACAATGGACAGCCCAACCAGTTGTAAAAATAGTTTGTCATGTAGTAGTTCTATTTTTAGTTTTAAAATAATTTTATGTGATTCTCCACATTAATGATACAATTTATAAGTAACAATTTATAAGATACAGCTTCTTCATATTCTTGCAGGAGGAAGCATTTCTGATAATATCTGAAAAAGTCATTGCTCTATGAATAGAGAAAAAATTAGTAAGAGTCATTTTATGACTATTTTTCCTTTCTTTAGACCCACATTGCTTGCTTACCTTAGGTCTCTGGACTATCTATTCTCAGATTCTTGGTCACTCAAGCAGTATCTAGTTCCAGTTACATCTCATGGGATGATCCTTAAGTCAAATCTGGTTTTGGTTGCTTATTCTCACAAGCTTTGTACCGCCATTACTCAATCATAGCTTGTAGGCAGTAACCTATCACAGGTAAAGGGTTTATGGCTGGCTTGATGTTTATGTTACTCTTTGATAGCATGAAGAATAACTTCTTGAGCCAAAGAAGCTGGAACATAGGGTAAAGGCTTTTTGTAGGCAGTAGTTCTTATTCTCCACCTTCTATATAGGAGTTGTTTTCAGCAAGGGATCCCTGCTGTCAGATTTTGGATGATAATCCATATTCCTGACAATAGCCAGGGTTGTTTTCAGATTCCTTTGAGACCTCTTTAGTCAACAACTCAATTATAACCCCATTCTGGTACTAGAAGCTTTGTTTTGTGACAAGAGGTGGCCAGTGTCTTAGTCAGGGTTTCTATTCCTGCACAAACATGCCTAAGAAGCAAATTGGGGAGGAAAGGATTTATTCAAAATATACTTCATCATCAAAGGAAGTAAGGACTAGAACTCAAGCAGGTCAGGAAGCAGGAGCTGATGCAGAGGTCATGGAGGGATATTTTAACTAGCTTGCTTCCCCTAGCTTCCTCAGGCTGCTTTCTTACACAAACCAAGACTACCAGCCCAGCTTCCCAAACTAAAGGTCCTTTCTCTGTGATAACTCCAGCCTGTGTCAAGTTGGCACACAAAACGAGGCAGTACACCAGGTATCAAAAAAATTATTTATATAGTTTTCATATATGTATATATTTTAGAAAGTTTCTACTGTATTGGGTTTGCAACTATTCCTGAACTAGCCCTTAATTTAAGTTGTTCTCCCCATATTTCTTACTATTAGCTCCTCCTCTTCTACCCTTCACATGAGGAACCCATTCAATATCCTTTCTATTTATATGTATCCATTTTACTTCACTTTTCCATGAAAATCGATCTGATCATTCTAGTCCCTTACTCTGTACTTGTTCTCTGTAGTTCTATGGAATGCTGCTTGGTTATCATTGACATAACAGTTATTATGCACACATAAGCAAATATATACCATATTTGTTTTTGGAGGGACTTAAATCAGGATGATTTTTTTGGTTCCATGCATTTGACTGCAAATTTCCTGATTCCATTTTTTTTTATGGCTGAGTCCTACCAGTAATGGATCTGTATTTCTTTTACTCCACATCCTTGCCTGCACGAGATATAATGTTTTCTGTTTATCTTAACCATTCTGATATGTGCAAGTTGAAATTTCAAAGTAGTGTTAATTTCCATTTCCTTGACGGCGAGGAATGTTGAACCTTTCTTTGTTTCTCAGACATTTGAGTCTGTTCTAGAAAATTCTCTGTTTATATCTGTAACCCATTATAATATTGAGGTCTTTTTGTTTTCCTCATATCTATTTTCTTGAGGTCTTTATATAATTTGTATATTCGCGCATGTTAAATTTTTTTCCATTGTATAGACTGCTTCTTTGTGTGAATAATAGTGTCCTTTGCTGTGTACAAGCTTCTCATGTATTGTGCCATGTATTAGAAGATAGAACTCTTTTTTTAATATGGAGTTCCAGTTTCCTAAAGAATTCTTTGTAAAACTTGAAGATTTCTCATCTAATTATGAGTTTTGTTTCTTCAAAGACATTTGAATATAGATGCAAACATTTATTTGAGGATATCTTAATTTACTCCAGTGGTCAGAAAATACGTTGGGACTGAGGAGGTTGCTGTTCACTAGAAAGTGTTACCTGAGTTTTTATTTCCAGTACTCACATCAAAAGCTTTGAGATTTCATTATACACCAGAGATAATGGCAAGTGATAATAAAACAATCAACAATGAAACCTGAAAGGAATGTTAAAAAAAAGAGAGAAAGAGAGAACACTCACTCACTTTTAGTGTGTAAGTAAAAATGTCCAGGCACTGTCAAAATCAGTGTGAAGAATCCTCAAAATAAAAATGAAATCTACCATATAACCCAGGTATACCACTTCATAGCATATGTCCAACATCCCTCTCCGTTGGTCCTTCCTCAGCAGTGTTTATTTCTGCTCTCTTCACAATGGCTAGGAAATGGAAACAATCTTATTTCTTAGCCTGACCAATGGATAATAAACGTGTCATAAATGAAAATGAAGGTACAACCTACCCAAATGTATGGGACACAATGAAAGCAGGGCTAAGAGGAAAACTCATAGCCTTGAGTGCCTCCAAAAAGAAACTGGAGAAAGCATACACTAGCAGCTTAACAGCACACCTGAAAGCCCTGGAACAAAAAGAAGCTAATTCACCCAGGAGGAGTAGAAGACAGGAAATCATCAAACTAAGGGCCAAAATCAATCAAGTAGAAACAAAGAGAACCATACAAAGAATCAACAAAACCAAGAGCTGGATCTTTGAAAAAATCAACAAGATAGATAAACCCTTAGCCAGACTAACCAAAAGGCACAGAGAGAGTATCCAAATTAACAAAATCAGAAATGAAAAGAGGGATATAACAACAAAAACTGAGGAAATTCAAAAAACCATCAGATCCTACTACAAAAGCCCATACTCAACAAAACAGGAGAATCTGGAGGAAATGGACAATTTCCCAGACAGATACCAAATACCAAAATTAAATCAGGATGAATTAGATCAGATAAACAGTCCTATAACCCCTAGAGAAATAGAAGGGGATATAGAAAGTCTCCCAGCCAAAAAAAGTATGGGACCAGATGGTTTTAGTGCAGAATTCTATCAGACCTTCAAAGAAGACTTAACACCAATATTCTTCCAATTGTTCCACAAAATAGAAACAGAAGGGTCACTGCCCAACTCATTCTACAAAGCCACAATTACGCTGATACCAAAAACACACAAAGATCCTACAAAGAAAGAGAACTACAGGCCAATTTCCCTTATGAGTATTGATGCAAAAATACTAAATAAAATTCTTGCCAACCGAATCCAAGAGCACATCAAAATGATCATTTACCATGATCAAGTAGGCTTCATACCAGGGATGCATGGATGGTTCAATATATGTAAATCCATCAATGTAATCCACTACATAAACAAACCAAAAGAAAAAAAAAACACATGGTCATCTCATTAGATGCTGGAAAAGCATTTGACAAAATTCAGCATCCTTTCATGCTAAAATCCTGGAAAGAACAGGAATTCAAGGCCCATACCTAAATACAGTAAAAGCAATAAAGCAAACCAGTAGCCAACATCAAAACAAATGGAGATAAACTTCAAGCAATCCCATTAAAATCAGGCACTAGACAAGGCTGTCCTCTCTATATATATCTTTTCAATATAGTACTTGAAGTTCTAGCGAGAGCAATTCCACAACATAAGGAAGTCAAAGGGATACAAATTGGAAAGGAAGAAGTCAAACTATCACTATTTGCAGATGACATTATAGTATACTTAAGCGACCCAGAAAACTCCAACAGCCAACTCCTACAGCTGATAAACAACTTCAGCAAAGTAGCTGGTTATAAAATCACCTCAAGCAAATCAGTAGCCTTCCTGTACTCAAAGGACAAGCAGGCTGAGAAAGAAGTTAGTGAAATAGCACCCTTCACAATAGCCACAAACAATATAAAGTATCTTGGTGTGACTCTAACCTAACAAGTGAATGATCTGTATGACAGGAACTTCAAGTCCTTGAAAGAAATCGAAGAAGACCTCAGGAAATGGAAAAATATTTCATGCTCTTGGATTGGGAGGATCAATATAGTAAAAATGGACATCCTGCCAAAAGCAATCTACAGATTCAATGCGCTCCCCATCAAAATCCCAAATCAATTCTTCATAGATCTAGAAAGAGCAAAGGACATGGTTAGAAGGACAAAACAGCCACCAACAAATTGGGAAAAGATCTTCACCAACCCTACATCTGACAGGGGGCTAATATCCAATATATACAAAGAACTCAAGAAGTTAGACCCCAAAGAACCAAATAATCCTATAAAAAATGGGGTACAGAGCTAAACAAAGAATTTTCACCAGAAGATATTGGATGGCCAAGAAGCACCCTAAGATATGTTCAACATCATTAGTCATCAGGGACATGCAAATCCAAACAACCCTGAGATTCCACTTCACACCAGTCAGAATGAATATAATTAAAAACTCAAGAGACAACAGGTGCTGGCGAGGATGTGGAGAAAGAGGAACACTCCTACACTGTTGGTGGGACTGCAAGATGGAACAACCACTCTGGAAATGAGTCTGGCAGTTCCTCAGGAAATTGGGCATGACACTTCAGGTGGACCCTGTCATACCACTCCTGGGCATATACCCAGAGGATTCCCATGTATACAATAAAGACACATGCTCCACTATGTTCATAGCAGCCTTATTTATAATAGCCAGAAGTTGGAAAGAGCCCAGATGTCCCTCAAAGGAGGAATGAATACAGAAAATGTGGTATATTTATACAATGGAATACTACTCAGCAATTAAAAATAATGAATTCATGCAATTTGTAGTTAAATGGTTGGATCTGGAAAATGTCCTAAGTGACTTAACCCAATCACAAAAGAGTAAACATGAAATACAATCACTGATAAGTGGATATTAATTAGCCCAGAAGCTCTGAATACTCAAGGCATAATTAGCAAATGAAAAGATTCCCAAGAAGAAGGAAGGAGCAGACCTGCTCCTAAAAAGACTGGATCCATTTTTTTTTTAGTAGAGTACCAGAACAGAAAAAAGGGGGTGGTGGTGGTGATGGGGGAATAGGCAAGAGGTGGCAGGTGGAGGAGGACTTATGGGACATAGGGTGAAGGGGAAACTGGGAAAGGGGAAAGCCTTTAGAATATAAACAAAGAATGTAAAATAAATGTAAATATTGAAAAAAATTAAAAAAATATTTGCTATGGGATACTATTTATCTTGGAAGATAACTGAAATTATGAAATTTTCAGGTAAATGAATGGACCAGTAAAGATCATATGGATTGAGATAACCAAGACACTGAAAGACAAATGGTGCATGTTCTCCATTAGTAGCATCTCATAGGTATAAATCTTCATATTTTTTGTTTCCCAATATGTGAAATTTCAGATCCTCATGGATTTAGTTTTTGATTGTTTTGGTGTTGTATTATTAAATTTATACACTGTTGTTTCCAGCTTCTCTTTTAAATTTCACTCCAACATATGTTTTTGCAGCTAATTTCTGCATAATATTTGAGAAGACAATTGGAAATTTATTCTTTGAAAATCTAAGGTTTAAAATTGCAAAGATGTGGGGTTACAGAGATGGCTTAGAGAAAACATGGTTCCTGTAGAGTATCTGGGGTTTTATGTCAGTTTACCCAGCACCTATGTAGTAGTTTGCAACCATCCCTAGTTCCAGTTCCAGGAGATATTATACCCTCTCAAAACTCCTTGGGCACTAGACTTTTAAGTAGAACACACGCATTCTAACAAACACTAATGTAAAGAAAAATATAATAAATAAATCTGTA
The DNA here is from genome assembly GCA_964023405.1 of Apodemus agrarius. Classification (NCBI taxonomy): domain Eukaryota; kingdom Metazoa; phylum Chordata; class Mammalia; order Rodentia; family Muridae; genus Apodemus; species Apodemus agrarius. The sequence continues at coordinate 123,571,256 of OZ030007.1, forward strand.
TGTTGAAATGAAACAAACATTTTAAAATTATGATGTAATTTAATTATTGTAGGTGACTTATCTTATTTTTCAAAATGAATGCTAAAGTACATAGATTAGCAAGTTTACTTATAAAAATCTTCTCTCAAATTAATTGATTATCACCTAATTTGCTGAGAAGTTTAGCTTATTTCCTACAAAATAGTGCTTTACTAATTTACTCAATACAGATTCTAACACTCTTGCTATTAATAGTATAAATTGTGAAAAACTTAGAAAAATTCAGAATCTATTCTTTTATTTGCTTTTATAACCATATTTAATATATAGAATGCTCTTAAAAGACTATTTGGCACATAATACAGCTCAATATTTGGTAACGGTTTTTGAAATGAGAAGAAAGTTATTGGTAATTACTTAAGTTGGATGATGACAATGGAATCGAAATTATATTACAGTCCATCTAAACCTTGAGCTTGCATCTTGGTTTTTAAATATGAATAGGAGTCTGACATATTTTTCTAAGCCTTACGGAATTTTATATTTAAACATATTATGGAGTTGAAAATTAGCTCGATTTAAATTTGAATGGTGCCTATTGTACTAAAAGGAAGTGAAGGTATAATATACAGGTTCATACTATGAAGCTCATAATCACAAAATGCTTATTATTCCAGCTACATCTTAAGGCATGATTATTTTTCTCTTACATACTTTAGCTGCAAAACAATCACACAAGTGTATAAAAATTGAACAGTGGTGTCAACCAGCAATTCAGAGACACTGATATTTTTTCAGGAATTGTTTCAATTGCCTTGATATTATTTAAATTTCTTAACAAAAATATCTTTTTGCATATATTCAGTTTACACTGTCAACTTGACATGGCTTAGATGTATAGGAAAGGGGGAAAGTCTCAGTGTGGACTTGTCTGGATTAGATGGATCTGTGGCTATAGCCTTGGGTACTGTTGGGTTGTTAATTGATGTAGGAGGGTCCAGCCCACTCTGGCACCATTTCCTAGGCATGCAGCCTGAAGTAGTGTGAGTATTAATGGTAACTAGGGTATAACAAATGAGCCATCATCCACTTCTTCCTTCCTAATCTTTCTATGGAGATTATATCTTTAACTGTTTCAATTCCTGACTTCATTTCATGTTTGTTGTGTTGTGTGAACTGGAATATAAGGAAAGGAAATTCCTTTCATCACAGTGCTTCGGGTCAAAGACTTTTATCACATTAAATATAATGAAACTAGAAACCTACCCTTTTATCATGTCAGAATTTTATACCAGATCTTTTAAACAAAGTGAAATGACATAATAATATTTCCCCATTTTGTACAATTGCTTCTTACTGATGAGTTTTTTTCACATAGAAATTTAGAAATGTTTTGCAGATTTAACAGCTGTGTTTAATCTAGAATTCACACACACACACACACACACACACACACACACACACCACATATTCTGTATGAGGTCTATAATTAGTATTGTACTATTTTTTCCATGTAAAGTAATGAATACAGCATCTATACATATTATAATTAATGCTATTTCAGTACAGACACATATACATATATATTCAAAAGTGCTTTTCAAGCACATTCAAAAGTGTTTCAAAAGACAGTTGCCAACTGACACAGAGGCCTCCTCTAAGAAAGCCAATGTAGCTCTTAGGATGTCTATTAATCTCAGTCCTTTGACCATTGGGGTTTTATTGAGAAATTTCAAAAGGAAACAAGGTTTTATCAGCTTCAAATGCCTAGCTTCCTTTCAAGGAATTGATAAAGATAAATAAACAAATTCCTATTGCTTAGAAAAGCTAACCCAGTCCTGATTCAAAGTTAAATTTGTGTGTTGTTATCATTAGTCATCAGGGAAATGCAAATCAAAACAACCCTGAGATTCCACCTCACACCAGTCAGAATAGCTAAGATTAAAAATTCAAGAGACAACAGGTGCTGGCGAGGATGTGGAGAACTTCTCCACTGTTGGTGGGATTGCAAAATGAGAAAACCACTCTGGAAATCAGTTTGGTGGTTCCTCGGAAAGTTAGGCATATCCCTTCCAGAAGACCCTGGCATACCACTCCTGGGCATATACCCAGAGGATTCCCCTGCATACAGTAAAGACACATGCTTCACAATGTTCATAGCAGCCTTGTTTATAATAGCCAGAAGGTGGAAGGAGCCCAGATATCCCTCAAAGGAGGAATGGATACAGAAAATGTGGTATATTTATACAATGGAATACTACTCAGCAATTAAAAATAATGAACTCATGCAATTTGTAGGAAAATGGTTAGATCTGGAAAATATCATCTTAAGCGAGTTAACCCAATCACAAAAGAATACACATGAAATGCAATCACTGATAAATGGATATTAATGAGCCCAGAAGCCCTAAATACTCAAGGCACAATTAGCAAGTCAAATGATTCCCAAGAAGAAGAAAGGAGAGGACCCTGGGCCTGAAAAGATTGGATCCAGTTTTGTAGATCCAGAACAGAGAAATGGTGGGGGGGGGTGAATGGGGAATAGTTGGGGGGAGAGGATTTATGGGACTTATGGTGGGGGGGACTGGAAAAGGGGAAAGCCTTTGGAATGTAAACAAAGAATATAGAAAATAAAATTTTAAAAAATTGTGTGTTGTAATTCTCACATATAAAAATGTGAGATCTCAATCTCACTTAATAAGTCATTTGCCTGCAGTTTGGACCTTTCCTGAGATAGTGTCTATCTATCATCCTCTCACCAAATTACATTTATTACTTTAACTGTGAGGTGAGTGATTCAGTTACCTTTTCACAAAACAAATTTCCCTCAAATAATTTCTAAAGTAATTTCACAAACTACAAATTAGTTTGAGAAGCTTCATATGGATTTTCTTATATTGTTCATTGATAAAAATTATAATGTGTAAATTATTAGTGAGTTATTAAATGTGAAATGGAAGTGTGTTGGTATATAGAAAAAAAAGTCAGATTTTTATTACTTCTTTCAAATATTTGACATTATAATATCATTATATCAATTCTTCCTTCCCCTGCCTTCCTCCAAAATAACAAATACAACCTCTCAGATACATTTCCATGCTTTCTTTAAAATTCATGATTTCTCTATTCATTAACTTTTGTTACATTCATATATGTATATACATGTATATTCATAAATATAAACTGTTGAGTATGTATAATGTTATTTACTTCATTTGTAATATGTTCTGTGCTTGATAAATGTATTTGACTATTAAACCTATCAAGGTACTGTTTATTACTAAAATTTTTGTTCTTCTAAACTAAAGTATATGGAAGTAATTAAAACACTGGTTATAAGAAACATAGGATTGCTGGCAGCAACAAACTTTTCTTTCTTAAAGGAAAATTTTATCAAGAAATATAGTTTTTCTTTAGGTAATAGTACAATTTCCCTCTAATGGCAACATTGCTACAGCAAACGTTTCCAAAAATGTTATCTGATACTTATCTTGTTATTTATTATTATTCAGAACATTTGCAAATTTAAGAGCATATGTTATTTCAATACTTTGCTGTACTAATAAGAAGAATTAAAACAGTGCTAGGAATGTGATAACTCTATTGGAATTGTTCGCTAGTATCTTTCAATGACTAAAGAACATTACAGGCTACAGTCATTGTTCCTGATTATCCCCCAGAATTTTAATGTAAGTCCCAATGTAGCATGTGCGTTCTCTTTAGAAACCAGCATTCTACAGTCTCCTGTTCTCTGTAGTATGAGCAGCTTTGGGACTCTTTTAATCACTATCTACTACAATTAGATGCCTATTTGTTGAGCATTGAGGAATACCTTAATACCTAGAAACTTGTTAATAACTTGTTAGGATTTAGTATAATACAATGTCTATTAAGCAGAATAAAAGTGTAATTTCTATTGTAGAGACTAAGACCAGCTGGCTATATGTAATTGTCTGAATATGGTTACAAGCTTGCATTTTATCTTACTGACTGAGTATTAAGTATAATCAGGAAGTGTTTGCTTGTTCCACTGAGTTCATGCCACTATTTACCACCAGTGAGCAGTTTTGACAGATGAGTCATTCGTGTTTCTCTACATGTTCATAGCTGGGTAACATAGGAGTTTATGTTTCCTCTACCAGAGAGTCCTTTCTATTATCACAGAAGATAACAAATAAAAAAGAAGCTTCTATAGCATTGTCAGTTTGATATGGCCTTGTCATATAATTCAAGTTGATGTTATTTTCAGTAATAGGAATTTATTGTCTTAGGTACTGGTGATAGCCTGCAATCATTTGTGGATCTATGGAATCTTAATTGGCAAAAAAACTCCAAAAGTGTTAACCAGGCTCTGACATTGAGCGGCTTTACGTTGGTGATTTTAGTTCACATATTTGTGCCTATTTTTAAAAAGTAGTGTTCTAAAAGAATCATTACATTTTGTTTATATACTTACTTAAGTTCTTAATGTAGATTGGATATTTTTTCAGGATGAATTATTTAAAGTTTCATGTACATTTGCTTTGTCTTCTGATACTATTGTTCTAAATGATGCCATGTTTTATTCCATTGAACTAATTGCTTAATCTGTGCTATGTTTTATATAAGCTTTATTGCACCTGTATATATGCAATAGCAGCAACTATAAAAGACAAACCATATATTGTTCATTGTTTTCCATAACTTTGGGATACATATTTATGCTATTTGCATATAAACTTTCTATAATTTCTTTAACTGAGGATACAATATCCTTGTTACTGGTCATCCTTTTTTAAAATGCTCAACAATTATTTACAAAATAAATATTTTAGTTGATTAAAAATATAGTTACTATTTTTAAATATCAATTCAATTTCTGTTTCTTTATTATGATGTTTGTGAATATGAGTTTCTTACTATTTTTGTTTGTATATAGATTGTGGAAACAAGTGATTTTTTATGATTAATGTAAATTCTATTTGATTAATCAGAGCAGTTTAAGATAATTAAGCAAATATTGTGTTACTCATGTTATATCATTGTTTGAATGCCTTTTCTTGCCAAAATGAGTATTTGAAGTTAATTGCCAATGTAGATATAGTAAAACATGACCCCTATAAGAAGTAATTAATATTGAAGGGTTTCAAGTGTTAATGGCATTATAAGTAGAGATATTCATTCTGACACTTTAATCCTTCTTAATTAGCATCTGGGATCATAACTTTTTTTCTAGAAAGAAATGAATGAGTATATGTGGCATTTATTTTATACCACACTTAGGGTATCATTTTCATATTCATAACAGCATAGCCACTCATATATACATTGATACTAAACACTCTAGGTTTGTAATTCTAACTTAGTTAATGTTCTGATCCTTTGTAAATTACTCTATCTCAGATATTCAGCATTAGCATTACAGAATAAATTTTGGTGCTGTCAGTAAGACATATACCATAGAAATACCATACTCTCCTGCCATTGATGAATGGCTTATAGTTCCATGTCAAAATTTCAGATTTGCTATATACACACCCATTTAAAGCTATATACACATGATGCATATATATATATATTTTTTTTTCCTGCCAAGTTGGGATTATTTTTCCTATTAATATGTTACAGTCTTTGAAAAGCAGTATTATTACCATGTGTCCTTATAATGGAACGTCATGCTTCTACAACTTTCAGTGAATATCTACAAAATTTATTTCAAGTTTTTTAGTGGAAGTGGGCCATTTTAACATTATTTTGTCAAATATTTTTCAACAATTAGTTTATTTAACTATGCATTAAAGGATACTTACATTGCACTTGGAAATACAATACAACTATTTACTATTTTTCTTTTGCAACTTTTTTATAATTTAAGTTAGTGGAGGTTCTTTAAGTTGGTTGTATTTCTGTTTTATCCCTAAGTGGCTTGTTCATTTTGTTATTGTTGTTGTTTTCTGATTTTATGTTTATTTCTTGTTTGTTATTCTAAGATATAGTTGGTTATTCTAATATATTTTTATTTCTACTGTAGAATCAACTACTTCTATAATGACCCTTATTTTTCTAGTTAAGAAAATTAAAAGTTACTCTTGGAAAAATAAAACTATTCATTTAGAAATACTAACCAGATTCATGTTTATTAGACACTAAAGCAAAATAATGTGTGTGTGGATTCAGAGACAGGCAATGAACTATAGAAAAGAACAGAAATTCATTAATATTCTGTGAATGGAGGGGAAACAATATTAAGAGTATGATAACATATGAGATGCAGACTTCTAACTATAATAAAGTTGATAAAGAGAAAAAATGAAAAAATGTTTATAAGGTCTGTAGAAAAAGGAAGTAAGCAACATTTCCTAGATATCTCACAAATAAGAAAGAGAAAGACAGAGAGAGACAGAGAGACAGAGAGACAGAGAGAGGGAGGGAGGGAGGGAAAGACAGAGAAAGAAAGAAAGAAAGAAAGAAAGAAAGAAAGAAAGAAAGAAAGAAAGAGGAAGGAAGGAAGGAAGGAAGGAAAAGAAGAAAGAAAGAAAGAAAGAAAGAAAGAAAGAAAGAAAGAAAGAAAGAAAATCATACAATGAACAAACACAAAAAGCAAACAAATAAACAAAAAACCAAAAAGAAATTTTCTATTTTGCAAAAAGACAGTGTGAGTGATCTAAGGAAAGAATTGAGGAATCAAGATTACTTGACACTCTTGCACAGTACTTGAGTTTGTTTACCAAAACTTAGGCTCACACACACACACACACACACACACACACACACAGACACACACACATACCACAAAAACACACCACATATACTCATGCATACAAACATTCATTCATGCTCATACATTCATATTCATGCAAAGGACCATCAATACATACATAGACCTTATAATCTAAAAATATATGCTGGATGATGTGTGATGTTTGTAATTTGTCTAGCGCGCTTGCACTGGTGAACGACTATCCTTTGCTGTCTAGGTTAGTCTCAGGATTTGTAATAAGGTGACCTACTTCCTATCTGATCTCACTTTCACAAGGGCAGAGGCCATAAACTATTAAACCTAATGTCTCAGTGGCTTGTGCTCCTTGTAGGATTAATAGGCAACATCATTATGGTGAGTATGAATGTGAAAACTGACATTGGCTTTGGCAAATAATCATAATCTTGTGTGGTATGTCTACTTTTGAGGTGGGAAACAAGGTGTGTATTACAGAAAAAAGTATAGGGTGTTTCTGCTTAAACACAAGTGAGTGCACTTGTAAAAGAATTTTTAAGGTGATGGAGTAGAAGGTGACTGTATTTGTGTGAATCGTCACATTGTCTCTAGTTGCTGTATTGGTTGCTACTTTCTCTAAACATATACTCAAAATATTTAAATGATAGTTGTCACTCCATAAATATTTCCCAAACCCAAAGCCACATTTACAGAGAGGAATAGATTCAACTTCTAAGATAGTGAGTAGTTGTTAGCAATTAAGAGAGAATTTTGAGTGTATATCACTCTGTCAATATCCCATTGTCTCCATCACATTTCATAATTATAAGAATATCTTTGGGAGATGACCTAATCTGTTACTGACTATAAGAGATACATATCTAATTCTCTAATTCACAATATTTTACTCTCTCTCTCTCACCACACACACACACACACACACACACACACACACACACAAACTACTATATTTTAAATTTTATTGAGTCTATCTAGTGTTGATTTGATGCATTTGTGATTAAGACTGACCACTTGAAATTAGGGAACTTATCAAGGGCTCATTCTTGGAGAAGACTGTTTCCCACTTTCTTTTCTTTTCTTTTTTTTAAACTTTTTTATTTATTAATCATTTTATTTGTTTATATTTTGTTATCCCCATTCCTGTCCCCCTCAATCCCCTTCCCCTTTGCCTCTAAGAGTGTGCTCCCCCACCAATCCTCCTCACTCCTCTAGCATCCCCCTTCTCGGGGGCACTAAGCCTCCACAAGAACAAGCACTCTCCCTCTCACTGACACCAGATAAGGCTATCCTCTGCAACATATGTAATGGGAGACATGGACCAGCCCATGTATACACTCTGGTTGGTGGTTTAGTCCCCTGAGAGCTCTGAGGGGTCCAGTTACTTGATACTGTTGTTCCTCCTATAGGGTTGCAGTTCTCTTCAGCTCCTACATTCCTTCCACTAACTCTGCCATTGGTGTCCATGGGCTCAGTCTAATAGTTGGCTGTATCCGTATCTATATTAGTTGGCGGAGTCTCTCAGAGGACAGCCACACTAGGCTCCTGTCTGCAAACAGTTCTCGGCATCAGCAAGTGTCATGGTTTGGTGTCTACAAATGGGATTGATTTCAAGCTGAGGCAGTCTTTAGATGGCTTTTCCCTCACTGTGTGCTCCATTTTTTTCCTGCATTTCATTTAAACAGGAATAATTCTGGGTTAAAAATTTTTAGATGAGCAAGTGCCTCCATCCCTCCACTGGGGGGCCATGTCTATCTACTGGAGGTTGTCTCTGCAGATTCTCCCTGCCTTTGGATATTTCAACTAATGTCATTCCATTTGGTCCTCAGAGCCTCTTGCATCCCTAGCACCTGGCACTTTCTAGTGCTTCCCCAAATTCCCCACTTATCACTGCTAGTAATTACTACTTTTTCTCCTGGCGCTCTAGATGTTTTCTTTTGTTTCTTCACACATCTGGTCCTGCACCCCTTCCTTTTCTTCCCCTGTTACTCTCCCACCCAGGTCCCTCCCTCCTTCTGACTCCCACTATTTTGTTACAGCTTCTAAGGGTGTTTGAAGCCTCCATACTTTATCATTCCTTCTTGTTAAGCTTCATATGGTCTGTGAGTTGTATCGTGGCTATTCTGAGCTTTTGGGCTAATATCCAATTATTAGTGAGTACATACCATATATGTATGGGTTACCATACTCATTTTGGGTCTGGGTTACCACACTCAGGATAGTATTCTCTAGTTCATCTATTTAACTACAAAGGTAGTGAAGTTGTGACGTTAATTAGCTGAGCAGTATTCCATAGTGTAAATGTTCAACATTTTCTGTATCTATTCTTCCATTGACAGACATCTGGGCTTTTCCTGGCTTCTGGATATTATAAATAAAGCTGTTATAAACATGGCAGAGTATGTGTCCATGTTATATGTTAGAAGCATCTTTTTGGTATATATCCAGGAGTGGTATATCTTGGTTTTCAGTTTGGGTTGTTTCCAATTTTTGAGGAACTAACAGATTGATTTCCATAGTGTTTGTAACAGCATGCAATCTGACCAGAAATGGAAGAGTGTTCCTTTTTCTCCACATCTTTACCAGCATCTGCTGTCACCTGCGTTTTTGGTCTTAGTCATTTTGACTGGTGTGAGGTGGAATCTCAGGGTTCTTTTGATTTGAATTTCCCTGATGACTAAGGAAATTGAACATGTTTTTAGTTGCTTCTCAGCCATTTGCGGTTTCTCAGTTGAGAATTCTTTGTTTAGCTCTGTACCTGATTTTTAACTGGATTATTAGGTTTTTCTGAAGTCTAACTTCTTGTCTTCCTTGTGTATTTTGGATATTAGCTCTCTATTGGATATAGGGTTGGTAAAGACCTTTTCCCAATCTGTAGGTTGCCATTTGACAGCAAAATGCTGGGTCCTGTCTACGCATTCAGTCTGTTAGCCTATGTCCTTTTATTGGGGGAATTGAGTCCATTGATGCTGAAAGGTATTAAAGACTAATGACTGCTGCTTCCTGTTGTTTCTGTTGTCAGTAGTGGTATTATGTTTGTGTGGTTAACTTCTTTTGGTTTTGTTGTGAGATGATTAATTTCTTCCCTTTTTCTGGGTATAATTTCCCTCTTTGCGTTGGAGTTTTCCTTTTATTATCATCTGCTGGGCTAGATTTGTGAAAAGATTGCTAATATTCGGTTTCATCATGGAATATCTTGGTTTCTCCATCTATGGTGATTGAGAGTTTTGCAGGGTATAGTAGCCTGGGCTGGCATTTGTGTTCTCTTAGTATCTGTATGACATCTGTTCAAGATATTGTGGCTTTTAAAGTCTGTGTTAAGAATCTATTATTACTTTGATAAGTCTACATTTATATGTTACTTGGCACTTTTCCAGTACAACTTTTAATATTCTGTCTTTGTTCTGCGCATTTAGTGTTTTGAACACTATGAAACTGGAGAAATTTATTTCTAGTCCAATCTATTTGGTGTTCTGTATGCTTCTTGTACAATTATGACCATCACTTTCCCTAGGTTAAGGAAGTTTTCTTCTCTGATTTTTTGAAGATGTTTCCTGGAACATTGCATTTGGAAATCTATCTTTTCAATTATTATTATTATTATTATTATTATTATTATTATTATTATTAGGTTTGGTCATTTCATTGTGTCCTGTATTTCTGGGGTGTTTTGGGTTAAGTGCTTTTTGGCACTTTATATTTCTCTTGACTGTTGTGTCAATATCTTCTATGATATCATCTATGTCTGATATTCTCTCTTCTATCACTTTTATTCTGTTGGTGATGCAACTGTAACTCCTGATGTCTTTCCTACAGTTTCAATCTCCAGGGTTGGATCCCTTTGTGATTTCTTTATTATTTCTATTTCCATTTTATATCCTGGATTGTTTTGTTCAATTCCTTGACTAGTTTGATTTTATTTTGATGTCTTTCTTTAAGGGTTTTCTTTATGTGTTTCCTTTTTAAGGGTTTCTAGCTGTTTACCTCTGTTCTGCTGCATTTATTTAAGGGAATTATTTATATTATACTTAAGGTCCCCTAATATCTTAATTAGATGAGATTTTATGTGGGATTCTTGCTCTTCAGGTATATTTGGATATCCAGGGCTTGCTGTGGTGGGAGAACTGCGTCCTGATGGTGCCATGTGGCACTGGTTTCTCTCGCTTATGTTCTTGTGTTTACCTCTTACCATCTTGTTATCTCAGGTATTAACTGACCTTGCAGACTCTGATTGGATTCTGTCCCTACTCTGAGCCTATGAGCCTGGTTGTGACAGACCTCCTGGAAGTCAAGCTGTCTCTGGGTGTGAGGGTGTCTGGATTGCCCCCGGCTTTATTAATTGCCACAAATTTCCATAGTTCCTAATGTTCGGGTAGAACCCAGCGAAATTTTTTCCACCTACATTGGCAAGTAAACTGGAATTGTCATGGTGCTTCTATTACTTAGGTGAAAATGCTGATACGATTTCCTGTATGCAGTTTTTCTGTCATATATAGAAAACTGTATCTCATAGTAGACATTCTGGTCCTTGTCTGTTATAATCTTTCAACTGCCCCTTTTGTTTCCTAGCCTTGGGCTTATGTGACATATATTAACTGATGTTGCATATTCCTTTGATCCTTGCATTTTAAATATATATGATAATATAAGTAGCAAGAAAAATCCACTAACAATAATCAATAGCAAATTAAACAAATAAGAATGCAGAAACAAAAAAGAAGTAATAGATTAGAGAAAGAAGGTAGAGTAGCTCAGTCAATAATTCTATGGGACATATACTTCAGTATAGCATCCTCAAATATAGTTCCAAGACAAAAATCATACTACATTTAAATTTTGAATAGTACAAATTTTAGACATTAAAGCAAAAATAATAACAACCAAGTAAATATGCTGTTGTTAAAAATATGAATAATTGGAGATAGAAGAAGGTGGATAGCCTTGTGTTAAAGGCAACAAGGTTATAAAAGTGAATTGTAGATCAACAGGCCTCCATAATGAGGCTTTGTCTCAAAAATTATAAATACATTTAAAGTTGTTAAGCTCAAGTTAAAAAATTTAATGTAGTATTTCTAAAATCAAAACAGGGCCTGTTTTATACTCATATCTAATAGCAATAGATGATAATTAATAACTGAATCTGGTTATTTATTCACTTACCTATCTTTCTGATCAATTAATTCAACTGTCTACCCAGATGGCTCTGTGTGTAGTTTATTTTAGGTAAAAATGCATTTTTCATGTCAGAATGTTGAGGATTGGTTCTAATGCTTTGATTTAATCAGTAATCTCCTTGTCAAAACACTGCAGGTTCTTGTCCCCAATTGGTCTTTGATCAATCAAATAACGCCAGTTGCTAATGGTTGGGAAAAGGGAGATAAGGTACAAGCTTTAGATTTGAATGGGCTGGGAATTGGGAAAAAGGAGACAGAATTGCCATGACTCAGGGGAGAAGGATGAGATGTAGGAGCTGCAGGAGAGAAAGCCGACCAACTCTGTGAGAATTTGGGTGGGTGGCCACTGGCTACTTTCCTGATTGGGCCTTGAGTAGCAAGGGAAGGTTTAGAAGTGCTCAGCTTTGAGCTTGCCAAGGCATTTTAAAATTAACTGGTACAAGTGTTTGTGTTTGTGTGTGTGTGTGTGTGTGTGTGTGTGTGTGTGTGTATCTGTGTGTACGTCTGTGCTTGTGTGTGTGTGTGTGTGTGTGTGTGTGTGCCTGTGTGTGTAAATGTGTTTTCCATTGGCGAATCCAGGTATCTCTTGGGCAGGTGTGTACATGAAGCCCACTGGGAGCCAAAGTAGTATAGCTAAATTCATCACTACAACATTTTATATTTCTAGATGCATTTGCATATATTATGATTTATCATTACATAGTAATGAAAAATTCACAATGAAGAAAAGGACATTGACTCACTCCTGAAAATCAGAGTTCATAGATGGGAGCAAAATAAAGTGTTGTAATAAAGGTTCTGAAATTTTTGAGAAGAGATTAAATTCTATGTTTCCAAAGAAATATTTCTTTTTATACTTAGTAATTTAAAAAAAATGACTTTTAAAACTTTAAATCTCTTTAATATCATGCCGCTTCAAAGAGCCAATTTCTCTCAGAGTAAGTATGGATTGTAAAACTTGAACAAAAGTAGGAAGAAGCTTCAGCAGGGTAAGAAGTTGCTTTCCTTATTATAACTTTTAATTTCCTGATGTCATCAGCAAATAGCTATTCAAGCACCTACTTAATCCCCTTAGAACATTTTTCTGATTATCTTGGTGACCAAAAATTTAGCCTGGAAATGTTCATTTGAATCATTATGTAAATTACTTTATGAGAGAATATAACCTTGTGTCCTTCTGATGAAAACAGAAATTGAAAGAGGCAATCTGGAATTAGCAGTGGCTTTTATGAACAGTCTCAAGTGGGGAGAATAGCAGGCAGAAGGGAAAGATTTGTTTTTGTTTTGTTTTCTTCTTATCATGCCTTTTAAATTTTTTTTTATTATTAGAAACTAGGGTAAAATATTGGTTACCTGATTAATTATTTTTGTGACATGACACAATAAAAACAAGACAATTGTCTTTTTCTGTTAGACAATGCAAGAATGTTATTGAGATTTATATGTTCATTGGAATCATGTATCATAAGTGGAAATTTTAATTTTAAAATACCTCTGCATTTTTCACTAAAAATGTATTTTACTTACAGTATTTAAAGGAAATATTATAAAAATTTGGGGGACATCTTCGTGGAGACATGCGTTGGGAAGAAAATATGGGATATAGAATAATTGAAAGGTGGACCAGGGGTGGAATAAAATCTGGAGTTTAAAATAAATAAATACATAAATAAATAAATAAATAAATAAGTAAATAAATAAATAAATAAATAGTTGATAATGAAATCCATAACCTACAATATACAATTTTAAACATGTGAATATTTTGAGCAACATTCTCTGACTCCATATCTCCCCATACTTTACTATGGTTATCTTGCAGATGCAAAACACACAGAGCAAAACATAGTAAAACACTTTGTGGCCCATAAGATAGCAAGGCACAATGCCCAAAGTGTAGTTGTTATATATATTGTATTGTACATTCCTATTGACAGAAAAACCATTGAAGTTGATAGTCAAATCTGTAATGGCATCACTTTCTGAATTTTGCGTTATTTTCTGGAACTTTCACAGATATTAAGAGAAGATTTTAGAATCAGAGTAAGTAGTCTTTGGTAGACTACATAACTGACACAGGAAAGACCCGGATTTTACTTTGCACACATGAGTCCCCAATATAAGCCTGATCCACTAGTCTTGATGCACTTTGACTCGGGGTAAATACAGATAAACACTGTGTGCTCAGTTGCTTAAGCAGATAACAGCTTCAAGTCTTTTGTATGATTAACTTAGAGGCAAGTAGAATACAGGAAGCTAAAAAAAAAACCAGTCCTATCATGGAGCATGTTAAGAGAGCATGCAGAGAAGTTTACAGGATAAGAGGAGAAAACTGGGGGACTGAGGTTGGTAAGAAGGGGAAAGAGAAAGGGTAAAGTTATTCCAAGTTAAGTAAGTAAGTAAGTAAGTAAGTAAGTAAGCAAGCAAGTATAAAAAGTCATATGGAAGGCTACTGTTGCAAAATTTAGCTTAAAGCAGATAAATGGAGTGATGAGAGAATTCATATGAAATGAAAGAGGGAAATACTATTGGGTACTTAAAGATTAATTAGGGATGGGTGTAAAGAAATGGGAAAGAAAAGAAACCTAACTTCACAAAACAGATTAAAAAAAAGAGTTATAACAGAATTACTATGGAGGGATGGACACTTGCTCTAGAAAAAAAAATGATTAGAAAGAAACCACATTTTTTCCCATTTTTTATTTTCTATATTCTTTTTTTACATTCCAAAGGCTTCCCCCTTTCCAAGTTCCCCCCTCACCATATGTCTCATAAGTCCTCTCCCCCCATTCCCCAATCACCCATTTCTCTGTTCTGTTACTCTCCTACAAAACTGGATCCAGTCTTTTCAGGAACAGGGTCCTCTCTTTCCTTCTTCTTGGGAATCTTTTGATTTGTTAATTGTGCCTTGAGTATTCAGAGCTTCTGGGCTCATTAATATCCACTTATCAGTGATTGCAATTGCATTTCATGTGTATTATTTTGTGAATGGGTTAACTCACTTAGAATGATATTTTCCAGATCCAACCATTTGCCTACAGATACCATGAATTCATTATTTTTAATTGTTGAGTAGTATAAATTGTATAAATATACCACATTTCCTGTATCCATTCCTCCTTTGAGGGACATCTGGGCTCCTTCCAACTTCTGGCTATTATAAATAAGGCTACTATGAACATAGTGGAGCATGTGTCTTTATTGTATGCAGGGGAATCCTCTGGGTATATGCCCAGGAGTGGTATGACAAGGTTCTCTGGAAGTGTCATGCCAAATTTTCTAAGGAACTGCCAGACTGATTTCCAGAGTGGTTATACCATCTTGCAATCCCATCAACAGTGCAAGAGTGTTCCTCTTTCTCCACATCCTCACCAGCACCTGTTGTCTCTTGAGTTTTTAATCTTAGCCATTCTGACTGGTGTGAGGTGGAATTTCAGGGTTGTTTTGATTTGCATTTCCCTGATGACTAATGATGTTGAACATCTCTTAAGGTGCTTCTCAGCCATCCGAATTTCTTCTGGTGAAAATTCTTTGTTTAGCTCTGTACCCCATTTTTAATAGGGTTATTTGGTTCTTTGGGGTCTAACTTCTTGAGTTCTTTGTATATATTGGATATTTGGCCTGTCAGATATGAGGGTAGGTGAAGATCTTTTCCCAATTTGCCGGTTGCCATTTTGTCCTTCTGACAGTGTCCTTTGCCTTATAGAAACTTTGTAATTTTATGAGGTCCCATTCGTCAATTATTGATCTTAGAGCATAAGCTATTGGCATTCTATTCAGGAACGTTCCCCCTGTGCCCATGTCCTCCAGGGTCTTCCCCAGTTTCTTTTCTATTAGTTTCCAAGTGTCTGGCTTTATGTGGAGGTCCTTGGTCCACTTGGAGTTGATCTGAGTACAAGGTAATAAGAATGGGCCAGTTCGTATCCTTCTGCATATTGACCTCCAGTTGAACCAGCACCACTTGATGAAAAGACTACCTTTTTTTCACTGGATGGTTGTAGCTCCTTTATCAAAGATCAAGTGACCATAACTCTGTGGGTTCATTTCTGGGTCTTCAATTCTATTCCATTGATCTACTTGCCTGTCACTGTACCATTGGTTAGTCTGTCTAAGGGTTTATCTATCTTGTTGATTTTCTCAAAGAATCAGCTCCTGGTTTTGTTGATTCTTTGTATGGATTTGCTTTGTTTCTACTTGATTGATTTCAGCCGTTAGTTTGATGATTTCCTGTCTTCTACTCCTCCTGTGTGAATTAGCTTCTTTTTTTCCCCAGGGCTTTCAGGTGGGCTGTTAAGCTGCTAGTGTATGCTCTCTCTAGTTTTTTTTTTTTTTTTTTTGAGGCACTCAGGGCTATGAGATTTCCTCTTAGCACTGCTTTCATTGTGACCCATAGATTTAGATAGGTTGTACCTTCATTTTCATTGAATTCTAAAAAGTCTTTGATTCCTTTCTTTATTTCTTCCTTGACCAAGATGTCATTGGGTAGAGTATTGTTCAGTTTCCATGTGTATGTGGGCTTTCTGTTGTATTACTTGCTATTGAAGACCACTTTTACTCCACAGTGATCTAATAGGAGGCATGGGATTAGTTCGATCTTCTTGTATTTGTTGACGTTTGTCTTGTGACCAATTATATGATTGATTTTAGAGAAGGTACCATGTGGTGCTGAGAAAAAGGTATATTCTTTTGATTTTGGATGAAATGGTAAATCCAGTTTGTCCAAAGCTTCAATTAGTTTCTCTGTGTCCCTGCTTAGTTTCTGGTTTCCTGATCTGTCCATTGAGGAGAGTGAGTGTTGAAGTCACCCACAATTATTGTGTTAGGTGTAATGTGTGCTTTAAGCTCTAGTAGAGTTTCTTTTATGAATGAGGGTGCCCTTGCATTTGGAGAATAGATGTTTTGTATTGAGAGTTCTTCTTGGTGGATTTTTCCTTTGACCAGCAAGAAGTGACCTTCCGTGTCTCTTTTGATGACTTTAGGTTGAAATTCTATTTTTTTCTGATACTAGAATGGCTACTCTAGCTTTTTTCCTGAGACCATTTGCTTGTAAAATTGTCTTGGAGTCTTTTACTCTAAGGTAGTGTTTGTCTTTGACACTGAGATGTGTTTCTTATATGCAGCAAAATGTAGGGTCCTGTTTCCGTATCCAGTCTGTTAGTCTATGTCTTTTTATTGGGGAATTGAGTCCATTCATGTTAAGAGATATCATATTAAGGAATAGTAATTATTACTTCCTGACATTTTTGAAGTTGTTTTTGATATTTGAGTGGTTATCTTCTTTTGGGTTTGATGAGAGGAGGTTTCTATCTTGCTTCTTTTGGGGTGTAGTTTCCCTCCTTGTGTTGGTGTTTTTCCCCTATTATCCTTTGTAGGGCTGGGTTTGTGGAAAGATAATGTGCAAATTTGGTTTTGCCATGGAAGACCTTAATTTCTCCATATATGGTGATTGAGAGTTTTGCTGGGTATAGTAGTATTGGCTGAAATTTATGTTCTCTTAGAATCTGCATGATATCTGCCCAGAATCTTCTAGCTTTCATGATCTCAGGTGAGACTTCTGGTGTAATTCTGATAGGTCTTCCTTTATATGTTACTTTTCCTTTTTCTCTTACTGTCTTTAATATTCTTTCTTTGTTTAGTACATTTGGGGTTTTGATTATTATGTGACAGAAGATATTTCTGTTCTGGTCCAGTTGTTTGGAGTTCTGTAGGCTTCTTGTAAATTCATGGGCATCTCTCTCTTTAGGTTGGGGAAGTTTTCTTCCATAATTTTGTAGAAGATATTTGCTGGCCTATAAAGTTGTAAATCTTCCCTCTCATCTATGCCTATAACCCTTAGGTTTGGTCTTCTCATCCAGGAAATCCAGGACACAATGAGAAGACCAAGCTTTGTAAAGGCTTCTAACTTTTCATCCATTCGCTCCTGTATTTCTTTAAGAGATTTATCTATGTGTCCCTATAACTGCATCCTGACTAGTGATTTTAGGTCTGAATCTTTCTGGTGTGTTGGGGTATCCAGGACTTACTGCTGTTGGAGAACTGGGTTCGGATGCTACCATATTGCCTTGATTTCTGTTAGTAATATTCCTATGTTTGCCTTTTACCATCTGGTTTTCTCTGGCGTTAGTTGGTCCTGTAGTCACTAGATGCTGCTTGAAGCTCCTGTGGGCTTGTAAGGCTCTTTCCCCACCACTGGATGACTGGCTTTCCCCTGGCACAGTTTGCTGATGTGCTGTACTCCTATTGAGTGCTGTTGGACCCCTGGAGTATCTTGCTCCAAGCAATGTTGTATTCGATTATCTCTGTGGACCTGATGTTGCTTGTCTACTCTGGTTCTGCTTGCTTAGTCCACACAGCAGCAAGGATGACTGAGGTGGCTGCAGGGAGTGCAGGGTCTCCCACAGGGCAGAGAACCCACACCTGGCTAGAACATAGGAACCACTGCTCTGCCCAGCTCCCGTTCATAGATCACTGCCTGGCAGCCTGAGTCACCAGAGATCTTAAGCTTGGAATATCTCGGTTACCTGGTTCTGCCCACTTGGTCCAAGCAGCAGCCAAGATGGCCGCGGTTGCAGGGAGTGCAGGGTCCCCCACAGGGTACAGGGCACATAGCTCAAGCCTGGTTGGGACCCAGGAACTTCTGCTCTGCCCAGATCACTGCCTGGCCTGGTGGCCTTAGTTCCCAGAAATCCTAAATTCAGGATATCATGGGTACCTGGTTCTGCTTGCTTAGTCCAGTCAGCAGCAAGGATGACTTAGGCAGCCATGGGGAGTGCAGGGTCTCCCACAGGACAGAGATCCCATGCCTGGTTGGAACACAGGAACTGCTGCTCTGCCCAGCTCCTGTTTGTAGATCACTGCCTGGCGGCCTGAGTCCCCAGAGATCTTAAGCTTGGGATATCTTGGTCACCTGGTTCTCCCCGCTAGGTTCAAGCAGCAGCCAAGATGGCTGTGGTTGTGGGCAACACCACACTCTTAATCTCATGACATGAGAATAAATCTTAACCCTATTGTTGCAGATAAAATGTCAATGGTCTGACATAACACTGAACTGACCTGCCACACAAAATGTACCAGGAGGAGATAACACTTGTGAGTTTGAGCAAACTTGTCTCACTAAGCCATCTGCATTGCAGTCTGTAGCAAAGGATATGTAGATTGGGACATTGAGTTTGCAAGATGCTTTTCTATAGTATTGTGCAAAGAGTTGTTTTAACATGTTTAAATAGTTGAAAACAAGTGAAAAGGAAGGATTATCTTTTAAAAAATATCGAGTGCTTAAGCTGATTTGTAAGTGTGTGTGTGTGTGTGTGTGTGTGTGTGTGTGTTGTGATATGGTATATGAATAGAGGGACAGGTGGTAGCCAGAAGAGGGTTTTGAAGTTATAAAAAGGTTTTAGGCCATTCCGAAATGGGAATCAAACTTCTGCAAAAAACAGGGCTATCTCATCAGGCACATGTTCACATCTCAACATGTGAAAATTAAGCATGATTCAAATAGTAATACCATAAATAAAACTTTACTAGATCATGCTAGTATTTATTTCTTTTTACCCTATGCTCCCATTTTTTTTAAAAAAATACTGATAGTACAGTCAAGTTTACAGAAATAATTGACACTGAAATTCTGAAATAGTTGACCTATTGTTCCTTACAGAAATCCCCAGGACCTGTTTTGACTATTGGTTGTCCGAATTACTGTCATTTGCAGTTTGCCCTTCATTGAGTTTACTAAGCAAACAACTGGAGAAGTTGATAGGTGAGCCCTCCTGCAGAAGCAATGTCTGTTGTGGCTTTTTCATGCTGGAAAAGCAGACTATCATAGCATTTAGATTTCCTTTGAGTATGTATTGACAATGCACCCTACCTATTCCTGTTTTCTCAAATAATATCTAGATTTTTGTTTACTGAAAAAGACTTTTCATATACTCTGTTAGCATATTTCCACCTATTGTCTTAGATTCTATACCTTTGCAAATACTCAGGAGTTCATATGGGCTGTTTTTTCAATGTAGTATATCACACTATTGAATGAAAATCCTTGTCTTTCAGATTGTTATTCTATTCCTGAAATTAAGGCATTTATCATGAAAAAAGAAGTGTAACAACTTCCAGAATAGATACAAGTACTCATAACTTGAGTCAACTTGTCTAGAATGATACTTAGAAGTCTTATTTTGTAAGGACTATGCTGTCACTAAAAGTTTCTTTTCAAACCTATGTTTCTCCAGTATAGTTTTACATTTAAAAGTAAATTTACTGGGCAACTTAGATCCTTTCAAGTAAATGATTTGTGAATCAGGTCCAAGTGTTAATCCAAGCTTTAATATTTCTAATTAATTAGCTTTGGCTACAGCAGCAATACGCTGTAGTGCAGGGGATTACTGAATGACTTATCGGAGAATAAAACAAACCCATTATTTGAACAAAATATCTTTAAAATGGCCGCCTGAAACCTACGAAAGCCGTGGAGCATGTTGATATAAAAATCATTCTCAAAAGCCACTTAATTCCTTTAAGGTGCTAAAACCCACTCAGCTTAAAGGAAAATCGCAAACTTTAAATACTTGGAGATTATGTTCCTTGTCTTAAACACAAACCATCCTTTCTAATGTTTGAACACCTACTGAAGTAGAATACTTATGCAAATTAGAGTGAACATTACTTTCTAAAAGGAAAGTGTGGGGGTTGGTTCATTTCTCTCTGTTTCTGTCTCTGTCTCTGTCTCTCTGTCTCTCTGTCTGTGTGTGTGTGTGTGTGTGTGTGTGTGTGTGTTCACATGTGTGTCTTTTTACTCCCTTTCTTCTTTCTTATAACTGCACTATTTATAATATATTATGTTATACAGTAAAATAACTTTATATTTTATGTCTTAAACATAGAAAACTCAAAGAAGTTCTTTGGAACCATCATACATGTAAAGAAACTCATTATCCAGGCCATTTTATAGTGACTTTAATTTTATATTTTAAATTTATGCAGACAATTAATGAATTTTGAATTTACATATATAAAATCTAGACAAATTTTATATGTATTTGTAATGGTTGTCCATACTTTCAGTACTTGAGGAGTATACACTAAGTAAAAATACATTGGCAAATCTCATTTTTTTCCTACTACAGTTTAGCAGATGTAATTTTAATATATTAGTATAATAGTTCTATTAAAGACATTATTTTACTAAAATATAAAATATAGAAGAGCATACAATTCTTTCAAATTAACCATAAATAATAATCAAATCTATAATGAATGTGAAGAAAGAATTTTACATATGTACATACAGTTTTTAAATTAACAGTCACTTATGACTAAAGATTTTTGACAGATTAAAAAGTTACATTCTATTTGTAGTGAAAAAGCCACTCAATGTAGAATATATTAAATTGATATTCATCAAATAATTTGTGATAACTAACTTATAAAAATTCTGGCATTATATTTCTGTATAAATTTTTTAGTAAATATAGTATATAAAGAAATTAGTATTGAAAATATATTTTTCATATACTATGTTTTGATGTATAAGATGCTAGTGACCAGAGGTTTTAAATAAAAACAAATAAATTGAAGGATAGTTTGAAACTGGATACAGTATACTGGGCCACACTCATAATTTTAGGGTAGAAATGGGCTATAAGAAGCAATCCAAAGTCACGAATGAAGAAAAACTATATAAAACTGTGGCTAATAAAACAAAAGCAAAATAACCATGAATGCAAAGAGAACAAAGAGGATTATATGTGAGTAAAGGTAAGAGGTAACTATGTAATTGTATTGTGATTTCAAAACGAAAAAGAATTTATATTTTTCAGAGTTTTTAAAGACTTAAAACAGTAAAAAGTAATAATAGATTATTTTTCCAATTCAGGAGAGTAAAAATCAATATTAACAAAATGTTTGAGGATTGAAATATTTCAAATTTAATGTTAAAGAAAAACTAAAGATTCATAAATCTCAAAAAGTATTCATCAGAATAGTAGCAAATTTCAGTTGCTTCTGTTGCTTATAGATCTAATAATGACTGTTTTTTTTCTACAAAATCATTCATATATTTAGCATGGCAACATTAAAATTGTTAGCAGGTTCTCTTATACCTTTTATATTTCATTTTCCATTACATATATCCATGATGTTTAGGAACTAATAAAGTCAAGAATTTGTAGAACATAAATGGCACTGATAACCCAAGCAAGGCATCTTGCCTTTTCCATACTTGTCTTTTATAGTCGGACAGAGCTGTAACTTTAGAAAAGATATATAGATAAACAAAATGAAGATATTTTTACTACAAATAAATATATACATGGTCCACTTTATAATTTCCAAACTGGATATATTATTGTTAATATATTATTGTTAATATATTATTAATATATTAACATTGATATTAATATATAATATTGTTAATATATTATTGTTAATATATTATTAATATATTAACATTGATATTAATATATAATATTGTTAATATATTATTGTTAATATTATATCCAGAACCAAATGGTTTGAAGAAATTTCATGTTCCCATTTAAAACCTATTCAGACATCACTCCAATCAAAACACTATACATGTGTAAGACTAGTAGTTTATTTAAATGACAAGAAGACATTCTTTGGCAATAGGCCAAAGAAATGTGTTTGAGAATTTTACTGACTGGTTTTGTGTGTCAACTTGACCAGGCTGGAGTGATCACAGAGCAAAGAGTTTCAGTTGAGGAAATGCCTCAATGACATCCAGCTATAAGGAATTTTCTCAATTAGTTATCAAGAGGGGCAGGCCCGCTGTGGATGGTTCCATCTCTGGGCTAGTATTCTTGGGTTCTGTAAGAAAATAAGCTGAGCAAGCCAGTGGAAGCAAGCCAGTAAGAAACATCCCTCCATGGCCTCTGCATCAGCTCCTGTTTCCTTCCTGACCTGCTTGAGTTCCAGTCGACTTCCTTTGGTGAACAGCAGTGTGGAAGTGTAAGCTGAATAATCCCATTCCTCCCCAACTTGTTTCTTGGTCATGATGTTTGTGCAGGAATAGAAACCCTGACTAAGACAAGAATATTTGTCTGTCATTGAGTGATTTCAGAAAACATATATTATACTGTAAATATAATTATTTTATTTATGCTTAAGTTATTTTCTTTTATTATGTTCTGTTTTTTTAAATTAAATGTGTGTAAAATGGATTGACTTTTTTCCTTCTAGAACATGTAGAATATTGCAGACATGTGCTTCTACTGTTTCATTCTTCCTTTTTCACACAATCAATTCTATACCATTCTCTGTAATTAACATTCTCATGACCAAGTTTATATTAGTATGTTTCATTCAGTTTACTAGTGCACCATTATGTCAGGCTCTATTGTTTTATTGATGATCATATTTGAAGTAATAAGAGTAAGATTAAATATTTGTGTCAATATGAAATCCATTGAGTCAGAAAATGCACCAGTGTGTGTGTGTCAAAGCACAGACATTTGTGTTTTTGTGTCTTATAATATGTTGTTTTGTTATTACAAGGCAGCCAGAATTAAATGTAAAATGTAAAATTTTAAAGTCCTAAATATTTCTAGTAGTCAAAAGGTCTTTAAAATGAGTAAGTTTCAGGAAAAATTAAGGCTTAATATACATGGATCAGTAGCTGTTTCTATAATACTAGGATTCTTTTGTCCAACATTGGCAAAACATAATGAAGACAGATGAACTATGCTATTATATAATGAAGGCCCCAAATATCATTGGTAACATTTTGATACAGACTATGAAGTCCATTTTGCTTATCATTAAATGTTGATTTTAATTGCTACTTTATTTACAACAGAACTTCTTTTATATATTTATGTTCTACATATATTTACCATACTTAGAGTTCCTGATAAATAGGCATGAAAGACAACAACTTTGTTTTTCCCCATTAGATAATTGAATTAAGATGACTCTTGAGGTAGCCTTCAATTCTCTATTCTTTATTTCCTTTATTCATATACTTGTAAGCTGTCAATTATGCAACAGTATTGAAGTCCTCTTAAATCACCTTAGTACAGTTATAAAAATTTAACACAGAGTAAATACAAAATCATGAAATAGAAATCTTTATGTGAGCACTGTTTCCTGCACAACATTAGTAACTTTAAATTAATTCTGTCATAATTTTAAATATTTTCATGTTTTATTGAAAATTAAAATAACTTGATTTCTATAATGATCATAAAAGAGCTTTCAAGAAATAAGGACATCTGCTGAGATTAGAACTTAAAATGTAAAATAATAATATAAATAAAATAATTCTGAACGATTAGAAACTCATAAATATTTTATCAATTTGTTTTTGTTAAATGGATTTGTTTTTTAGATATATATTTCAACAGGGATTATAATTAAAAGTCAGTGTGAAATATTGCAAGACATGTCTAAAAATTTCTCAATGCTGAATCATTGTGAAATATATGGCTAACTATAAATCAAACCAACTTGTGGGAAAAATGTTTTCAAATTGAGACAAATTTACTTGATCTTAAACTTAAATCAACCTGAATGATAAGTCCTAAGAAAAATGGGACAGTAGAAGGAACATCAGTGTTCTTTGAAACAGATTCTTTAAAGAGTAGTTTCAATATAGGATATTTCCTTTGTAATACCTGTAAGTCTTGTTTGCTTTGCTGTACTTGAATGACTTTTGTTCTTTAATTCCAAACTTCTTCAAACACTTTCTCTTTCCCCCAGAACCACTCCTTCTTTATTTCCCTTAACAAAAGAGCAGGCAGGGATATCAACCCAATAATGGCATAACAAGGTACAATAAGATGAACACAAACCCTCACATCAAGCTGGGTGAGGCAACCCAATAGGAAGTAAAGGGTCCCAAGATCAAGCTAGGAATCAGACATCCCTCACTCCCACTGGTGGTACTCCCACAAGAACACAAAGCTAACTACTATAACAAACACACAGAGTGCCTAAGACAGAGCCATGCAGACTCCATGATTGTTGCTTCAGTATTTGTGAGCCCTTATGAGCCGTTATGTTTAGTTGATTCTATGGGGCATCCTCTTCTGGAATGATACTGGAGATTTCCTTGATATCCCTCCTTGAGCACCACAGGGAGGAATCTAATGGAGATCTCCAAATTCCAGTAATCTACACATTGTATGGAACACAAAAACCTGTATCATGACACTGATTTGTTAAATGTTAATTTCTATTGTAAATCTAATACAATGCACATTGTAGCTATATATTGCATAATGATTTTTTTCATTTATTTATTCACTTTACTATGACATTTCTGGCATCTAATTTTTTATTTCTTACAGGTACAATGTAAGTTTAATTATATGAAATTTATTAGTATATTTTAAACTTTATGTATTTCAAAACATTGTATCTGATAAGAAGGACTTCCAGTGCATAAAAAGATGTCTTCTAAAGTTTCATTTCATAATTTTTTGTTTTAGAATTTCTCCACGTGTGTTGCCTATATATCAATGATAATCATTGCTAGTAATATTTTAAACAAATATCTTTAAAATTGAATTCTACCTTAATTTAGATTTGGCTTTGCTGAAGGTACTCTTTAAATTAATTGTCTTAACTCTCAATTTTGGAGTGATTTTGGATACAGAACTTGGCCTTCCTTGCTTGTTTATTAACTGATTTCTGCACAATTCCACATGATGCTTCTTCATGTTTTCTTTTGTAATATCTGTGGTTTTGCTCATAACATCCCCTTCTCCAACTTAGGCTTTATTTTTGGTTTTGTGAGATAACTTAGCTTAAAGATTTATGGATCCTATGGTACTGATTCAAGCATGTGAAAATACCCAACATTTTCGCAAACCACCAAGAGTAATTCTAATCCATAAAATATGTTGTCCGTTTAAAAAATTATTTAAATTACTTTATTTATTTAAATTTTTTAATATTTTTCTTTTAATTTTGAGATTGTAATATAACTACATTTTATTCTCATCATTTTTCTCAGTCTTAGCGTACCCCTCATATATTCCTCTTGGTTCTCTTTTGAATTAATGGCCCCAGGTTTTCATTAATTGCTGAGTATATATTCAATATATATGAATAGAATATACATGAAAATATGTTTCTAGGCCTTTCCATTTGTTATTGGATGACATCCAGGTTACATCATGGTGAGGCCAATAATTGATGATGTCAAAAGATATATACTATACATACTATATTGCAACAAAAATGTCAGATTCAATGTGACCTTCCTGGGTAAGGCAGTTATACACTCTCAGTATTCATAAGTTGCCTGTAGTGTTTTATATACACTTGTAACCAATTGAGCTTTCGTCCATGCATATTGGCATTTTTATTGCTTTCAGTCTTGATCAAAGCATATGCTTTAAGTATGTCTATGATGTCATATTTTATGTATGTTTAGTCTTCTCTAAGAAATACTTCTCAGTCATTTAAAATAATTATATTTACACTTTGTATTACTTTTTCTTTTTACCTATTAGTCAATTATTATTAAGAAGATAAAAACCATACTTAGCTGCCCAGTTGTTATGAACACTTTTACATGTACAAAGTAACTATGGGGAGAATGACATGACTTTCTACTGCTTCTATATGAGATACTTTACAGGAGGCCAGCTCTAATTTTGTGTTCTTCACTTTTTAATAAATATCTATGTATAAGCTTTCAGTGCTAGAGAGCAGCAGAATTTGGCAGTCTTAGGCACATGATTCTAGCTTTAGAATTAAGGATGAAATTTCCCCCTGCAACAAACAAAAGCTGCACTGAGACCCACAAAGTTCATTGTGTGAGAGAGCCAAGGTTGTAACTTGTCTTGGCAGACAGACTTGAAAATGTATAAGAATCATCCAGATGGTACTGGTTTTGAAGGCATGAAGGGATTGTTGTGCTAGGAAGTGTCCATGAACCCCAAGAGATCATCACGGAGCAGACTCTGAGGTAATCACATTAGGATCTCTTTATTACAAACTCAGATTTGGGCTTACTGCAGGCCCACAGGACTGCTTAGTGAAGAAGCCCCAAATTCTCAAATATTCTGCAAATAGTGATAGTTTGACTTCTTCCTTTCCAATTTGTATCCCTTTAACTTCCTTATGTTGTCTAATTGCTCTCGCTAGAACTTCAAGTACTGTATTGAAAAGATATGGAGAGAGAGGGGAGGCTTGTCTAGTCCTTGATTTTAGTGGGATATCTTCAAGTTTCTCTCCATTTATTTTGATGATGGCTACTGGTTTTCTGTAGATTGCTTTTACTATGTTTAGGTATGTGCCTTGAATTCCTGTTCTTTCCAGGACTTTTAGCATGAAAGGATGCTGAGTTTTGTCAAATGTTTTTTCAGCATCTAATGAGATGACCATGTGTTTTTTTTTTTCTTTTAGTTTGTTTATGTAGTATATTACATTGATGGATTTCTGTATATTGAACCACCTTGCATCCCTGGGAGGAAGCCTACTTGATCATGGTGAATGATCATTTTGATGTGCTCTTGTATTAGGTTGGCAAGAATTTTATTTAGTATTTTTGCATGGATATTCATAAGGGAAATTGGCCTGTAGTTCTCTTTCTTTGTAGGATCTTTGTGTGGTTTTGGTATCAGCGTAATTGTGGTTTTGTAGAATGAGTTGGGCCGTGTTCCTTCTGTTTCTATTTTGTGGAATAGTTTGAAGAGTATTGGTGTTAGGTCTTCTTTGAAGGTTTGATAGAATTCTGCACTAAAACCATCTGGTCCAGTACTTTTTTTGGTTGGGAGACATTCTATAACCCCTTCTATTTCTCTAGGGGTTATGGGACTGTTTAGCTGATCTCATGGATCCTGATTTAATTTTGGTATTTGGTATCTGTCTAGGAAGTTGAACATTTCTTCCAGATTCTCCAGTTGTGTTGAGTATAGGCTTTTGTAGTAGGATCTGATGATTTTGGAATTTCCTCAGTATGTTGTTATATCTCCCTTTTCATTTCTAATTTTGTTAATTTGGATATTGTCTCTATGCTCTATGATTAGTCTGGATAATGGTATATCTATCCTGTTGATTTTCTCAGAGAACCAGCTCTAGGTTTTGTTGATTTTATGTATGGTTCTCTTTGTTTCTATTTGATTGATTTCAGCCCTTAGCTTGAAGATTTCCTGACATCTACTCCTCCTGGGTGAATTAGCTTCTTTTTGTTCCAGGGCTTTCAGGTGTGCTGTTAAGTTGCTAGAGTATGTTCTGTCCAGTTTCTTTTTGGAAGCACTCAGGGCTATGTGTTTCCCTCTTAGCACTGCTTTCAGGTTGTACCTTCATTTTCATCGAATTCTAAAGAGTCTTTGAATTCTTTCTTTATATCTTCCTTGACCAATGTGTCATTGAGTATTGTTCAGTTTCCATGTGTATGTGCGCTTTCAAATGTTTTGCTTGCTATTGAAGACCACTTTTACTCCATAGTGATCTGATAGGAGGCATGGGATTAGGTTGGTCTTCTTCTATTTGTTGAAGTCTGTCTTGTGACCAATTATATGATCGATTTTGGAGAAGGAACCATGCAGTGTAGAGAAAAGGGTATATTCTTTTGCTTTAGGATGAAATGTTCAATATATCACCATTAAATCCAATTGGTTCAAAACTTTAATTAGTTTAACTGTGTCCCTGTTTAGTTTCTGGTTTCCTGATCTGTCCACTGAGGAGAGGAGAGTGTTGAAGACACCTACAATTATTGTGTTAGGTGCAATGTGTGCTTTAAGCTTTAGTAAAGTTTTTTAAACAAATGAGGGTGCCCTTGCATTTGGAGCATAAATGTTCAGTATTGAGAATTGTTCTTGGTGAATTTTCTCTTTGACCAGCAAGAAGTGACCTTCTGCGTCTCTTTTGGTGACTGTAGGTTGAATGTCAATTTTATCTGATATTAGAATGGCTACTCCTGCATGTTTCCTGAGACCATTTGCTTGTAAAATTATCTTCCAGTCTTTTACACTAAGGAAGTGTTTGTCTTTGACACTGAGATGTGTTTCTTGTATGCAGCAAAATGTAGGGTCCTGTTTCCATATCCAGTCTGTTAGTCTATGTCTTTTTATTGGGGAATTGAGTCCATTGATGTTAAGAGATATTAAGGAATAGTAATTATTACTTCCTGACAGTTTTGATGTTATTTTTTATATTTGAGTGGTTATCTTCTTTTGGGTTTGATGAGAGGGGGTTTCTATCTTGCTTCTTCTGGGGTGTGGTTTCCTCCTTGTTTTGGTGTTTTTCCCCTATTATCCTTTGTAGGGCTGGGTTTGTGGATAGATATCATGCAAATTTGGTTTTGTCATGGAATGCCTTGGTTTCCCCATCTATGTTGATTTAGAGTTTTGCTGGGTATAGAAGTTTTGGCTGAAATTTGTGTTCTCTTAGAGTCTGCATGAGATCTGCCCAAGATTGTCTCAGGTGAGAAGTCTGGTGTAATTCTGATAGGTCTTTCTTTATATGTTACTTGGCCTTTTTCTCTTGCTGCCTTTAATATTCTTTCTTTGTTTAGTACATTTGGTGTTTTTTATTTGGTGATTATTATGTGACAGGAGGTATTTCTGTTCTGGTCCAGTCTGGAATTCTGTATATTCATGTATATATTCTGTATATTCATGGGCATCTCTCTCTTTAGGTTGGGAAGTTTCCTTTCATAATTTTGTAGAAGATATTTACTGGCCTTTTGTAGATCTTCACTCTCATCTATAACTATAATCCTTAGGTTTGATCTTCTCATTGTGTCCTGGATTTCCTGAATATTTTGGATCACCAGCTTTTTGCATTTTGCATTTTCTTTATTTGTTGAGTCCATGGTTCCTATGGTATCTTCAGCATCTGAGATTCTTTCTTCTATCTCTTGTATTCTATTGTTGATATTTGCATCTATGGCCCCTGATGTCTTCCAAGTTTTTCTATCTCTAATGTTGTCTCCCTTTGCATTTTCTTAGTTGTTTCTACTTCTGTTTTTAGATTCTGGATGGTTTTGCTCAAATCTTTCGCTTGCTTGTTTGTGTTTTCATGTAATTCTTTTTTTTCTTTTTTTTAATTTTCTTTTTTTATTAGACATATTCTTTTTTAAAAAAAATTATTGGATATATTCTATATTTACATTTCATATCCCTTTTTCTGGTTCCCCATCCCGCAAAGGTCCCACATTCCCTTTTCCCTCCCCCTGTTCCCCCATCCACCCCTTCCCACTTCCCTGTTCTGGTATTCCCCTACACTGATGCTTTGATCCTTTCCAGCACCAGTGTCCACTCCTTCTTCTTGTTGGACATCATTTGATATGTGGATTGTGTCTTTGGTGTCCCAAGATTCTAGGCAAATATCCACTTATCAGTGAGTGCATACCATGCGTATTCTTTTGAGACTGGGTTACCTCATTTAGTATGATGTTCTCCAGCTCCATCCATTTCTCTAAGAATTTCATGAATTCATTGTTTCTATTGGCTGAATAGTACTCCATTGTGTATATATACCACATTTTTTTTTATCCATTCCTTTGTTGAGGGACATTTGGGTTATTTCCAGCTTCTGGCTATTATAAATAAGGCTGCTATGAACATAGTGGAGCATGAATCCTTATTGCATGCTAGGGAATCTTCTGGGTATATGCCCAGGAGTGGTATGTCTGGGTCCTCCGGAAGTATCATGTCCAGTTTTCTGAGGAACTCAGACTGATTTCCAGAGTGGTTGTACCAGTTTGCAGTCCCACCAGCAGTACAAGAGTATTCCTTTTTCTCCACATCCTAGCCAACACCTGATGTCTCCTGAGTTTTTAATCTTAGCCATTCTGACTGGTTTGAGGTGAAATCTCAGGGTTGTTTTGATTTGCATTTTTCTAATGACTAATGATGTTGAACATTTTAAGGTGTTTCTCAGGCATTCAAATTTCATGTAATTCTTTAAGAGATTTTTGTGTTTCCTCTTTCATGACTTCTACTTGTTGACCCACATTCTACTGTATTGCTTTAAGTAATTTTTTATTTCTTCCTTATTGGCTTCGATTTTTGATCCATATTCTCCTAAATTTCTTTAAGTGATTTTTGTGTTTGCCTTGTAAGTGCTTCTAATATTTGATTGATTTTCTCCTGTATTACTTTAAGAGATTTATATATGTGTTCCTCTATTAGGATCCTGACCAGTGATTTTAGATCTGAATCTTGTTTTTCTGGTTTGTTGGGGTATCTGTGACTTATTCCTGTCAGGGAACTGTGTTCAGATGCTGCTATATTGCCTTGATATCTGTTAGTAACAATCTTATGTTTGCCTTTTGCCATCTGGTTATCTCTGGTGTTAGTTCGTCCTGTAGTTACTAGCTGGTGCTTGAAACTCCAGTGGGCTCTTAAGGCTATTTCCCCACAACTGGGACACCTGAACTCTGCATGGCTCCTGCTAACAACCTGGAAGATGGTGGAGACTGCAGGGAGTGCAGGGTCCCCATCAGGGCACAGAGCCCATGCCTGGCTGGGGCACCTGAACCACTGCTCTGCGTTCGGCTCCTGCTCACAGATGGCTGTCTGATGGCCTGAGTCCCCAGAGGTCTTAAACACAGGATATCTCCTGTACCTGGTTCAGCTTGCTAGATCCAAACAGCCAGGAAGATGGTGGAGGCTACAGGGAGTGCAGGGTCCCCCCTCAGGCCACAGAGCCCACACCTGGCTGGGGCTTCTGAACCACTGCTCTGTGTTTGGCTCTTGCTCACAGATTGCTGTCTGGTGGCCTGAGTCCCCAGATGTCTTAAACACAGGATATCTTGGGTACCTGGTTCAGCCTGCTATGTCCGAACAGCCCGGAAGATGGTGGAGCAGCTTCAAGATGTTATTCTAAATCAGAATCTTCTTTTTCTGGTGTGTTGTGGTATCCAGGGCTTTCTGTGGTGGGAGAACTGGGTTCTAATGATTCCAAGTAGCCTCAGATTCTGTTGGTTAGGTTCTTGTGTTGCCTCTTGCCATCTGGTTATCTCTGATTTAGTTGGCCTCACTGTATTTGACTGGAGCTTGTCCCTCCTTTGAGCCTGTCAGCCTGTGATCTTAGGTGTTACAGCACTCCTGGGAGACCAGCTCCCTTTGGGCAGTAATGATGTACAGAAAGCTGTGATCTTTGATGTGTCTGCATTCTTAGAAGAGCAGCTCTCTCATGGTAGAATTTGGGTATGGAAGCTGTGGTGCAGGGTCAGCTCCAGGACACAGATGGAATCCCACAAATGAAGATTTTTAAAGGGCTTAGTTAGGTGCAGAGTGAAAGTAATCAAAATCATTATTTGACTTTTTTTTCTTGAAAATCAATAGTCAAATTTTAAAGTCACTGATTTATAATTTAACCTATCATAGAATACAAATAAATTCCTCAAAATCCTCAGCCTGGTGGCTGACCTTTTTGCTATAATATAATGTGAACAGTATATATCTGTTGACATCATTAATCATGTTATCTCCATGACCAAAAACTACTGGAATTAATTGCAAGTATGTGTGTTCAGTAAATATTTTGGACAATTCCTCCAATCTCCTCCCACATAGTTTGAGTCCTAATAAGGTAAAACAAGTTCTGGTCACTGTACATTCCTTATCCTGTGCCTTTATTGTTCTGTTGTTTTACTGTAGATTAGTTTATCTTTATCAGAAATGTACATATGTTTCAAGATGGCCAATAAATTGAACTGTCCCATCTTTGTTCATAAAATATTTATCATATTGAAAAATATGAAATATTTTAGCCAATTATTTTCAAAAATTATAATTTATCTAGTTACTGGAAAAAGAGAAAACAAATTTATTTTTGGAAGTAAATAACAAAAGCAAAGATTTAAAATTTATATTTATGATCTGTAACATTAAATTTCACTTTACATTTTTTCTTCCTTTATGACTGCCATTGTATCAATAAGAATTATATTCAGCACACATTTCTCTTCCTCACAAAGAACAAAAGCAGTAGTAATACTTCTATCTCCTAAGAGGTAGTCTAATTTAAAATAATAATATGTAATAAATGTGCATACACACATGGCCATAACTCCCAGTCCCCAAACACACACATCATGAAAGTACAACTTGGTAGCCTCTTAAGCATTCATTGTATATACTACAGTTTGGAATGCAAATTTAATTTTACAGCACTAGAATATCATACATATACTTTCTTTACACACTTTCTTATACCAGGCTTAAATGAAGAATGGCTTATTAACAAAAATACTGGCTACAACTATCAGATTTGCAAGACAGTTTTCCAGAGAGCAAAGCAGTACCTGTGCCCCTTGAGGAGGCACAGTTCTAAGCCTTCATTGATTTCTTTAGTGCTTGGCTTTCTGTAGGGCAGGACAATGACTGCAATCAGGAGTAAACACTGAGGTTGTTGCAAATGATGGACATTGATTTTTAGGAAAATGAAGGTTATTTCCTTAATGCTTAAGAAAGACCATGTACCCTCTTCCTGATAATATGTATGAAATCAGGATCATAGTCTTACTAATCCATTAACTAACCTGCACTTGAGGAAATATTTTCTGGACTCCCTGCAGAAGCAGTATGTGTGATGCTTTTTCCAAGATGTGTTCTGAGTAATGGGAAATACTTTATAAAAGATAATTGACAGATTGAGGTGATAATATAAATAAAGATTATGTAGATGATTATGTGAACTAATATGACATTTTGGCTATCATATTAAGAGTATATAATGTATTTTTTCATTAAAGAGATAACAGAATCAGTCATGTGATACAGACCTGGAATCACAAAACTTGAAAGTAGATGGAGAAGGATCAGGAATCCAGAGTAATCATCATCAGCTATAGAGAAATTTAAGCCCAGCCTGGTCTTTGTAAGACCCTTTTTGAAATGGACAACAACAACATATCAAGATCAAAATTTCATGGCATAAGTGAAGTTTTTCCTTTTTGTGTTTACTTGTTTGGTTGTCATTTTTTTGTTGCTACTTATGGTTCATGTTTCTAATCAATCACTTATTATTTGTTAAGAATATACCATTGCTAAAAAACTCTTGTACTAATGAAATTAAAAGTCATTAGATTTCTAAAATTTCATGTACAATTTCTGATTTATTATTATTGTTATTATTATTATTATAAAATTTTATTGATTTTTAATGAATTTAAGATCATGCACTAAAATCCCATTTATCACAGTGTCCCTTCATATCTGCCATCTGCTCTTGCAAATTTCTCCCCAAAAGAAAATAATACAAACAAAGCAAAACATGAAGGAAGAAGCAAATCTTGAGAAATCTGTAATTTGTCACTGTGTGTTGTACAGTATACCCTCTGTCCATACATATTTATTTTCATTTTTTTATTGCACAGAATTAATTATCTGATTTGAGGTCTCTGGCTTCTGCTACACTCTCAGTACTGCATCCAAATGGGGACTCTTTTTGGATATTTTGTTTTGGCCTTGTGTCATGGGGCCCTTGATCTTTGGATCATCAAGATCTGCCACTCCTCATATACTAGCAGCTCATAGGTGGGGTAGATATTGGAGTTGGCCAATTCAAATATTTTATTCTGGGCTTAGGTGGTATCTGAGTTGGTTGTCCCAGCAGATCTTCCACATCTACATTATGAGGTTCAGCTCTCCAGCACTTACCTCAGCTAGTTTACTCAATGTCAGCAAGAGGAAGAACCAACTCTCCCTTTCTCGTGCCCTTTGGGCTTACTCATCTGTGCCTTTGCCCCCAAGGCCAGATCTACTATTCTGCCCAGATGAGTTGGAGGACCAGTTCTTGTGAATGCTGCAGCTAGTGTTGGATGGTCCTACTTCTTCCAGGTTCATAATATGACAGCCAGTCCCCATGCCTGCCTAAGTCAGCAAGAGTCAATGGGATGGAAGGTCATATCTTTCTTGCCAATAATATTATACAACAGACAAGGGTAGAGCTAGATTTCTCATGGTCATGCCCTGAAGAACAGCATGTTGGAGTCCCTACCAAGAGTGTCAGCTATATTGTGTGGCCCAGGTCATGCTTCCTTTCATTACTACAGACAACGAGTTGTGGCACCAGCTCTACAACACTTCTATATCAAAATGTTCCAAGGTAGCAGCTCAAACAATGGATGGCCACATGGCCTTTGGTGGTAATATGTGTCACAGTTATTGGCACAGACCCCTACTGCTGCATGGCTACAGATCCAGACATGGCTCACAGTGGCAGCACTGGCCAGGACTTTACCATGCCATTAGGTGGCTTCACAGGCCATTCATATCACATTGTTTCTTACAACCTTCATTTCTCCAGTTCTGCCTCTCTTCATAGTAGTCAAACAAGTCAGCTTCTATTGTCTTTCATCTTCCCATCACATACATGTTCCTTATCATTGCTTCTTCTGTGGGCAGGCTATGTGGCTGGCAGGTATCTGAATATCTAAAAATGTTTGTCCAACCTGAATGATCAGAACAAAATAAATCACAGGGCAAAGTAAAACACAGCACAGAAAAACTAATTCAACATGGAGTCATCCATTCTCATGATTGAACTTCTATCACAACTTGTGAGATTAAGAGATAGGCCAATGATTAGAAGTAAACATAGCAGGATATGTTGAGTCAGCTGTAGTCTCTATCTGTAGTTTCTGCTCTACTTCCTGTGCTAGGGCATAGTTGTGGGAGTCACACAGTGGTTAATTTTCTCTAAGGAATAAGGCACAGGCCCACTGACACTTGCATTTGTTACTAATTCTAGTGATGGTCAATGTCATACACCATTTCCCTAGGAGCAAGAACCTTGGTGTCTCCAGTGTGACATTTCATGAAGTCCAAACTATTCTACTTCTCTTCATCTTCCATTTCTCCACAACTGATTTACTTAATTCTTTCTCTACCATCATTCCACCACCTATTTGTTCTCTTTCTGTCTTGCTAGCTCTGGCAAGGGACAATAGAGGAGCCAGTTGTGCTTTCATAGCCCTTCCCAGAAAGACAGGGTCCTATCTTTTTTATATTTTCTATCACTTTTAAAAACAAGAAGATGTATTAAGAAAAACTTGGTTTGGTTTGGAATTTGGGTACCTTTGATATTCTGTCATTATACCTAATATGGCAATCAAAATAAACATTTTATTTCAGGTAACCAGGCAACAGTATCTTTAGTTATTTTGGTATAACTAATTGATTCTAAAAGGCAAGACATGAATCTCCAATTTCATTCATTATTTTGTCTCTCATTTTTTATATCACTACCACTAAACT
Organism: Apodemus agrarius; assembly: GCA_964023405.1. Lineage (NCBI taxonomy): Eukaryota > Metazoa > Chordata > Mammalia > Rodentia > Muridae > Apodemus > Apodemus agrarius. The sequence goes on from OZ030007.1 coordinate 123,607,303, forward strand.
TGTATGCACATCTATTTAATATTTCTACATTATACAAGTAACAATTGGAATAATTTTGTTAACAGAAAGGAAGATTTGGTGATACAAAAAATAGAAAAGTTATGTCTTAATTATGACACTAATATTTATCATAAATAATATAAACTTAGATAATATTAAGAGTGAGAACACAGATGTATAACAACAGATACAAACACATACCAAAATGATATGTTAAACATAAGTGGTGAAAAGTAAGGAAAAAGGTCCATGTAGCAGAAGCCTAAGGAATTTTGTTATTGTAAAAATAAAGGCCCAGCTGTTTCCCATCCAGCCGCCGTGGAGCCAGCCTCAGCCAGCTTCCCAGGTGCTCAGGCCAAGCCTGCGGAACCAGGTACCCAAGATATCCTGAGTTTAAGACCTTCGGGGACTCAGGCCTGGAGCAGGAGCCGCGCACAGAGTAGAAGGTTGGGGGACACCAGCCAAGCCTGGGCTGTGTGCCCGCAGGGCGGACCCTGAACTCCCTGCAGCCAGTGCCATCTTCCCAACTGTTTCCCATCCAGCCAGCAGCGGAGCCAGCCTCAGCCAGCTTCCCAGCAGCTTTGGACCAGCAGGCGGAACCAGGTAACTGAGATATCCTGAGTTTAAGACCTCTGGGGCATCAGGACACCAGACAGCAAACCCTGAGCAGGAGCAGTGCAGAGCAGCTGCCCAACAGGCTGAACCAAGTACCTGGGATATCCTGAGTTTAAGACCTCGGGGGACTCAGACCACCTGTCAGCAATCTGTGAGCAGAAGCCCTGCAGGGCAATGGTTCAGGTGTCCCAGTCGTGGGGAAATAGCCTTATGAGCCCACAGGAGGGTCAAGCACCAGCTGGTAACTACAGGCCCGACTAACATCAGAGTTAACCAGATGTCAAAAGGCAAACTTAAGATCGTTACTAACAGAAATCAAGGCAGTGTGGCAGCATCTGAACCCAGTTCCCCAACAGCAATAAATCTTGGATACCCCGAAACACCAGAAAAACAAGACTCAGATCTAAAATCACTGGTCAGGATGCTGATAGAGGAACACTTAGATAAATCTCTTAAAGTAATACATGAGAAAATAGATCAAAAGCTAGAAGCCCATACAAGGCAAACACAAAAATCACTTAAAGAAATCCAGGAGAATATAGAGCAAAAAATGAATCCCAATAAGGGGGAGAAACAAAAATCACTTAAAGAAATACAAGAGAACATGGGTCAACGAGTAGAAGTCATAAAAGAGGAAAAACAAAAATCCCTTAATGAATTACAGAAAAACACAAAAAAGCAATTGAAAGATCTGAGCAAAACCATACAGAATCTAAAAACAGAAGTAGAAACAACAAAGAAATCGCAAAGGGAGACAACGTTGGAGATAGAAAACCTTGGGAAGAAATCAGGAGTCATAGATGCAAATATCAACAACAGAATACAAGAGATAGAAGACAGAATCTCAGATGCTGAAGATACCATAGGAACCATGGACTCAACAATTAAAGAAAATGCAAAATGCAAAAAGCTGGTAACCCAAAACATTCAGGAAATCCAGGACACAATGAGAAGACCAAACCTAAGGATTATAGGGATAGATGAGAATGAAGATCTACAACTTAAAGGGCCAGCAAATATCTTCTACAAAATTATGGAGGAAAATTTCCCCAACCTAAAGTGAGAGATGCCAATACAAGAAGCCTATAGAACTCCAAATAGACTGGACCAGAACAGAAATACTTCCCGTCACATAATAATCAAAACCCCAAATGTACTAAACAAAGAAAGAATATTAAAGGCAGTAAGAGAAAAAGGACAAGTAACATATAAAGGAAGACCTATCAGAATTACACCAGACTTCTCACCTGAGACCATGAAAGCTAGAAGATCCTGGGCAGACCTCATGCAGACACTAAGAGAACACAAACTTCAGCCAAAACTACTATACCCAGGAAAACTCTCAATTGCCATAGATGGGGAAACCAAGGTATTCCATGACAAAACCAAATTTTCACAATATCTATTTACAAACCCAGCCATACAAAGGATAATAGGGGAAAAATACCAACACAAGGGGGGGGGGAACTACACCCCAGAAGAAACAAGATAGAAACCCCCTCTCATCCAACCCAAAAGAAGAGAACCACTCAAATAAAAAAAAAACTGCCCAAAATGTCAGGAAGTAATAATTACTATTCCTTAATATCCCTTAATATCAATGGACTCAATTCCCCAATAAAAAGACACAGACTAACAGACTGGATATGGAAACAGGACCATACATTTTGCTGCATACAGGAAACACATCTCAGTGTCAAAGAAAAACACCACCTTAGAGTAAAAGGCAGAAAGACAATTTTACAAGCAAATGGCCTCAGGAAACAAGCCGGAGTAGCCATTCTAATATCAGATAAAATTGACTTTCAACTTAAAGTCATCAAAAGAGACTCAGAAGGTCACCTCTTGCTTGTCAAAGGGAAAATCCACCAAGAAGAATTCTCAATACTGAACATCTATGCCCCAAATATAAGGGCACCCTCATTCATAAAAGAAACGTTACTAAAGCTTAAAGCACACATTGCACCTAACACAAAAATTGTAGGTGAATTCAACACTTCACTCTCCTCAATGGACCGATCAGGAAAGCAGAAACTAAACAGGGACACAGTGAAACTAATTGAACCTTTGGACCAATTGGATTTAACAGATATACATAGAACATTCCATCCTAAAGCAAAAGAGTATACCTTTTTCTCAGCACCGCACAGTACCTTCTCAAAAATTGATCATATAATTGGTCACAAGACAGACCTCAACAAATACAAGAAGACCGAACTAATCCCATGCCTCCTATCAGTTCACTATGGAGTAAAAGTGGTCTTCAATAGCAAGAAGAACAACAGAAAGCCCACATACACATGGAAACTGAACAATACTCGACTCAATGACACCTTGGTCAAGGAAGAAATAAAGAAAGAAATCAAAAACTTTTTAGACTTCAATGAAAATGAAGGTACGACCTACCCAAATCTTTGGGACACAATGAAAGCAGTGCTAAGAGGAAAACTCATATCCCTGAGTGCCTCCAAAAAGAAACTGGAGAGAGCATACACTAGCAACTTAACAGCACACCTAAAGGCCCTGGAACAAAAAGAAGCTAATTCACCCAGAAGGAGTAGAAGAGAGGAAATCATCAAACTAGGGGCTGAAATCAATGAAGTAGAAAAAAAGAGAACCATACAAATAATCAAAACAAACAAACAAACAAACAAACAAAGCAAAAAAAGCAAAAAGCAAACAAACAAACAAACAAAAAACAAACAAACAAACAAACAAACAAAAAAAACCAAGAGCGGGTTCTTTGAGAAAATCAACAAGATAGATAAACCCTTAGCTAGACTAAGCAAAGGGCACAGAGACAGTATCCAAATTAACAAAATTAGAAATGTAAAGGGGGATATAACAACAGATACTGAGGAAATTCAAAAGATCATCAGATCCTACTACAAAGGCCTATACTCAAAACAACTGGAGAATCTGGAGGAAATGGACAATTTCCTAGACAGATACCAAATACCAAAATTAAATCAGCATCCAGTAGATCAGTTAAATAGTCCCATAACCCCCAAAGAAATAGAAGGGGTCATAGAAAGCCTCTCAACCAAAAAAAGTACGGGACCAGATGGTTTTAGTGCAGAATTCTACCAGATCTTCAAAGAAGACTTAGCACCAATACTCTTAAAACTATTACACAAAATAGAGACAGAAGGGACACTGTCCAACTCATTCTTCTAAACCACAATTATGCTGATACCTAAACCACAAAAAGATCCAACAAAGAATGAGAACTACAGGAAAATTTCTTTTATGAATATAGATGCAAAAATACTAAATAAAATTCTTGCCAACCGATTCCAAGAGCACATCAAAGGATCATTCACCATGTTCAAGTAGGAGATATCCCAGGGATGCAGGGATGGTTCAATATATGGAAATCCATCAATGTAATCCACTACATAAACAAACTAAAAGAAAAAACCACATGGTCACCTCATTAGATGCTGAAAAAGCATTCAACAAAATTCAGCATCCTTCATGCTAAAAGTCTTGGAAAGAGCAGGAATTCAAGGCCCATACCTAAACATAGTAAAAGCAGTCTACAGCAAACCAATAGGCAACCTCAAAACAAATGGAGAGAAACTTGAAGCAATCCCATTAAAATCAGGGACTAGACAAGGCTGCCCTCTCTCTCCATATCTTTTCAATATAGTACTTGATGTTCTAGTGAGAGCAATTACACAACATAAGGAAGTCACAGGGATACAAATTGGAAAGGAAGAAGTCAAAGTATTATTATTTGCAGACGATATGATAGTTTAATTAAGCAACCCAAAAAAACTCCACCAGAGAACTTCTACAGCTGATAAACAAATTCAGCAAAGTGGCTGGTTATAAAATTAACTCAAGCAAATCAGTAGCCTTCTTGTACTCAAAGGACAAGCAGGCTGAGAAAGAAGTTAGCGAGAAAACACCCTTCACAATAGCCACAAACAACATAAAGTACCTTGGCGTAACTCTAACCAAACAAGAGAAAGATCTGTATTACAGGAACTTCAAGTCCTTGAAGAAAGAAATCGACAAAGACCTCAGAAGATGGAAAAATATTTCTTGCTCCTGGATTGGCAGGATCAATATAGTAAAAATGGCCATCTTGCCAAAAACAATCTACAGATTCAATGTGATCCCCATCCAAATCAATTCTTCATAGATCTAGAAAGAGCAATTCTCAAATTCATCTGGAGCAACAAAAAACCCCGGATAGCTAAAACTATTCTCAACAATAAAAGAACTTCTGGGGGAATCAATATCCCTGACTTCAAGCAGTACTGAGAGCAATTGTGTTAAAAACCGCATGGTTTTGGTACAGCAACAGGCAAGTAGATCAATGGAATAGGATTGAAGACCCAGAAATGAACCCACAGACTTATGGTCACTTGATCTTTCATAAAGGAGCCACAACCATTCAGTGGATGGCCTTTTCAACAAATGGTGCTGGTTCAACTGGAGGTCAACATGCAGAAGAATGCGAATTGACCCACTCTTATCTCCTTGTACTAAGATCAACTCCAAGTGGATCAAACACCTCCACATAAAATCAGGCACACTGAAACTATTAGAAAAGAAACTTGGGAAGACCCTGGAGGACATGGGCACAGGGGGAAGTTCCTGAACAGAACACCAATAGCTTATGCTCTAAGATCAAGAATTGACAAATGGGACCTCATAAAATTACAAAGTTTATGTAAGGCAAAGGACACTGTCAGAAGGACAAAATGGCAACCAACAAAGTGGGAAATGATCTTCACCAACCCCACATCTGACAGAGGGCTAATATCCAATATATACAAAGAACTCAAGAAGTTAGACCCCAAAGAACCAAATAACCCTATCAAAAAATGGGGTACAGAGCTAAACAAAGAATTTTCACCAGCCAAAATTCAGATGTTCGAGAAACACCTTAAGAGATGTTCAACATCATTAGTCATCAGGGAAATGCAAATCAAAACAACCCTGAGATTCAACCTGACACCAGTTAGAATTGCTAAGATTAAAAACTCAAGAGACAACAAGTGCTGGCGAGGATGTGGAGAAAAGGAACACTCCTCCACTGTTGGTGGGATTGCAAAATGGTAAAACCTCTCTGGAAATCAGTTTGGTAGTTCCTCAGAAAATTGGGCATGTCACTTCCAGAGGAACCTGGCATACCACTCCTGGGAATATACCCAGAGGATTCCCCTGCATACAATAAAGACGCATGCTCCACTATGTTTATAGCAGCCTTGTTTATAATAGCCAGAAATTGGAAGGAGCCCAGATATCCCTCAAAAGAGGAATGGATACAGAAAATGTAGTATATTTATACAATGGAGTACTACTCAGCAATTAAAAATAATGAACTCATGCAATTTGTAGGTAAATGGTTAGATCTGGAAAATATCATCCTAAGTGAGTTAACCCACTCACAAAAGAATACACATGAAATGCAATCACTGATAAGTGGACATTAATGAGCCCAGAAGCCCTAAATTCTCAAGGCACAATTAGCAATTCAAATGACCCCCAAGAAGAAGAAAGGAGAGGACCCTGGACCTGTAAAGATTGCATCCAGTTTTGTAGACCCAGAACAGGGAAATTGTGGGGAGGGGGAATGATTGGGGAATAGTTGGGGGGGAGTGGAATTATGGGACTTATGGTGGGGGGGAACTGGAAAGGGGAAAGCCTTTGGAATGTAAACATAGAATATAGAAAATAAAAATTAAATAAAAAACTAAAATAAAATAAAGAAGTTGTGCTGGGTGGTGGTGGTGCATGCCTGTAATCCTAGAGAGGCAGAGGCAGGTGAATTTCTGAGTTCAAGGCCAGCCTGGTGTACAGAGTATGTTCCAGGACATCCAGGACTACACAGAGAAACCCTGTCTTGGAAAACAAACAAACAAACAAACAAACAAACAAAGCTAAGTAATTTGATTTTGTCTAAGGAACATAAGAAATATATAAAGAGAAACACGTTGAATCTTCAAAGAAACTACTACTCACATTTATCTGATCCATTATATATGAAAATTAAAATCTCATAGGAATTTTCAGAAGTCATCTAGGAAAGATTAAAGGCGAGCAAGCAACTTCTGGGGTGGCCCACTGTTTTGCATAGCCTGTGATGGATGAGCTCTGAAGCAAGGCCCCAAAAGACATCATCCCAGGACTGCTGCTTGCTACTGATATGCCTTTCCCTATCAATATTAGATAGCCTAAAGTTTCCTTGGCATTAGGTAACCTATTTGGAAGGTTTTGTACAGATTAATATGAAGATGCATTCTCATGTAGTAATGCTGAATAGAGAAATTGATGATTTCATTATTCCTGAAAATGATTTTGTGAAAATACATAAATTTATACAAGTAATTTTTGAATCTTCTAAAAGCTGCAATTTCAGCTCTGGAAACTTTCGTGCGTCACAGTATAATTGCACTAGGGTAAAAAAAGCAGGCTTGTAACAAATTTATAATCAGGGAAAACATTCTTTCTTGGTTAACTGTGAGACCATTATCTAGTAACTATAGGTCATAAACTGGTAACAGACAATTTATTGTAGGTGAAAGTGCAAAAATCAAAATATTGACCAATTTATTTATACAAAACTTAATAATATTAAGATATTAGGCAGATGGTTTGTCTGTTGACAAAAACCTGCTGACTTGCAACATAAAAATTATTGCTTTAAACTTCTAATGGGTTTAAAAGATAATGATTATTTAGTCAAGTACTATTCTTAATGGAAAGACATGTAAACAATTCTGCTATCACTTATTATTTTATGATGTGAACTATTGTCTTGAACTTGCTACGAAATTATAGAATGTAAAGATGCTTGGAGAACCATGTGTTCAGTTATCCTGAGAAAGTATAAAAACTAAAAACAACAGTAAGATGGGGGTACAGTTTTCTTCAGCTTCATCCAGTATGTTTGTCTCTTTCACTTTCTTTCTCCTCTCCTCTCCTCTCCTCTCCTCTCCTCTCCTCTCCTCTCCTCTCCTCTCCTCTCCTCTCCTCTCCTCTCCTCTCCTCTCCTCTCCTCTCCTCTCCTCTCCTCTCCTCTCTTTTCCTCTCCTCTCCTCTCTTCTCCTGTCCTCTCCTCTCCTCTTCCTTCTCCCCTCCTCTCCCCTCTCCTCCTCCTTTCCTTTTTCCTTTCCTTTCCTTTCCTTTCCTTTCCTTTCCTTGCCTTGCCTTGCCTTGCCTTGCCTTGCCTTGCCTTGCCTTGCCTTGCCTTGCCTTGCCTTGCCTTGCCTTGCCTTGCCTTGCCTTGCCTTGCCTTGCCTTGCCTTGCCTTGCCTTGCCTTGCCTTGCCTTGCCTTGCCTTGCCTTGCCTTGCCTTTCCTTTCCTTTCCTTTCCTTTCCTTTCCTGTCCTTTTCATCTCTCTGCTTTGGGAAAACTTAAAGAACTTCAAGCTTCTTGCCTGACCATCAAGAGGCCTGAGTTAAAGAGAAAAGAAAAAAAAAGTAATTAAGTTTTAATTTCCTTCTGCTAACAATAGGAGATAATTTTGAGAAGCCAGAGGCTTTTGTCCTTAGAATGGCAAAGATTTATAGACAGAAGAATTGCCAGAGATAAAGCAATGATTGTCCCATATCCCTGTGCAGTGTTCCTAGGGTGTCCCTGTAATGCTGTGGCTGTACACCAGCAACTAATATGGTAAAACTTTTCATATTTATACACATTTGAAGACAACAAAATACTGTTTCTGAATTAAATAAAGATTAGTTATTTGTTTTTTATCATTACAGGGATAGAAATTGAAGCACCATTGATAGTGTCCAGATATTTTTTCTTTGTAAACAACTGGCATTGCAATTAATAAGGTGGAATAATTCACAGTAGTCTCAGGAAAATGTTATCTATCCAGTAACTGCATGCACCAACATTATTTTACAAAGAAAAAGGTATAATTCAATAAAACAGAATTTATTTTGGTATTTGTGATATAACATGCCATACTAAAAATAATTCATTAAAAACTTTCATAGGATGATTAACCTCTCTGCCCTAGGAAATAAATGTATAGCATTATAAGTAGTAACACCATGTAGAGGTCCAAGACAGCAATTGACCTATGAAAACTGTAGTTCCTTTTAAATAAGAATCTAGGGCATACAAGAAGATGGCGATGTAGAATGCTTGGTTTTCCTGAGTAAACTCTATGTTATTCAGGTGGATGTGAATAACAAACCTTTCTGTGGTTTCCAACCATGACTCCAGGGATATGTTCTAGGATGGTTATGTAAAATATCTCACAGATGCTTTATTCCATTAACATTTGCAAAATTTGGGCTTCATCCTCAAGAGCCTTCTGTTTTGTTTAGGGCAAGATAGGGTAAATGTTGGAGCAATCTCATTAGCATCAAAAAATACCAAGTTGATCAGAGAGTAATTCTAAAGCAAACACACATGGTCCTGTTACAGAGTTACCTAGAATTTACTTCTGCTCAACTGGTGAAAACCATGCTCTTTAATTATATGTTCAAGTCAGTTTCTCTGTCTCTTTTAAAATCACAATTCTACTTATTTTTAAGGAAATCAAAATTTAAAAATATTCATTTCACACAGTGCAAACAGTTGGTTTATGTTTTCTAGGAAAAGAATGTTTTATTGTTGAAGTATATCACCAGAGTACTTTCATCATATGCTAATTATGTATTTTCTTGAGTAACTGTGCTTTAAATGGGTCAATTTCCTTAATATCAACTCAATGAAAGAGAAAAATAAAACAATCTGTTTATGTCAAAATAAATGCTTTAACAGAATATCCTTGATTTTTTTCTGCCTCCTATAACCATAGTTTATTTGGCACTAGAACACACAAAAATCAAGTAGTTCTGATTCACATTTCAAATTTCACATATAATTAAAGGGAAATTTCATTAAACTAAGATAAACAATCTGACCTCATTGTAGTTAGATCTGATGGTAAACACCATGTTGGAAATTTTGAGCCAGTATGTATAGTGGTAAAATGAAGAATCCTACTTCTCTTATTAAGTTAGCCAGTTACAAAATTGCAGCATGATCTTTTCTGGATAAGAACCTAATATCTAACTTGATTATATTTATGCTTAATTATGAAAACTAAGGTGATATGCTCAATGTTTTTCTTGGTAAATGGTATGACCTCAATGGTAGGAAATTGTAGAAATAACATATTTTAATTGATCACCAACTTATGTATCTATCTATATTGAAACAATAAATAATAATTTAGAAGGAACTTTAACTTTTGATTTCTAGTTTTCAATGTTCATTTTCTATTTTTTAAAAAAAATATAATGTATTCTTTGATAATTTCATACAACATTTTTTATTTCAATTCTTTACACTTTCACTTATGCACGCAAATTCAGGTTTGTATTTGTCAACTGATCCTGAGTATAGGACCTGACTTAGATTCTTGTGATATCTCCAGAGTCACTCCATTGAACCAAAAAAATTTCCCCTTCCTACCAACCATCAATTATGAATTAACTTCTTGACTTCGATAGAACCCTGTGTTCCCTTCCTTATCTGCATATATTTAAGTAATAACAACATAACATACAATTTTATGCTTTACTGCATGCTGAAGCATTTTTATGCCTGTTTGTGTCAGTGATTCTTTATAATATACTCGCTTGTAATTTGTAAAGCAATATTTTACCAAAATTTAATTTGGTAACTAACATGTTATTTGGTTACACAGCATGTGACTGATATTTGAATATATATCAATTTAATTTCTCCTAAAAATATTCTGTAGGTGTTTTCTACAGTATTATGTATTCAGATTTAAATGCAAGATTTTCTTTGTTTACCCCCCCACACACACACACACGCATGCTTTGGTAATGCATTTTACTCATTCAGAGAAATGAAGGAGATTAAGGTAATACACTAGGAAGTAAGAAATTAAAGTATTGTTACCTGCAGATGATATGATAGCTTTAGATATTTTTGAGTTGCATATTAGAAAATTTGTGCAATGCCACTCTCTTGACAATATTACAACAAATACTGCTCTAACAATATTTATTAAGCATGTATTTCTATCTTTATAAAAAAGAAATTAGGAGTCTCTATGTTTATGAACTTATGTCCGGTTCTTCAATTTGAGTCACTTGATTACTATGTCTCTTTTTCATCTCAACCCCATTCTGGGTTTATTACTATAGATCACTAGTACAGTTTTGGACTAGAGTTGGTGATCCCTTCAGAGGTTCTTTTATGATCATGATTGTTCTTACCATTGTTGTTTTTTGTTTGTTGGTTTGTTTTGTTTGGTTTTTTTTTTTTTTTTTTGTGTGTGTGTGTGTGTGTATTTCCTCCTGGCACTGAAAATTGTAATTTCACATTCTGTAAAGAATTGTGTTAGAATTTTTACGGAATTTACTAAGTCTTCAGATCCCTTTCAGTAGGATGGCCATTTTTATTTTTTTAACATTTTAATTTTACCAATTTAGGAGCAAGGGAGGTATTGCCATCTTTTCTGTAATTTATTTTCAACATTTCTGTAATTTATTTCTTTAATGACTTAAAGTTTTTTCATAGAAAAAAGACTTGCTTAGTTAAAATTACTCCAAGGTGTTAAATTGTTGCAGTTGATTCCGTTGTTGTAGCAGTAGCTGTTGTATCCTGCTACTTTCCTGAAAATGCTTATCAGTTGTATAGGTTTTCTAGTAGACATTTAGGATTATGTATGTATACAACCATAACATACATGCAGGGGACTTAGCTTAGTCCTATGAAGGATCAGTGATGACCAGTTCAGTCTTGTCATCCCCTATGAACCTTGTTTAGTTGATTCTGTGGGCCTTGTTCTCTTGGTATCCCTGACCCCTCTGGGTTCTACAATTCCCCCTCCCCTGTTTGTTTAGGGTTTCCTTGTATCAATCAAGTGTTTGGTTGTGGGTTTCCACACCTACTCTTATCAGTTGATGTATGACATCTCTCTGATGACAACTGAGTTGGCAACAATATGTAAGTATAGAAGAATATAATTTCTGGTCATTTTACTGAATTGTTTTTTGTTGTGATTGGTCCTAACCTAGGTGCCTTGGGTGTTCAGATCTAGTTCCTGGTTATCCAAAGAGTATCAGGCATGCTCTTCCTATTCTGATGTGAGCCTCAACTTGGACTAGTCGTTGGTTGGTTCCTTCTATTAATTCCATGACAATGTTACCCAACTACAGCTTGCAGGTAGGATAGAATATAGGTTGAAGTTTTTCGTGGCTGGCTTGGTGTCCCATTCCCACTGTAGAAAGCCTTGTATGATTTTAGGAGATGGCCTGTTCAGCCTCTGTAACCCTCAGAAGAGTCTTTGCTGGAGTCACTCTCACACATTCTCAGGAGTTTCCATTGCACTAGGTTGGTAAATTACTCTCCCAAATCCCCAATTCCAGATTTACTTTTTCCCTCTATGCCACCCATTCTTATTCCTCTTGTTTGCATCCCACCTTCCCCTAGTCTACATCCAATATTATTTTTCTCCTTCCCTGCTTGAGCCCACCTTGTTACATAGCCATGTGAGGTCTGTGGACTGTAGCATAATTATCCTTAAGAACTAATGTCAACTTATAAGTGAATTCATAGCATGCTTGTCTTTCTGAGTCTGGCATATCTCAGGGTGAGTTTCTTTTCCTAATTCCATTCATTTGTCTGCAAATCTCATGTCCTTAAGAAACATTTTAGCTGGGTGGTGGTGGTGGTGCACACCTTTAATGCCAGCAATTGGGAGGCAGAGGCTGGTGGATTTCTGAGTTCAAGGCCAGCCTGGTCTACACCTCCTATCCTGGAAGTGATTTCCAGGACAGTCAAGGCTACACAGAGAGTCCCTGTCTCAAAAAAAGAAAGAAGGAAAGAAAGAAAGAAAGAAAGAAAGAAAGAAAGAAAGAAAGAGAGGAAGAAAGGAAGGAAGGAAGGAAGGAAGGAAGGAAGGAAGGAAGGAAGGAAGAACCTTTTTAGTGATTGTGAATTCCACTTATTTTCCAGTCCCTCCATATCTGCCCCCTTCCCTTGCCACCTATCCCTACCTATCTATCCCCAAAAGGAAACCAGACAAATAAACAAATTCTCTCACCTTTGAAGCTACAGTGTTTGTTTCATAGTATGTCCCAAAACAGGTATTTTTTATCTTTTTTTTTTCAAATATTCATTGCAGTGAGTCATCAGTCTGCTTCCACATCTCTGGTTTCTACTATACTATCGATACTGGATCCTCACTAGGAGTCCTCTTATATTGTTGCCCTGTGTTGTGGACATGTTGCAGTTTTGGTTCTAAATCTCCAGTCTCTTCATGCACTCCAGTAGTTCTACTAGTCCAAAGCTGGTCAAGTGCAACTCAAATCCTTGGCATTGGGTCCAGGTAGAATCTTCTTTGGTCAGCCTTCCAGCTCTCTCATTTTTATGCCGCCATGGACAACTCTACATTGTTACACAGGCAAGATTCTAGATTACTCTCCAGGGTTGTAGCCAAGAAGGGGATAGGCATCTTTCTCCAAGGTCTACTCTCCTGTTGTGCCCAGGCTAGAGTTATGACCTGGTTTCCTACCAGTACACCAGAACTGGGAGTAGAGGGGTCATTTCTCTTGCATAGTCAGCTCTGCAAAGCCTACAGACATCCACATAGCCCCAGATGGTACTACAGAGCAGAGATTTCCACATGGCCTTTGGTGATTCATGGGTCACAGACATCAACACAAACCCCTTATGGCTGCAGGACCATGGATGCAGACAGACCAGGACCTTACCAAAGCCCCAGGTATCATCACAGGATAAGCACATCAGGCTGTTCCTCACTACCATCAAGTTTCCATTCTACCTCTTTTCATTATATCTACAGTTCTGTATCTCTATCTTGTCCATCACTGCATAAATTACTCATTCATCTTAGTGGCACTCAAGTCCACTGGTTACCTTGCACCTTGTGCAGTGTGGTGGTTATCTTCACTATACCTGATGCCATTATTTTTAGTATCTGACTAATTCTCTATTGTGAGACTGTATCACATTTTCTTGATCCATTCTTCAGTTGAGAGACATTTAAGTTAAGCAAGCTTCCTTGTGGTAGGATGGAATATATTTTGGGTATGTATTGGTGGGATTTGAGGTCCATTAATTCCTAGGTTTTTTTTTTCCTGAGTAACAGCCATATTGATTTTCATAATGGCTATAAAAGTCTGCATTCCACCACAAGGGAGGAATATTCATTGCTCCATATTATTTGCATGATGCTGTTTTTGATATTAGTGATTCTTACAATTATAAGATGGAATTTCAAAGAAGTTTTGATTTGCATTTCCCTGATAGTTAAGGATGTTGAATATTTCCTTGAAAATTTCTCAGCCATTTGAGATTTCTCTGTTGCGAATTCTTTGTTTATATCTATACCCAATTTTTAATTGAATTATTTTGGGTTTTTATTTTGATGTCTAGTTTCACAGTTTTTTAAATATATTTTAAATATTAGCCCTGTGTCAAATGTAGAGTTGGTGAAAATATTTTTCCATTCTGTAGACTGAATTTTTTTTTATTGATTTTGTACTTTGCCTTACAGAAGATTGTCAGTTTCATGAAATCCCATTTATTGATTGTTTATCTTAGTGCCTAAGGTACAGGTATTCTTTTAAGGAACTTGGACCCTGTGCCAATGTGTTTCAGGATATTCCCCACTTTCTCTTCTATTAGATTTAGTGTATATGGTTTGATGTTGAAGTCTTTGATCCACTTGGTTATGGTTTATGCAGGGTAATAAACATGGAACTGTTTGAGTGTGTCTAAATGATCACATTCATTTAGACCTGAAATATTTGTTTAAAATACTTTTTCCATTGTGTATTTTTGGTTTTTTTTATCACAAATTAGTGTTTATATATATGTAATTTATATCTGGGTTATCAATTTGATTACATTGATAGATGTGTCTGTTTTGTTTTATTTTTAATATTTAATTATTTATTATATGTCTGTTCTTATGGCAACACTTTGTGAATTACAATAACTGTAGTACATGTTGAAATCAGTGTGATAACTTCATGGCTTTGTAGGTCTTTTATTGTCTAGGATTCCCTCAGCTATCCTTTCCAGTGAATTTATTTTTCAAATGAACTTGAATATTAATTTTTTAAAATCTGTAAGGAATTATGTTGTAATTTGATGGGAATTGTGCTATATATGTAGATTACTTTTGGAAAGATGACTGGGATTAAAGGCGTGTGCCACTACCGCCCGGCTCTCAATTATTTTTTTTATTGTATATATTCTATATTTACAATTCATTTCCCTTTTTCTCGTTCCCCACCCCCAAAGGTCCCACATGTCCTTTTCCCTCCCCCTGCTCCCTCATCCACCCCCTCCCACCTTACTGTTCTTGTACTTTCCCACAATGATGTTTTGGTCCATTCTAGCACCAGTGACCACTCCTTTCTTCTTGTGAGACATCACTTGATATGTGATTTGTGTCTTTGGTGTTCCAAGCTTCTAGGCTAATATCCACTTATCAGTGACTGTATACCATGGGTATTCTTTTGAGACTGGGTCACCTCACTTAGTATGACGTTCTCCAGCTCCATCCATTTCTCTAAGAATTTCATGAATTCATTGTTTCTAATGGCTGAATAGTACTCCATTGTGTATATATACCACATTTTTTGTATCTATTCCTCTGTTGAGGGACATCTGGGTTCTTTCCAGCTTCTGGCTATTATATATAAGGCTGCTATGAACATAGTGGAGCATGTATCCTTATTGCATGCTGGTGAATCTTCTGGGTATATTCCCAGGAGTGGTATGGCTGGGTCCTCCGGAAGTATCACGCCCAGTTTTCTGAGGAACCGCCATACTGATTTCCAGAGTGGTTGTACCAGCTTGCATTCCCACCAGCAGTGGAGGAGTGTTCCTCTTTCTCCACATCCTCGCCAACACCTGATGTCTGAGTTTTTAATCTTAGCCATTCTGACTGGTGTGAGATAAAATCTCAGGGTTGTTTTGATTTGCATTTCCCTAATGACTAGTGATGTTGAACATTTTTTAAGGTGTTTCTCAGCCATCCGAATTTCTTCAGGTGAAAAGTCTCTGTTTAGCTCTGTACCACATTTTTGGATAGGGTTATTTGGTTTTCTGGGGTCTAACCTCTTGAGTTCTTTGTATACATTGGAGATTAGCCCTCTGTCGGATGTGGGGTTGGTGAAGATTTTTTCCCAATTTGTTGGTTGCCTATTTATCCTTTTGACAGTGTCTTTTGCCTTACAGAAACTTTGTAGTTTTATGAGGTCCCCATTTGTCTATTCTTGTTCTTAGAGTATAAGCAATTGGTGTTCTGTTCAGGAATTTTTCCCCTGAGCCGATGTCTTCAAGGGTCTTCCCCAGTTTCTTTTCTATTAGTTTTAGTGTGTCTGGTTTTATGTGGAGGTCCTTGATCCACTTGGAGTTGAGTTTTAATCTAATTTCTTGAATTCTTTATATATTTTGAATATGAGTCCTCTCTCTGACATGGGGTTGGTAAAGATATTTTCTCATTTTGTTGTCTTTCACTCTGTCGGAGTGATGTTATCCTTGCCTTATAGAAGCATTTCAGTTTGATGAGGTCCCATTTATTAACTGTTGGACTACCTTTGTTAACAGTATTCTGTTCAGAAATTCTTTTCCTGATCCAATGTGGTCAAGGCTATTCCCTACTTTTGCTTCTATCAGGTTTTATGTATCTGGTTTCTAGTTAAGGTATTGAATCCTTTCTTCTTCTGTTGGATCTTTATGTGATTTAGGTATTAGAATAATTGTGGTATTGGGCATTGATCTTGTTTCTAACTGAGGAGTGTTGGCAATAATTCTTTGAAATCTAGTAGACCTGGGCTTTTGTTTTGTTCTCTTCTGTTTTGTTTTGTTTTGTTTTTGACAGATATTTTTGTTTCATTTTGTTTGTTAGTGTTTTTGTTTGATTTCTCTTTTGTCACTGCAATAGAAACCACCACAACTATTGATGTTTTCTTCACAATCACAATTGTTATTGTTGGCAAAACAATTTCTTGCTTTGATGGGGGATTTTCCTCTTTCATTATTGTGACCATACACAGTAAAGTAAAACAAGTTTATCTGTGGAGTTATGGCCATGAATGGTGGCAAAGCAAAACCCCCTTTCCATTGTTTCTGTCAATCATGATTTCAATTACATTTTTTTATACTTTCAAAAGGTCTGGCAGATCATGTTTCTGAGTGTCATCTGTTACCACCAGCAGAGATCTCTCCTTTTTTTCACAGCTAAGTGGGCACCTCTGTCTCTCAGAACCTTCTCTTAACACAGCATTTTGCTTCCATATCTCTTCCAACCACCGTGTGTGATCTTGCATTCATAGCTGCATCAATTTCCTCCACAGAGGCCTATGTCACAAACTCACAGCCCCTAAGTAGATTCTGTTTGAATCAATCATTACGATAGAGATGGTAAGTGTTCCACATGCTCAAAATTACTTCCCAGACTCTTGTTGGTTGTTTCAAAGCTCCATGTACTAAGATTGTACATGGCTGTACTGACCTCTTGGGAGACTGACTTAGACTTGATAACAGAGAAATGAGAGCCTATAGCCAGACTTCTTGGCCTTCTCAACAGGCAGAAAATTATTAATAAAAATGACAGGAAAGATGACTATTTGGCAGAGAAAATGAATGGAAATCTGAATCTGACTGGGATGAGAAGATAGAGGGCATCTACAGGATGAGGTAGAGACCTAGGATGAAGGAGGTACCCAAGAATCAATGGGGGTGAACTTAGCTGTGACTAACTACCCTGGGGATATAGAACCTAAAGAGGCCACCCAATATTTGGTCCTCCAAAGTTTGTAGGATTTTGTGGGGAAATTGTGGAACCTTTAGCTGATAGATCCTTGCTGGAAGTATATCACTGTTGCCCCTCCCTGCTTGGGAGTATGTTCATTGCCAGTTCATACACTTGATACATTTCAAATTCAGCTTTGCAGTAAAGATATGATCACTTAGCATCTTGGGCTGGACACTTATTGTACTGACTTTGTAGCTATGCTTGGCTACAAAGCTTTTTCATGGAACTCTCAGACAAAACAAACACACTGTTCTATAAGTTGGTTTTCCATCATGGCATATTGCTATACAACAGAAAAGTAACTATTGTATATAATAACAACTTTCATGTGAAAGTAGGCTTTTCTTGCACTAAATGCTGATTAAAACATCTCAGTTGTGTAGGGCAGTGTTAGAATCTGAATAGAAGGGAATGTCTGAAATCTGAGTGCCTGGAAAGTAGGGGCAGAAGGATAAATAATTCAAAGCTTGCTTTGAGTTCATAGCCAGTCCAGGTCTATACTGGAAAACATGAGACCTAGTTCCAAGAAAAACAAACACATGAATAAAATATAAAATTCAAGTTTAGCTTCAGAATTCTTATTATGAAACAAATAATTTCGTAGCATTTACAAGTCCCTGTGGCTGATGGTAACATAGCCCCTAATGAGTCTGCTTTCTTTTGTTTCCACATTATTACTTTGAAAATTTATGAAACTCCAAATGCCTCTGGAATCCTCTTCCACACTACATTTGTTGCTAAAATTTGGTAAGTGTGGCTCTTTTTCTGATATCTTTCTTATTTTATTAAGTTGTCAGACTTGGGGTTCTTTAGGTCTGCTTTCTATCACAACTATTTGTCTTGTCCTGGTAAGATTGGGGTTCTTCCTCCATGAAAGACATTTTCTATGAGCACCAATACCTTCAAAAGACACATCTAAATGTATCCATGGGTATTTTTTTCACAAATTATTTTGAACCCTGTCTTGTAAGTAGTGAAATTGATTCTCTTTTTATATCTATTTTTAAGGAAGATTTTAATTGTCCGTTCTGAAAATTTACAATTTAGAAGATGTCTAAATTGACCCCCAAGGGAATGCTTTTCTCTGCAATTACCCTTGTTTATCATCCCTTTGATTTTATTTAACACATTATCTGACAACAAGAAAAGATCCATGATCTTAATCTTGCTGATCCTCCTGTAACCATTAGGCAAATGCCTCATTTAACAAATGAGTCTTCTGCTTTGCCCTACAACCAGAAAACTAATTTTTCCTCAAACTAATCAATGAAACTCATTTAGAGAATTGTTTTTTTTTTCCTTTGAAGGGGGTTACCTAAAGACTAGAAAAAGACATAAAACATTAGGGACCATTCATTTTTATAAATATATTGAAAGATATAGACTCAAGTTTCATTGTTGGGGAACTGTATGTCAAATTTGCTGTGTAGCACTTTTGATCCCAGTGTGTTTTCAAAGTGTCTTTGTTTCTGGTCAGTTGACAAAGATGCAGAGACTGAAATCTTGTTTTCTAGCTTAATTGGTCTATGTCTATGAGTCTATTTTTATTGCTTGCAATGCTTTTTCCTCAAGAGATTCAAACTTGAGAAATTGTAATAAAATAAAATGCTTCTGTTTTTTGGCCTTTCCCTCTCATTTGCCTTGAAATTTCCTTCATTTAATTATTCTATACATATTTTAATGTTGTTTTTATATTTCTTTAAGATACTGATATTTCCATAGTATTATACTGAATCTGTACATACTGAGGAAAATATGAATTGTGTATAATATGAGTTAATCTAATTGTTTATATGGTTATAATCCCACTTATTTATTCATGCTCTATAGTTTTAAGTTTAAGTAATTTGCTGGGTAAAACATATTGATAGATATTTTATAGGCATTACTAGAGGTTGATTCAATTAATTATTCTTACATTATGTAGTGCAGTACTTGTTTATAGAAATGATAATGATATTTCTAAGCATTTTTTATTGTGACTTTTGTTGAATTCATCTTTCAATCTTTATGGTTCTAAGGCAGATATTTTAGCATTGTAACATCAAGTAACATTAAAAAAGATGAAAGTTTATTTTGTTTTTGCTATTTAAATTTTCTTTGTTTTATTGTCTTTGTTGCTCTGTCGATGATTTTCAGCATTAGTTTTAATGAGAGTGAAGAAATAGCATTTTATTTTTCATTTAATCTATTTCTACTCACCCAATTTGATAATAAAGATCCTTTGCATGGATTGAAAGCCATTATTTGTTAATTTACTAAATATTCTAAAAAAAAACCTCACCAGTGAAAACCATTGTTTGGGAAATTTGATTGTTAGTTCATTTTGCTGATCATTTGTTAGTTAAGTGACCCCCAAAATTCCACCAGAGAACTCCTAAACCTAATAAAGAACTTCAACAAAGTGGCTGGATATAAAATTAACTCAAACAAATCAGTGGTCTTCCTCTAGGATAAACAGGCTAAAAGAAATTAGAGAAAACTTTCCTCACAATAGTCATGGATATATGACACCTTTGTGTGACTCTAACTAAACAAGTGAAAAAATCTATATGACAAGAACTTCAGGTCTCTGAAGAAAGAAATTGAAGATCTCAGAAGGTGGAAAGATCTCCATGCTCATGGATTGGCAGGATTAATATAGTAAAATGGCCATCTTGCCAAAAGCATTCTACACATTCAATGCAATCACAAATTACAACTTAATTCCAACTTAAAATTCCAACTTCATAGAGACTCTTTGGTTTTTAAGGTGAGAGATTGGGAATGGAGGTGGCTTCAGATCAAAGTTGAGGTGGGTAGGATCATGGAGTAGCTAGAGGGAAGATAACTATAAACAGAATACACATTGCATGACCAAAAAAGTCTATTTTTCAATGAAACAAAAATCTGAAAATAAATGTGTCACAAAATCCAATTGTAACACCTTTGGTCATATATCCAATTGACTTTCATTCTTATTAAAGAGATAATTGCTCACCCATGTCATTATAGTGCTATTGATATTAACCAGTAATGGGAATCAGCCTGGATGTCCATGAGCAGACAAATGTATAACAAAAACACGATATACTTACATAATGCAATACTACTCAGATGTTTAAAAAAGTAAATTACAGAATTTGCAGGTAAATAGATGGAGATATAAACAATTCTTTTTTAAGTGAAGAAAGAGCAACCGTGCATGGGTTCTCCTATACATCCATCTCAGTGCTGTAGTTTTAGATATAAAGATACTGGGCTTAGAACATTTATTCCAGGGCAAACACTATTCAAATGAGAATTTTGAAAGTGTGAGGAAAATTATAACAATCAATAATATAAATAAACACAGACCATAGAGATGAAGACATTCTTTGAGTGAAGATGGTTCAGAATGTAAAATTCTTACATTATAAGCATGAGGATGTGTATTTGGAATTTGGACACTTTGTAAAAATCAGGAAACTTGCCCCTGTGGGCAGATGGCTCCTGAGAGTACCCTGGTGAATCACTGAGCTCCATGGTCACTGAAAGAGATTGTCTCAATTAATACTTTTTAAATGAATTGTATAAAATAATAAAAGTTAGTTTTCTGTCCAAATGAACATGCACTCACTTCATTCAAAGTACACATAGAACTGCACACATACCCATACCAGCATGTGTATGCATACAAATAATCAAAAATTCAACTCACTTTCAGGATAGGAATCTGCTTGCGGTATTTGTCTCTCTGATGATTTTATTTTTAAATCACTTTATAGTCGAACATATTTTGTGTGCTAACTACAGATTTCTCTCTCTTTCTGTGTCATAGAGTCATCTTTGTCATCATATTTGTCTGTTCTGTTGCATCTATGAATTTTCTTTCCTTTTTTATCCATAAATTTATATGGTTGGGCTATTATTATAGCACTTTATTTTTTAATACTTTAAACAGATCAGATCTGTTCCCATTTCACCTTGCCTATTGGTTTAGAATGTAATTTTTATAGATAAAAGGAAATAAGTTTTCGACTGTTAGGCAGTATCTCAGATAGTAATAGAGCTGAAAATTACCAAACATTTTTCAGCCAAACTCACATGAAAACTAGTAACATAATACATTCTTATACTATGACATAGTTTTATAAGTCCTGTTAGATTGTAATTGATTAGGTTCTTCCAGTTAGTATAATTTAAAATATTCCAGCTAAAGGGGAGATCCCAAGTCCTGACACTATTACTGAGGCTATGGAGAGCTCATAAAAAGGGACCTATCATGAGTGCCCTCTGAAAGACTCAACATGCAGCTGAAAGAGTCAGATGCAGATATTTGCACCAAACCAATGAAGTTGGTGACCACTATGGTTGAATTAGGGGAAAGCTGGAAGGATCTGCGAAGGAGGGAAACCTTTAGGAGGACCATCAACCTGGACCCCTGAGATCTCTCAGACACTGGACCACCAACGAGGCAGCATACACCAGCTGACATGAGGATCCCCAATACATCTAAAGCAGAGGACTGCCAGGTCTGTGTTGAATCTGAGAAGATGCTATTTTGGTCAGGGTTTTTACTACTGCACAAACATAATGACCAAGAAGCAAGCTGGGGAGGAAAGGGTTTATTCAGCTTACACTTCCACAGAGTTGTTCATCACTGATGGTTTAGTGTTGTTTATTAATGTAGTTGCTGTTGTTCCTGGGCTTTGGCACCATATGATGGGATATAAAAGAGAGAAAGGGTATTAGTGAGTATGGCATGGCGGCTTGGGGGGAGGGGGTACCTAAGCGGGCCCATGCCCAGGCATCCCTTCCCCCTGAAGGACCACACACACACCAACATGGTATATAATAGAGTTTATTTAGAGAAGAGGATGAGAGTCAATGGTATAGTAGAGAGAGAGAGAGAGAGAGAAGAGAGGAGTGGAGGCCGGCCATGACCACGTGGAGAGAGGGGGGGAGGGGAGCCCAAGAGGGGCAGAGAGGTGAGAGTGCAGAGAGGTAAAGAGAAAAAGAGGAAAGAGAGAAGAGAGAGAGAGGAGGGGCAGGCAGGCCCTCTTATAGTGGGCCAGGCATATGGGGCGGGGCATACCTGGCTATTGCCAAGTAACAGTGGGGTGGAGCTTGGATAGAATACCAACAATCACCAAAGGAAGTCAGGACTGAAACTCAAGCAGGTCATGAAGCAGAAGCTGATGCAGAGGCCATGGGGGGATGTTAGTTACTGGCTTGCTCAGCCTGCTCTCTTACAGAAGCCTAGGTTACCAGCTCAGGGATGTCACCACCCACAAGGGGCCCTTCCCACTTGATCACTAATTCAGAAATTGCCCTACAGATGGATCTCATGGAGGCACTTCCCCAACTGAAGCTCCTTTCTCTGTGATAACTCCAGCCTGTATCAAGTTGACACACAAAACCAGCCAGGACTGATGCATCTACCCCTCAAGAGATTGGAGGACCCAGGAAATTTAGATGTCTGGTTGGGTAGGTGGTAGATGGTGGGGACATTCTCCTGTAGGACAGAGGCAGGCAAGCAGGCAAGGTATGGGATGTGAATCAGTCAGAGGGTGAATTGGGAGGGGAATAAAATCTGTAGTGTAAATAAATAAATAAATAAATAAATAAATAAATAAAATTAAAAATATTTCAGTTTAGAAAGCTACTAGAAGTATCATAATCAAGAAATAAAGATAAATTAAATTTCAAAATTTTCCTGACAGAGCATGTAAATTCTTATGACTAGAGTATAAAACTTTGAAAGAGATGTAGTTTGTTATGTAAGAGCTTTAGACTTAATTGGTATGTCTTGTTTTCTAACGAAAATTCACAGGTTTTCTCTCTGAAGATCAATTGTATCAAGATAGTTTTTGACCACCATCATTGTAAAGACTATGATTTAGAATACATTTTGTTAATTAAAAGCTTCAGTATTTTATAAAATGGATAAGTAGATGTCAAGTATTATGAATGATAAAAAATAGTCTTATTTTCATACCTGAGATTAAGAAAATTTTATGAAAACAAGTTCTTAAATACAGTATGCTTCTTTCCACAGATGTGAGCCTATAAAGTGAAGGAGTAGCTTGTGCTAAACCTAATGAGAACAATCACTTTACTAAACCTTTTCTAAGACTTTTAAGAATCTTAGAACAAATAAGAAACATGCCTTGGGAAGAAGCCCAAGGTCTGAAGCTATAAAAGACTTTTGCTAGTATTGTTGTTATTCAAATAGATTCAATTTACATCACTTTGAATACCATTTTGAATGACACCTTCTACTGTTCTGTATTGTACAGAAAAAAGAAAAAAATGAGGAAACAGTGATTCTGCTGGGTTTACTTTTAAACTTTGAAACATTTTTGTGTTTAAACTTTTCTTTTCTTTTTTGTTAAGATATGTTGAATAGAGTATCTGGATGGAAAACTAACCATTTTGACTGAAGAAACAAGTTAAATAGGCATTGTCTCCTTATTTTCAGATTAAATATGAAATTGCTAATAGAAATGTAAACACAATTCCATCCTTTCTCTGTCCTTTTAACTCCCTTTCTCAGTGTTCCCATTGCTGTAAAGGAACACCATGATCAAATCAACTCTTATAAAGACTTTAAAGGAGAAGATTCAATTGGGGCTGGCTAACACTTTCAAAGGTTCCTCCATTATCATCATGGCAGGAAGCATGGCAGTCTGCAGACAGAATGGTTCTGGAGTAGCCAAAGTTCAATCTTGATTGAACGGTAACTAGGAAGTATTGTGCACACTGGGCACAGCTTCAATGCCCACCCCCACAGTGATAAATTTCCTCCAACAAAGCCAAACCTATTCCACCAAGGCCAAATCTCCTAATAATACCACTTCCCATGAGCCAAGCATAGTCAAACCACCACAATCTTTTATTTTCTTTTTGGCCAGAAGGACATTAACTCTTCATATTTTAACAATAATACACTGAAATTTTTATTGAAATAATTCTTTGCTGAACTCTCTTCTTAGTAGTTTCTTCTTAGTAGTTTGCAAATGCACAGAGTAAAGACACTCATCAAAATACAACATAGTTGTTGGGTTCATAAAAAGAGAAAGAGGTTTAGAGAGAATTGTATACTGTGGTGTGGGGAAGGGGGTGCCCCAATAGGTCTCGTTTCCCCCGAGAGACCAGACACACCATAGACATAGTATAGAGTAGAGTTTATTTAGGGCAGAGGATAGACATTTTTGGGATAGTGGAGGCAGAGAAAGACAGAGAGAGAGAGAGAGAGAGAGAGAGAGAGAGAGAGAGAGAGAGAGAGAGAGAGAGAAATGGAGGCTGGCCATGACCACTTTGAGAGAGGGGGGAGGGAAGGAGAGCCCAAGAAGGGCAGAGAGGAGAGAGGTGAGAGTGCCAAGAGGCAAGAGAGATAGGAGAGGTAAGAGAGAAAGGAGAGGCAAGCAGCCCCTTTTATAGTGGTTCAGGACTGCCTGGCTGTTGCCAGGCAACTGTGGGGAGGGACATACCTGGCTGTTGCCAGGTATGTGGGGTGGAGCTTAGGCAGAATCCTAACAATAGTAATTCTAATGTATCTAGGATATATTTATCCCTTCTTAACTTTTGAAGACTGAAAATAATTCTTCTTCTTCTTCTTCCTCTTCCTCTTCTTCTTCTTCTTCTTCTTCTTCTTCTTCTTCTTCTTCTTCTTCTTCTTCTTCTTCTTCTTCGTCTTCTTCTTCTTCTTCTTCTCTTATTTTCTTCTTTCTTCTTCCTTCTCCTTCTCCTCCTTCTTCTCCTCCTCCTCCACCTCCTCCTCCTCCTTCTCCTCCTCCTCCTTCTCCTTCTTCTTCTTCTACTTCTACTTCTCCTTCTTCCCATTCCTCCTCTTCTTCCCCTTGTTCCTCTTCTCTTCTTGTTCTTCTTGTTCGTCTTCTTTATACCTGAGGCTAAGAAAACAACAACTTCTTCTTCTTCTTCTTCTTCTTCTTCTTCTTCTTCTTCTTCTTCTCCTCCTCCTCCTCCTCCTCCTCCTCCTCCTCCTCCTCCTTCTTCTATTAATTATTTTATTTCAAATGTTATCCCTCTTCATGGTCTCCTCTCTAGCAAACCCCCATGCGATCTCCTTCTCCTTTGCCTCTAAGAGGGTGCTCCCCAACTTATCCACCTCTTTTAGCCTCACCCCTTTAGCATCCCCCTTAGATTATGACTTCTAAAAGAACTGGAACTCATAAGACAATGTTGGCACTTCTTGGGAAAACAAGGAATGAAACACTTGTTAAAAAGGGTAAAAGTGAGACTTTAGAAATAAAAAGAAAAGTTACATTATTTTAAACATTTTAAAATTTCTGTACAGCAGATAGAATTAGTTTTTAATAGACAAACCAACATTACAGATATTCAGAGTATATCTCTATACTGTATATCTGTATATGTATATATATATATACTGTATATCTGTATATGTATACATATACAGATATTCAGAGTATATAGATATATACTGTATATACTATATATATGAGGAGGAGATATATATATATATATATATATATATATATATATATATATATATATGAGGAGGAGGAGAAGAAGAAGATATATATATATATATATATATATATATATATATATATATATACAGATATTCAGAGTATATAGACCGTCCTCAATGCCCTTTTCATTACTGGAGATCATGAATATGACAATTCATATGAAAAATATTGACATTTCCATATATAAGTCATTCCTCATACCATGCCCATTTATTATTTAGTGGGCAAATCTAGGTTAATGCTCCCTACAGACACATAAAGCATTTGGTTTTCACCCAAATTTGACTATTATAAGTAGGAAAAGATTTTTATTTAAGGGAGAGTGCAAGGGTGTAGGGGGGAGAGTCACATTGTAGTTGTAACATGTGTTAGATATGTAATATGAAATAACTTTTTTTCTCTACTCATCCATGTTAATAGCTATCATTTCTGACATTTAATTTAATTATTTCATATTTGATAATTATTATGTTAACTGTATTGTATTTTTACCAACTTTTATCTTTAGTTTCCAAAGTTAACATAAATGTGTTTGGTGTAGTTACATTTAATTTTGTTTTCACAGAATATTTATTCTAACTGTAGGACATTAAAATTGAAGAGATTAAAATATTTTTTCAGAATATACTTTGAATATCTGTAATGTTGGTTTGTCTATTAAAAACTAATGAAGAACTTCTTTACTGCAAAAATGATAACATTCAATTCAAATCCTTAGAATATTAACAATTGCATATCTAAAATTAATATTTCCCTAATTATCTGGCACCTTTTAAGTGAGTTGACAATTAATATTCACAGTTGTCTTGTCATTACACTGAAATATCTGTTCAGAGCAAAGTGGAGATATTGACTATAAAGGTATGTGTGTACACATGTGTGCATGTGTGTGTGCATGTGTGTGCGTGAGTGTGTGTTTCTAACAAATAAATGTGAACAAAACAGGACTGAGAAGAAGAATTAGGAATCAGAAGGCAAACATTGTCAAAAGTGGTATTTCTAAATGTTTCAATAAATTTTACAATTTTTACTTCTGCATAAATGAAGCACTGAAGCATTAAAATAGTTAACAAAAATTAAAGCAGTAAGTTACACCAAAAGTTTTAAATTAAAACAGAAAAAGTTTTATAATTTAATTCAAGTTCAAATATTGATTTGAAAGTGTCATATATTACAATGAGTGTAGAATTTATGCAGTTTGCTTGAGGTGAGAATTGTCAATGACATGGTGTCAAGGCTGAGGATTTGAGTGGTTTGTGATACAGAACTTACGGAAATTCACATTCTAAAGTGCCCTTTCCTTTGAGAGATGCATTTTTTAAAAATGATATTGTGAGAAAATACCATGACCAAAGGCAACTTAGAGGTTGAAAGGCTTTACTTTGCTGTCTAGTTCCTGAGTAATATGTTTATCATGGCAGGAAATGTAGGGCAAGAGTCAAGATAAGTCTGCAGATAGGAAGAGGAAGAGGGTTGATGCTATTTTCATTAATACATGGGAATATAAGTGAGTGATAACAGGAAGTGGAACAAAGTTATGGACAGGCCAATCCAGCTCTCAAGAAAATACTTTCCACCCATGGCTACAAGAACAAATAATTTTATTTCTACTCTAAACTGCACCACCAAATGGGAACCTAGTGTTTAAACACAAGGTGATGGGAGAATTTTCTCATTAAGTTGACTATTCCAGGAGACCCCTAATTGCAACTTGATTAAAACTTTTGTCCTTGAAAGTAACAAAATAATAAAATAGTAATTCCATATTTTGAGAACTATTCATTGATGACATCCTTTCTTTTAAGTGTATGTTTCTAATGTCTTGGTTACATTAGATTTTTATTTTTATCCAAATAAATCTTTAATTTAAAAATAATTGAATTGTAGTGCATTTTCTGTGATTTCTACTTGAATACAACTAGATTGTGTATTGTATATGAGAAAGGTCATTGTCAAAAGTATATTCTAAAATCTTGGTAAATAAATTCTATTAAAATTATAAGTGTATTTTCAAACATTTGAAATCATTAAAATTCAAGTTATGTATATGTGTGCATGCATAAGTGGACATGGAAATAAAAATTGAAAAATAACTAATGTATGTCTTGTTCCTGATTTGTTACTAGCAGAGAAAATTGTGAATGTGTTTTTAAAATAAAAGTGACAAAAATCCAGATAACTATATTAAATAGAGTAATTTTAAGAAAATATAGGAAAATTTTAATTAAGAAATTTAATACTATAATAATATTTGCAAAGCATTAGGTCACAATGAAAATGGGAGATATTTTTAGTTTTGTAGAAGTATTTAATGTATATCCTCAATATTGGAGTTTATTTGAATTTACAAATTAAAATGATAAGTTAACTGATATGTTCAATTACTGTTCTTTTCAAATTATTCATGACAGTAACATAAAGTATTAGATATGGTTAAGCATTAGTGTGTTCTACTATTAAAAGTGAAGAATATTTGAAATTTTCCTTAATTTCAATTAGTAATATTATTGTAGAGCTATTACATATTCTGAATTTTCCTCTTGTCATGTGGCTCACTTAAATTGGAAGCTACATATCCAACAGCTGTACTGAAATCAAAAATTTCTAGTGATAAAAAGACTTCTTGGCAAGCTAATGCTCCTGTTAAGTGGAGAAAGTAATGTTTTTGACATCTGTAATTGAGGTAATTTGTAATAAAACATTATTTAGGCAGCTGTAGATTGCTGTATCTCATGATTAACATTATAATCCATTAATCAATTTATAGATCTAAATATGCTATTATTTAAACAAAATAAGGATGTAAAGACACTATAATCAATAAATATAACTAAAGCAATAGTTTATATGAGCAATCCATTTGCCTTTCAACTATTTGGTGAAGTTACTGGAGCACACAGACAAACAGCTAACAACTTGTTTAGTTTTATTTATGGAAATAATGAATGTGTGTTAATGACAAAGTGCAAAATTACAAAATAGAAATTAATGCACTATGAAATATAAGAGTTTGTAAAAAGAAAAATGAGAAAATTAAATGTTCATGCCTTCTAATTAACATTTTATAATTCATTAGCAACTATTAAATCATTTTTGTTGAAAGAATCTACAAATTATGTACCATCAAAAGTGACATAAATATGTTCAATATAGACTAAGAATAGCAAATAAAATTAAACTAATTTAGATACTATTCAAATATTTACCATATAATCACAGATAAAATATATATTTCTGGTCTGCTGCTGCCTGCCCCATTCAGTGTGCTGTGGTAGAACCCTTCCAGTTCTGCCACAAGAAGACCCCATCTCCTGATACTTCCAAGAAAGCCAGCAGCATGCAGGGCATTCAACCATTGCCAGATCTGCCACAGGGAAGACCCCATTTCCTGACACTTTCTGGAGAGCCAGCTGAATGCAGAACATTTGAGACAATAGGAATTCCAGGAATACAGATACATAGGCTTGGAGGTAAGAGAAGTCAGAGTCAGAGACAGCTAGACTAGCTAACATCAGAGATAACTATATGGTCAAAAACAAAACAAAGTCATTAACAAAAGAAACCAAGGCAACATGGCACCATTAGGACCCAGTTTTCCCACAACAGCAAATCCTGGATACCCCATCACATTGGAAAAGCAAAAGCTGGATTTGAAATCATATCTCATGATACTGATAGAGAACTTCAAGGAGCAAAAAATAACTCGTTTAAAAGAAATACGGGAGAAAATGGGACAATGGGTAGAAACTCTAAAAGAGGAAAGACAAAAATCCCTTAAAGAAATACAGGAAAATGTGGGTCAAGAGGTAGAAGCCCTTAAAGGGGAAACACAAAAATCTCTTAAAGAAATGTGGGAGAACACAGGTCAATAGGTAGAAGCCCTTAAAGAGGCAACACAAAAATCCTATAGGGAATTACTGGAGACATGGGTGAGCAGGCAGAAGCCCTTAAAGAAGAAACATAAAAATCCCTTAAAGAAACACTGGAGAACATGGGCCAAGAGGTAGAACTTAAAGAGGAAACACAAAAATCCCTTAAAGGATTTCAGGAAAAAATAAACAAACAAGTTAAAGAACTGAACAAAACTATCCAGGTTCTAAAAATGGAAGTAGAAACAATAAGGAAATCTCAAAGTGAGACATCTCTGGAGATAGAAAACCTAGGAGAGAATTCAGGAGTCATAGATACAAGCATTAAAAACAAAATACAAGAGATAGAAGAAAGCATCTCAGATGCTGAAGATTCCATAGAAAACATTCCATGACAAAAGTAAATTTACACAATATTTTTCCACAAATCCAACTCTATTAAGGATAATGGATGAAAAATACCAACAAAAGGTGTGAAAACACACACTAAATAAAGCAATAAAATAATCTTTCAAGGAACCCAAAAGAAAATAGCCACACAATCAGAATTTCACTTTTAACAAAGAAGATATCAGTAAGCAACAATAACTTTTCCTTAATATCACTTACCATCAATGGTCTCAATTCCCCAATAAAGAGGCATAGACTAACAGACTGGATACAAAAACAGAACCCAACATTTTGCTGTATACAAGAACCCCACCTCAGTGACAAAGGCAGTCACTACTTCAGAGTCAAAGGTTGGAAAACAGTTTTTCAAACAAATGGTCCCAAGAAACAAGCTAAAGTGGCCAATCCTGCATCAGATAAAATTGACTTTCAACCAAAAAAGATAAGGAGGGACACTTCATATTGGTCAAAGAAAAAGTCTACCAAGATGAACTCTCAATTCTGAACATCTATGCTCCAAATGCAAGAGCACCCACATTCATAAAAAGAAACTTTACTAAAGCACAAAGCACACATTGCACCCCACACGATAATAGTGCGAGACTTCAAAACCCCTCTCTCAACAATGGACAAATCATAGAAACAGAAACTAAACAGAGATACAGTGAAACTAACTGAAGTTATGAACAAAATGGATCTAACAGATATTTATAGAACATTCCACCCTAAAGCAAAAGAATATACCTTCTTCTGAGCACCACATGGTACCTTCTCCAAAATTGACCATATAATTGGTCACAAAACAGGACTCAAAAGATATTGAAATCTTGAAATAATTCCATGTAACTTATTAGATAACCAAGGCCTAAGGCTGACCTTACGTTCAAACAAAAACAATGGAAAACACACATACAAGTGGACTTTAAACAATGCTCTTCTTAATGACAGCTTTGTCAAGGAAGAAATAAAGAAATTAAAGACTTTTTAGAATTTAGTGAAAATGAAGGCACATCTTCCCAAAACTTATGGGAAACAATGAAAGCAGTGCTAAGAGGAAAACTGATAGCTTTGACTCCAAAAAGAAAGTGGAGAGAGTTTATACTAGCGCCTTGACTAGTATACCTGAAAGCTCTAGAACTAAAAGAAGCAAATACACCCATGAGGAGTAGACAGCAGGAAATAATAAATCTCAGGGCTGAAATCAACCATATAGAAACAAAAAGAACTATACAAAGATTCAAGAAAACCAGAAGCTGATTCTTAGAGAAAATCAACAAGATAGATAAACCCTTAGCCAGACTAACCTGAGGAACAGAGGCACTACCCAAATTAATAAAATCAGAAATTAATAGTATACATAACAACAGACACTGTAGAAATTCAAAAAATTGTCAGATCCTACAAGAGCTTATACTCAACAAAATTTGAAAATCTGGATGAAATGGACAACTTTCTAGATAGATACCTGTTGCTAATGTTAAAACAGGATCAGATAAACTATCTAAATAATCCCATAGGTCCTGAGGAATTAGAAGCAGTTGTTAATAGTCTCCCATTAGAAAAAAAAAAGACCAGATGGGTTTAGTGGGAAATTCTATCAGATCTTCAAAGAAGAGCTAATACCAAATACTCTTCAAACTATTTCATGAAATAAAATTCAAAAACACTACCCACTCATTCTGTGAAGCCACACTAATGCTTATACCTAAAACAAACAAAGACCAAACAAGGAAAGAGATCTTCAGACCAATCTCCCTTATGAACATGTATATAAAAATACTAAACAAAATTCTGGTCAACCAAATCCAAGAAAGCATCAAAATGGTAATTAACCACAATGAAGTAAGCTTCATCCCAGGGATGCAGGGATGGTTCAATATATGAAAATCCATCAAAGTAATCCACTACATAAACAAACTCAAGGAAAAAAAAAACTGCATGGTCATTTCATTAGATGTTGAAAATGCCTTTGACAGAATCCAGCATTCCTCCATGATAAAAGTTTTGGAGAGATCAGGAATCGAAGTCCCATACCTAACCTAGTGAAAGGAATATACTGCAAACAGGTAGTCAATATCAAACAAAATGGAGAGAAACTTGAAGCAATCCCACTAAAATTGGGGAACAGACAAAGTTTCCCACTCTCTCCCTATCTATTCATTATAGTACTTGAAATCCAGAGCACTCAGGCAACAAAAGGAGGCCAAAGGTATACAGATTGGAAAAGAAAAAATCAAAATATAACTATTTGCAGGTGATATGATAGTATACTTAAACAACTCCAAAACTTCCACTAGAGCAATTTTAAAGCTGATAAACATCTTCAGGAAACTGGATGGATATAGAATTAACTCAAACAAATCAGTAGTCTTCCTCTACTCGAAGGATAAACAAGCTGAGAAAGAAATTAGGGAAATGATACCCTTCACAATAGGCACAAATGCTATTATGTACCTTGGTGTGACTCTAACCAAGCAAGGGAAAAATCTGTATGACAAGACCTTCAAGCATCTGAAGAAAGAAATCCAAAAAGACCTCAGAACATGGAAAGATCTCCCATGCTCATGGGTTGGCAGGATTAATATAGTAAAAATGGCCATCTTGCTGAAAGCAATTTACAGATTCAATGCAATCCCCATCAAAATCCCAACTCAATTCTTCATAGATCTAGAAAGAGAAATTCTCAAATTCATCTTTAATAGAAAAAAAAAAAAAACACCCAGGATAACTGTTGAGTTCTGTAGCTATCTGCAGCTACCACAGACTGGTCCCTGCAAGAGAAACTTATGCAATGGATGGGAAAAGCAGCACAAAAGAATTGGGTCAAGGAGACTTGCCTTTCAAAATCACAATTTTAATAACTGTAACCCAATATATAGTCTGGAAGATTCCCTCTCCCCCCCCCATGAGGTGGAGTCTTGGGATCTTGCTTGCTCCAGACTCAGCAGGTGGTTGGCTCCTGAATGCTTCCATGGCTTCCAGGTGAGACTGGGTTGTTCTATACAGAACAAAAGGCCAGGAAATTCATGGGCTGAGCAGAGCAGAGGCTGAACTTCCTAGCTTGAATGCTGAACTGGGGGAAGGGACAGATAACAAAAACTCTTCTCCACTACAAAAGATCTCCTGTGTGAATCCCTATCCCTGACCTCAAGCTCTTCTACAGAGCAATAGTGATAAAATCTGTTTGTTATTGGCAAGGAGACGCGCAGGAAGATCAATGGAATTATAATTAAAGACCCAGAAAAGAACCCACACACCTATGGTCACTTGGTATTTGACAAAGGAGCTAAAAACATCCAGTAGAAAAAAGGCTGCATTTTTAAGAAATGGTGCTAGATCAACTGGAGGTCAGCATGCAGAAAAATGCAATTCTAACCATTCTTATCTCTTTGAACAAAGCTCAAGTCCAAGTGGATCAAGGTCCTATGCTTTAAACTAGACACACTGAAGCTTATAGAGGATAAAGTGGGGAAGATCCTTGAACACATGGGCACAGGGGAAAAATTTCTGATTTGAACACCAATGGCTAATGCTTTAAGAACAAGAAATGACAAATGGCTCCTCAGAAAACTGCAAAGCTTCTGTAAGACAAAGGACATGGTCAATAGGGCAAAAAGGCAACCAACAAATTGAGAAAAGATCTTTACCACTCCTACATCTGATAAATGGCTAATATTGAATGTATACAAAAAATTCAAGAAGTTAGACTCTGTAGATTCAAATAACCTTATTAAAAATGGGGTACAGAGCCTTTCCAGAATCAGGGTCCACTCCTTCCTTCTTCTTGGACATTTGATATGTGGATTGTGTCTTGGATACTCTAAGTTTCTAGGCTAATATCCGCTTATCAGTGAGTGCATACAATGTGTGTTCTTTTGAGACTGCGTTACCTCACTTAGGATGTTCTCCAGCTCTATCCATTTGTCTAAGAATTTCATGAATTCATTGTTTCTAATGGCTGAATAGTACTCCATTGTGTATATGTTCCACATTTTTTGTATCCATTCTTCCATCGCGGGACATCTCAGTGTAGCAGTGTAGGGGAATACCAGAACAGGGAAATGGGAAGGAGTGGATGGGGGGACAGGGGTAGGAAAGAGGGCTTATGGAGAGGATGTGAGGAATAGAGTAACCCTTCTCCATTGTTGGTGGTATTGCAAGCTGGTAAAACCACTCTGGAAATCAGTTTGGTGGTTCCTCAGAAAATTAGACATAGTACTACTTGAGGACCCAGCTATACAACTCCTGGGCATAAACCCAGAAGATGTTCTAACATGTAATAAGGACACATGCTCCACTATGTTCATAGTGGCCTTATTTATAATAGCCATAAGTTGGAAGGAACCCAGATGTCCTTCAAAGGAGGAATGGATACATAAATTGTGGTATATATATACAATGGAGTACTAGTCAGCTATTAAAAACAATGAATTCATGAAATTCTTAGACAAATGGATGGAACTAAAACATGTCACCCTGAGTGAGGTAACTCACTCACAAAAGAACACATATGGTATGCACTCACTGATAAGTGGATGTTAGAACAAAAGATCAAAATAAACCAGTTATAATTCACAGACCACAGGGAGCTCAAGAAGAAGGAGTACTGAAGCAGGGTTTGCTTTGTTTCCTCTGAGAAAGGGAACAAAATACTCACAGAAGAAATAATGGAGACAAAGTGGGGAGCAGAGACTGAAGTAAAGGCCACTCAGAGACTGCCCTACCTGGGGATTCATCCTATAAACAGTTACCAAACCCCAACAATATTATGGATAACAAGAAGTGCATTCTGAAAGGAGTCTGTTATGGTTGTCTCCAGGGCAGGGGTGGGGGGCAGCCAGAGTCTTACACATAGAGAGGCAGATGCTAGCAGCCAACCATTGGACTGAGTATGGAGTCCCCAATGGAGAAGTTGGAGGGCATACTGGAGAAGCTGAAGGGGTTTATAGCCCCATAGGAAGAACAAACATGTTGACTACCCCGATGCTCCAGAACTCCCAGAGACTAATCCATCAAACTAGGGGCTCACATGGTTCAAGGCAAAAGTGTGGCAGAGAAATGTCTTATCAGGCATCAGTAGAAAGAGAGGTCCTTGGTCCTGTGAAGGCTCAATGGATGCCCCAACAAAGGGAAATTGGGTGGGGGGAGGTGGAAATAGGTTGTATGGAGGGGCATATATTTGGAGGCAAGTGGTGGGAGGAGGGGTTGTGAGTTTTCAGGGAGTGTGGAAACTGGGAAAGGTTTTAGCATTTGAAATATAAAGGAAGATCATATTCAATAAAAAGAAAACAGAAAAGTAAGTAAGATTAGTACAGTATGTTAGCTGCAGTGTAACAAACAACACACTTGGTAAATATTTTTAAAATGTACAGTTTCAGTCATATCACTTATCATTACAAATTCATAACTAAAAAATTTTTAGATCAGTTGACTAAAAGTTTGTTTGTCATTGATTACCATAATTAGGAATTTTATTTTATACTGTCTTTGAGAGATCCTTTCTAATTGTAATTTTTCTTTTATTTCTAATTTCCATTTCTAATTCTGAAAATAGAATTTTTTCATACAAAATATTATGATTATGTCTTCCCCTGCTTCTACTTCACCCAGTTCCTCTCTACCCTCTCCCCCAATCAGATGTACTTTCTTTCTATCTGTTTAAAACAGAAATGGTATCTAAAAATAATAAAAATTATTTTAGGCTGCCATCTTGCCTCGGGTCACTGCAGGCAGCTGGCAGCTGGGGCCAGGTGCATAGACAGAATCCTCGCCTAACATTGACTACCCTGTCAGGCTCTTGCCTGCACCCAAAGCCAGAGCAGCTGAGCAGGAGTTCTGTGCACCACCAGCTCAGCTGCTGTTAGAGACCACTGGGGGCCAGCCAGCTAGGCTTGCAGTGAGGCTGCCATCTTGCCTCGGGTCACTGCAGACTGCTGGCAGCTGGGGCCAGGTGCATAGACAGAGTCCTCACCTAACATCGACTACCCAGCCACCATCTTGGAGCTGGTGACCTCAACAGGTCACCCTAGAAAACCAACAGAGGAGCTCAGGTCACCATAAAGATCTAACAGATGAGCCCAGATCAGTGGAAAAAAAGATCTGATTCTGAAGAGCTGGCAACTAGGCAGGCCAGGAGGAGACATCAGGAGGCCAATTGCATGACGAGCAGCGAGCCAGGGGAAGACTTGGGTCTGGCCCAAGAGAGCTGAGGAGGTAATTTGGAGCCCAGTGGCAGAAACCTTCCGGTCTCCACCTCAGGAGCACAGATGCCCTCTATGACAGCAGCGCCAAATGCCAACCAGTAACAACAAGACCAACTAACTCCAAAGATAAACAAATGGCAAAAGGCAAACATAGGAATGTTACTAACAGAAATCAAGGCAATATGGCAGCATCTGAACCCAATTCGTCAACCACAGCAAGTCCTGGATACCACAACATACCAGAAAAATAAGAGTTGGATTTAAAAGCACTGGTCATGATGATGACAGAGTAACACAAAAAAAGATATAAACAAATCTCTTAAAGAAATGCAGGGAAACATGAATAGGGTAGAAGCCCTTACAATGCAAATCACTTAAAGAATTCCAGGAGAATATGGATCAACAGACAGAAGCCAATAAAGAAGAAATGAAAATAAATCACTTAAAGAAATGGAGGAGAAATTGAGTCAACAGGCTGAAGTCATGAAAGAGGAAACACAAAAATCTCTTAAAGAATTGCAGGAAAACACAAACAAACAAGTGAAGGAACTGAGCAAAACCATACAAAATCTGAACGCAGAGGTAGAAACAACTAAGAAATCACAAAGGGAGACAACTTTGGAGATAGAAAACCTTGTGAAGAAATCAGGGGTTGTAGATGCAAATATAAACAACAGAATACAAGAGATAGAAATAAGAATCTCAGGTGCTAAAGATACCATAGTAACCATTGACTCCACAGTCAAAGAAAATGCAAAATGTAAAAGGCTTGCAACCCAAAACATCCAGGAAATCCAGGCCACAATGAGAAGACCAAACCTAAGGATTATAGGGATAGATGAGAGTGAAGATCTACACTTTAAAGGTCCAGCAAATATCTTCAACAAAATTATGGGAGAAAACTTACCTAACCTAAAGAGAGAGAAGCCCATGAATATACAAGAAGCTTACAGAACTCCAAACAGACTGGACCAGAACAGAAATACCTCCTGTCACATAATAATCAAAACCGCAAATGTACTAAACAAAGAATATTAAAGGCTGTAAGAGAAAAAGGCCAAGTAACATATAAAGAAGACCTATCAGAATCACACCAGATTTCTGACCAGAGACCATTAAAGCTAGAAAGATCCTGGGCAGACCTCATGCACACTCTAAGAGAATACAATGTCATCCAAGACTACTACACCCAGCAAAACTCTCAATCACCATAGATGGAGAAATCAAAATATTCCATGACAAGACCAAATTTACACAATATCGTTCCACTAACCTAGGTCTACAAAGGATAATAGGAGGAAAACTCCAATACAAGGAAGGAAACTACATCCAGGAAAAAGCAAGATAGTAACCTTCTTCCATCAAACTCAAAAGAAGATAACCACTCAAAAACAAAAAATAACATCAAAAATGACAGGAAGAAATAATCACTATTCCTTAATATCTCTTAACATCTTAACATTGGACTCAATTCCCCAATAAAAAGACATAGACTAACAGACTGGATAGGGAAACAGGACCCTACATTTGCTGCATACAGGAACACACCTCAAGGTCAAAGACAAATACTACCTTAGAGTAAAAGGCCGGAAGACAATTTTACAAGCAAATGGCCTCAGGAAGTGAGTTGGAATACCCATTCTAATATCAGATAAAATTGACTTTCAACCTAAAGTCATCAAAAGAGACACAGAAGGTCACTTCTTGCTGCTAAAAGGAAAAATCCACCAAGAAGAACTCAATTATAAACATCTATGCTCCAAATGCAAGGGCACCCTCATTTTTAAAAGAAACTTTGCTAAAGCACAAAGCACACAGTGCATCAAACACAATAATTGTGGGGGACCTCAACACTCCACTATCCTCAATGGACTGATCAGGAAAACAGAAACTAAACAGGGATGCAGGGAAAATCATTGAAACTTTGGACCAATTGGATTTAACAGATATATATATATATATAGAACATTTCATCCTAAAGCAAAAGACTATACCTTTTTCTCAGCACCTCATGGTACCTTCTCCAAAATAGACCATATAATTGGTCATAAGACAGACCTCAACTAATATAAGAAGATCGAACTAATCCCATGCCTCCTATAGGATCACAATGGAGTAAGAGTGGTCTTCAATAGCAACAAAAACAACAGAAAATCATCATACACATGGAGGTTGAACAATATTTTACTTACCTTAATCAAGGAAGAAATAAAGAAAGAAATTAAAGACTTTTTAGAATTTAATGAAATGAAGGCACAGCATACAGAAATCTATGGAACACAATGAAAGCAGGGCTAAGAGGAAAACTCATAGCCCTGAGTGCCTCCAAAAAGAAACATGAGAGAGCATATACTAGCAACTTAACTGCACACCTGAAATCTTTGGAATAAAAAGAAGCTATTTCATCCAGGAGGAGAAGATAGGAAATCATCAAACTCAGGGCTGAAATCAATCAAGTTGAAACAAAGAGAACTATACAAAGAATCAACAAAACCAGGAGCTGGTTCTTCGAGAAAATCAACAAGATAGATTAAACCCTTAGCTAGACTTACCAAAGTGCACAGAGACAGTATTCAAATTAACCAAATTAGAAATGAAAAGGGAGATGTAACAACAGAAACTGAGGAAATTCACAAAATCTTCAGATTTTACTACAAAAGCCTATACTCAACACAACTGGAAAATCTGGAGAAAATGGACAATTTCCTAGACAGTTACCAAATACCAAAATTAAATCAGGATCAAACAGATTGTCTAAACAGTCCCATAACCCCAAAGAAATAGAATGGGTCATAGAAAGTATTCCAACCAAAAAAAGCACAGGACCAGATGGTTTTAGTGCAGAATTCTATCAGGCCTTCAACCAAGACCTAATACCAATACTCTTCAAACTATTCCACAAAACAGAAACAGAAGGAACACTACCAAACTCATTCTACAAAGCCACAATTATCTTAATACCAAAACTACACAAAGATCCAACTAAAAAGAGAACTTCAGAGCAATCTCCCTTATGAACATTGATGCAAAAATACTCAATAAAATTCTTGCCAACTGAATCCAAGAACACTGTTTTTCTCAGGTTTTAGCACCAAATGAGGTTATAAAAGAGAGAAGAGGTATTGGGGAATGTGGCACGGTGGTCTGGGGAAAGGGCGGTGCCTAGGCAGGCCCAGGCCAAGGCACCTCTTCCCATCTGAGGGACAACACACACGAAGACATGGTATAGAATAGAGTTTATTCAGGGAAGAGGATGGGAGTTAATGGTATTGTGGAGGCAGAGAGAGGCAGAGAGAGAGAGAGAGAGAGAGAGAGAGAGAGAGAGAGAGAGAAGAGAAGAGAAGAGAAGAGAAGAGAAGAGAAGAGAAGAGAAGAGAAGAGAAGAGAAGAGAAGAGAAGAGAAGAGAAGTAGAGAGGAGTGGAGGCCGGCCCTGACCACATGTAGAGTGGGGGGATGGGAGGAGAGCCCAAGAGGGGCAGAGTGTTGAGAGTGCAGAGAGGTAAGAGCCCAGGAGCAATGAGAGAGTGAGAGGAGGGGCAGACAGCCCCTTTTATAATGGGCCAGGCCTATGGGGTGGAGCATACCTGGCTATTGCCAGGTAACTGGGGGTGGAGATTGGACAAAGTACCAACATACCCCAGTATTTGTTTAATTAAAAAATAAAAAATTAAAAAAGATGATGGCGAAGCAGATATAGGGTTGTCGTTGTGACATCTGGCTGCTTCATGCTGACATTGATGGCGAAGTGTCTCTGGGGAAGCTAGAGACAGCGATATGGGGGATGTTTTTCCAGTCTCAGGAGAATAGGCTGCTTTCTTGTTGTCCAGGGTCTGTGGAGTCATCTGAGCATAGGTCAGAACAGGTCCAGTAGAAGCTATTTGTGTCTAGAGAAGCTGAGGAGATTGGATCATCTGAAGGTTGCTTCTCTGGAACTGTCCTGGATGTGGCAAGGGCCTGGATGTGGCAAGGGCGTGGACTTGAAGAGACATTGAAACACATTAACTACATTTGGGAGAAAGGAAAAAAATCCTTTAGATGTACAATTGAAACCCAGAGGAATCACGCCCTTTGGATTAGGTAGTAGGTAGGAACTTGGGCAGATGTACTTATCTGGATGGAGGCTATTTGGTCCACGAGCAGTAGATAGACCTGGGTAGGTTTCCTGTAGGTAATAAGTTTATTAATGAGATAACAACATGAGTTAAACACATGAACAGTCTTTAAGATGAGCCTTTTGTGGAGGAGAAGGAATAGGATTAAAAGTTGGATCTTATAGTGTAATATTTATTATTCGAGTTAGGCAAATCTATAGGAACTCAGATGTTAGGACAGTGACAGAGCAAGAAGACAAAATATTAAGTATTTAATAGAAATAGAGTTTAGGTAAGGAGATAACTGTCTAGCTGTCAGTTTACTCAGAAGTCTGAGGAATAAACAATAACTTAGTAGTTATATTATTAAAAGGTGACAGATTCCAGTAGCCAGCATTTCTTTGTGGTCTCTGGTCTCCACGGTGGCTTTGGCAGTCAATCTGGCTTTCAAGCACAGAAGATGCAGGGCTTTTTCTCTGTGGAATGGGATACCCATGACATGAAAAATGGCTTACCTTTGTTTAGCTAAGTCATTTGACTCAAGGTATCCAGTCTTGTCCACTGTATTCTTTCTCAGGCAGTATCTGGTAGCCTTGTCCACATCTTTCTTCTGAGACCTCATGGGAGAAACTGTCAGGCCTTTGGGAGTTCTGTCTGTCTTAAGCTTAATAACAAACTTCTGACAAGATTGAGCACAAGATAGGAGAGCAATAGTCAAGAGAGGATAGGAATGAGAATCTTAAGTAGCTTTGACAGGTTGCATAGGTAGATGAAAGTATGTTGCTTTATTAGTAAAGAGGTTAGGATCAGAGTAGGAATGCTGGCAGCAATGGATTAAACAGTGGTGACAGAAAATGAGATTGTCTATTTAGATTTAGGCTTTATGCAGGCTATTGAGCACACAGGCTATGAGAATGAACAAGGATAGGTAGTAGGAACACGGATAGGTGAGGCTTAGGTCCTTTATCATTTACCAGACTGTTAGTTTATGGTCAAAGACAAATAATTGCCCATTGGGAGGTTGGGAAAATTGCTAAATATAATTCCAGTGTCCTGGAAGAACATTAGCAACACTGTACAGCCAAGCTAAAGGCTCAGGCCGTCACGAAAGTCTTTAGGGACTAAGACATTCCCGGAATATTGGAAGAAGTGCCCAGAACTGGTCCAGGATTTTTGGCAGCTGCAAATCTAAGGGAGATTCCGAGTCACTTTTGAGTGAGGGGGCACCAAAGGGATTAGTTGTCCTGTAGACTAGGTATGACAAGTAAGCCTTAGTTCTAAAGAAGCTGGCCAAACGTCATTTGAAGGCTAAGGCATGGGAAATTGGAAATCTGAGACAAGTAAGTGATGGGATGGCCACACAATGACGGAGTTACAGGCATCTGCAGGAACAGGCACCTGCCCGCAGGAGCAGCAGCGTAAGCAGCAGCAGCTAGTGGTGTGGCTCTGACTTGCCACGCTGCAGTGCCTGTAGGATTTAGTATCACAAGCAGCCATAGTGAAGATGAGCTGGGTGTGGCAGGCATGACAGGAGAGACTTATGCTGTGACCTGCAGCCTGCAACTGCAAGACTGTGCGTGGCGGAAGTTGTAGCCCAAGGTGGGCAGAATAAGGAAATACCAGAGACTCTTGTTTCGTATCATAGCAACGAAGCACTGGCGCAGCTCAACACTGCTCAGTTGCTGAGCTCAGGACTTGGAGGTTGGGGACCAGGAGATAGACACAGAATTGGAATTAGGGCAGCATGTGGGCTCATAAGTTGCCCCTGAGGGTAGGAGAACTAGTTGAGGGAGGAAGGATGCTTCAGGCCATGCTCACAAGCAGTGAGATTGTCCTGGAGGGTAGAATAGCAAGGAGAGGAAGGATCAGGGCTCAGGGCTTAGTGGACCATTTTGTATCAGTGGCATAGGTCACTGCCATTGGCAGCTGTCCAGCGGGAATGAAACCATTGCGAAAGTACAAACAGAATGGGGGAACTAGGAGGGGAAGCAAGCAGAATGGGGGAACTAGGAGGGGAAGGAAGAATGCTTCAGGCAAACAGCTGTTTGCAGATAAGGGAAGGGGAAAGAATTATAGATTCTCCCGACAATGTAGCCACTGCAGCATTAGGGGACTTACCAGTTGTGACTTAAATGGCAAAGCCTGCTTGTGAACCCCGCAGTTTCTCCATCCAAGTCTTGGCACCAAATGATGGTTTAATGTTGTTCCCAGGATTCTGCACCAAATGATGGGTTATAAAAAAGAGAAAGGGTATTAGGCAGTGTGGCATGGCTGTGTGGGAGAAGGGGGTGCTTAGGCAGGCCCAGGCCCAGGTACCTCTTCCCCCTGAGGGATCACTCACACAGAGACATGGTATAGAATAGAGTTTATTCAGTAAAGAGGATGGGAGTCAATGGTATAGTGGAGGCAGAGAGAGGCAGAGAGAGAGAGAGAGAGAGAGAGAGAGAGAGAGAGAGAGAGAGAGAAAAGAAGAAGAAGAAGAAGAAGAAGAAGAAGAAGAAGAAGAAGAAGAAGAAGTAGAGAGGAGTAGAGGGTGGCCCTGACCACATGGAGAGAGGGGGGAGGGGAGGAGAGCCCAAGAGGGGCAGAGAGGTGAGAGTACACTGAGGTAAGAGCAAGGATAGAGCAATGAGAGAGAGAGAGGGGGGGAGGAGGGGCAGGCAGCCCCTTTTAGAGTGGGCCAGGTCTATGGGATGGGTCATACTTGGCTATTGCCAGGTAACTGTGGGGTGGAGCATGGACAGAGTAACAACAACCATGATCAAGTTGGCTTCATCCCAGGGATGCAGGGATGTTTCAATATATTGAAATCCTTCAACGTAATCCACTATATAAAAAACTCAAAGAAAATAACCACATAGACATCTCATTGGATGCTGAAAAAGCATTTGACAAAATTCAGCATCCTTTCATGCTAAAAGTCTTGGAAAGAACAGGAATTCAAGGTCCATACCTAAACATAGTAAAAGCAATTAACAGCAGACCAATAGCCAACATCAACTTAAACAGAGAGAAACTTGAAGCAAGCCCACTGAAATCAGGGACTAGACAAGGCTGCCCCCTCTCACCATATCTTTTCAATATACTACTTGAGTTACTAGCTAGAGCAATTCGACAATATAAGGAAGTCAAATGGATACAAATTGGAAAGGAAGAAGTCAAGCTATCACTATTCGCAGATGATATGATAGTACATTTAAGTGACCCAAAAAACTCCCCCAGAGAACTCCTACTACTGATAAACAATTTCAGAAAAGTGGCTGGTTATAAAATCAACTCAAGCAAATCCGTAGCCTTCCTACACTCAATGGTTAGCAGACTGAGAGGGAAATTAGGGAAATGGCACCCTTCACAATAGGCACAAACAA
Source organism: Apodemus agrarius (assembly GCA_964023405.1). Lineage (NCBI taxonomy): Eukaryota > Metazoa > Chordata > Mammalia > Rodentia > Muridae > Apodemus > Apodemus agrarius. The sequence goes on from OZ030007.1 coordinate 123,651,116, forward strand.
TATAAAGTATCTTGGTGTGACTCTAACCAAACAAGTGAAAGATTTATATGACAAAAACTTCAGGTCTCTGAAGAAGGAAATGGAAGAAGACCTCAGAAATTGGGAAAATCTTCCATGCTCATGGGTTGGCAGGATTAATATAGTTAAAAATGGCAATCTTGCAAGATTCAATGCAATCCCCATCAAAATCCCAACTCATTTCTTCATAGCGTTAGAAAGAGCAATTCTCAAATTCATCTGGAAGAACAAAAAACCCAGGATAACTAAACCTATCATCAATGGTAAAATACTTCTGGGGGAGTCAGTATCCAGGCCTCAAGCAATACTACAGAGCAGTAGTGTTAAAACCTGCATGGTATTGGTTCAGGGCCAGGGAGGTGGATCAATGGAATAGGACTGAAATCCCGGAATTGAATCTACACATTTATGGCCAATTTATCTTTGACAAAGGAGTTGAAAACATCCAGTGGACAAAAGATAGCCTTTCAACAAATGGAGCTGGCTCAACTGGAGGTCAACATGCAGAAGAATGAGAATTGATCCACTCTTATCTCCTTGTACTAAGCTCAACTCCAAGTTGATGAAGGACCTCCACATAAAACCAGACACATTAAAATTAATAGAAAAGAAACTGGGGAAGATCCTTGAGGGAATTGACTCAGGGGGAAAGTTCCTGAAAAGAACACCAATTGCTTATGCTCTAAGATCAAGAATAGACAAATGGGACCTCATAAAATTACAATGATTCTGTAAGGCAAAAGACACTGTCAAAAGGACAAATCAGCAACTAACAAATTGGGAAAAGATCTTCACCAACCCTACATCTGACAGAGGGCTAAAATCCAATGTATACAAAGAACTCAACAAGTTAGACCCCAGAAAACCAAATAACCCTATCAAAAAATGGGTACAGAGCTAAACAAAGATTTTCACCTGAAGAAATTCGGGTGACTGAGAAACACCTTAAAAATCATTAATCATTAGAGAAATGCAAATCAAAACAACCCTGAGATTTCACCTCACACCACTCAGAACAGCTAAGATTTGAAACTCAGGAAACAGCAGGTGTTGGCAAGGATGTGGAGAAAGAGGCACACTTCTCCACTGCTGGTGGGAGTGCAAACTGGTACAACCACTCTGGAAATCAGTCTGGCAGTTCCTCAGAAAACTGGACAGGATACTTCCAGAGGACCCAGCCATACCACTCCTGGGAATATACCCAGAAGATTCCCCAGCATGCAATAAGGATACATGCTCCACTATATTCATAGCAGCCTTATTTATAATAGCCAGAAGCTGGAAAGATCCCAGATGTCCCTCAACAGAAGAATGGATGCAAAAAATGTGGTATCTATACACAATGGGGTACTATTCAGCCATTAGAAATAATGAATGCATGAAATTCTTAGAGAAATGGATGGAGTTGGAGAACATCATACTTGAGGTAACTCAGTCTCAAAAAAAATAACCATGGTATGCACTCACTGATAAGTGGATATTAGCCTAGAATCTTGGGACACCAAGACAGAATCCACATACCAAATGATGTCCAAGAAGAAGGAAGGAGTATACCCTGGTTCTGGAAAGGCTCAAAGGATCAGTGTAGTGGAATACCAGAACAGGGAAGTGGGAAGGGGTAGATGGGCGAACATGGGGAGGGAAAAGGGCATGTGGGACCTTTGGGGGCAGGGAACCAGTAAAAGGGAAATAAAATGTAAATATAATATTCATCCAATTAAAAATATAAAAAATATTTTAAAATTTTAAAAACTCATACTAGTAGAAAGCAAATCAGAATATGACAAAACTACCAAACAATAATAAAAGTCAAAGAAAAAGAACTAAAATAAACACAGATGCATGCGCGCATGCACACACACACACACACACACACACACACACATCTCATAAAATCCTAAATCAAAAGCCGTAATATATCCAAAGACTCTGTAAGGTAGAAAGAAAAAAAAATTGCCCTGCCAACATTTATGACACAAGACCTTCCAAAAATGCAGTTGAGTTTGTTTTATGTTGGCCATCTGTTTCTAGGCAAGCTGCCTACTCTTAAGACTAATTTGTTTTCCCAATGAGACTTTGGAGAGAAATATTTTTTCCTGTGGAAGCAGCTATTGATTGGAGATAGGATCTGTGATAGAGGTGGGGACATGTGTTCTCTTCTTCACTAGGCCCCTTCTGGTACAGTTCCATGAGCACCATATGTAGGGTACCACCTCTCTGAGAGTTCACACGTTCACCAGCTCTTCTGTATCTAGAAAAGTCTGAATCCCTGGTGTGCTCCATCCCTTAATGTCTCTTACACTTTTTCTTTTCATCTCCTATTCTGAAGTATTCAATGAGCACTGAAGGAATGTATTGGATGTAGACATCACTTTTAGTGCTGTGTTCCAAGGTCTTTGACCAGCTAATGTCTGGCTGAGTGTCTCTGTGTTTGTCCACATCTGCTGCTGGAGGAAGCTTCTCTTATGATGACTGAGCAAGGCACAAATATGTAAATATGGCAGAAAGGCACTAGGAGTCATTGTATTGCTATGTTTCCAAGAGAAGTATTTGGTTTTCCCCTAGGTCCCTGGCCTATCACTCGATAGTATCTCAGGAGAGATTATTTAGAATTTGAGTAGATGAAATTTTAGTACAGGTAAATCAAGATAATTTTTTAATATTGTTTCTCAAGCTTAAGACAATTTTACATGCATTTCCCATGACTGTAGCCTAGCACTCCAGAATATATTACTTTTGTGTGCTTTATATCTACTATAAGTACAGAATGTCTTAGAAGTACAGATACAAGGATCTCTGCTACAACATTTAATTAGAAAAATTAGAAGGGATAAAAATATTTTTAAAGATTGATTTATTTATTTTGTGTCTTTGAGTTCACTCTCACTGTCTTCAGACACACCAGAAGAGGGCATCAGATCCCATTATAGATGGTCATGAGCCACCATGTGATCACTGGGAATTGAACTCAGGGCCTCTGGAAGAGCAGTCAGTGCTCTTAACTATTGAGCCATTTCTCCAGTCCTGAGAAAAATATTTTGAAAAAAACGTATTATTTCTCAGAGGAAAAAATATCTAACTTTCACTATGACCAGTAACCTATGTTCCAAAAGCTATTGTGTGGTAGATTTGTTCCTTGTGTAAAATCAATCCATCTGAGAATGACAGCCAAATCACAGTTTTCCAAAATCTCCATTCTGATTTATTGGATCACACTCTTTACCAGTATGCCCATATTCACAGGCATATGTCCACACACAAACACATTAAATGAGATGTAACAAAGAAATAGATAAGACAGAAGATTCAGGTGTACACTCTATATATTAAAAAAGGATTGTAGTTCATTAAGTTTTGGCATAGGTTTGAAAAATGAGTCTGTGTCATATTAAAACATGATTCAGAAAGTAAAATTAGCATTTATTGGATATACCAAGAATGGGAGTGGAATTTAAAGAAGGAGTTAGTCAGTGTTGATTTGAAATGAAGTACCAGTTGTGATAGTTACACTGGAGTTATGAGTAGTTCAATGCAACTAAGTGAAGTGTTTATATATGCCTGGGAATATTATTTAAATTATGTTCATATAGTGAGAAAAACCCTCCTTCAGCAAGGTAGCATCCTCTCTTGCACCTGGGTATTTTATGGAATAAAAGGAGAAGGTCAACTTAAACTCACATTAGTGATCCCTATTTCCTGACTGCAGATAAAATGTGCTCAGCCACCTCCTTCTCCTATTCCCATGACTCCCCACAGTGATGAAAGACTGCCCTCAAACTTTACACAAAACTAAACCTTTCTGCTTCTAAATACTGTGTCAGGGTGTTTTTCTACAGTAAAAGTGAAATATCTAAGGCTATTTGTTTTAAACTTTTACTCTTTATACTTTTTATTTATGTTTCAATTTATTTCATGAGCATGGGTGTTTTGCTTGCCTTTATGTCTATGAACTATGCACAAGCAAAGGCCTTGGATGCCAGAGAAAAACATTGGTTCTGCTTAGTCAAGAGTTACTAATCATTTTGTGACATCTTGTGAGTGCACATCATCCAATCTGGAGCATACCCTGATCCTCTGAAAGAGCAACCAGTGTTCTTAGCCACAAATCTATTCACTCTCTCTTCCTCCCTCCCTCCCTTCTCCCATGTGTGTGTGTGTGTGTGTGTGTGTGTGTGTGTGTGTGTTTACTAATGCCTCAGCAGTCTAAGAGGTTAAACAAACATTCAGGGGTCAGACTTTTGCTTTTGTCATGTAGGTTCCAGTGATTGAACTCATATCACTAGGCTTCATGGCAAATATTTTCAATGTGCTGAGGGATTTTATTAGTCCCTGCAAGACCTGTACTTGACCCATCCTTAACAAATATGCTAGCTTCTCTAAAGTTCCATCCCAATCACGCAGTGCAAGTATGAACTTTACTAATTTCATTTTTTTCTTACTGAATGTCCCATATTAGCTGCTTGTTCTCTAGCAGCTTTGAATAATCTAACCTTGTATTTCCCTACTCTGGTATGAAATAAATGGTTTCTTCCTGAGCAGAGATGATAATTATTTTGGTGATACTGAAGGAGATAAAATCAAATAAGCTTTTTTCTTAGGTCTCTAAACATGTCCATTAGAAATTAATGTCACTCTTAATAATGGAAAATCATGCAACATCAACTGATCTGTTAAAAACTGAGAACAAATTCCCCCAGTATAGTACTAATTGACTAAAATCTAGGGAATTTAAAGTATTATTTCATATAATATTCATTATTTCCCAAAGCCCTATCAATAAAATTGTTTGTATATTCTGTGCTAAAAGTTAAAAGCAATATAAATATGTACGTGTGCACAAATGTGAGTGCATGTGCATGCACATAGATCTGAGTCCCTCTGGAGGTCAGGAAGAGGGGCTGAATCCAGTGAAGACAGACATGCTGTTGGTTTTTGAGCCATCACCCTGGTACTTGAATTGAACGCAGGGCCACTGGAAGAACAACATGTCTGGACTCATCTCTTCTGTGCACCTCTGCTAAGAATACCCTTAGGAGATCCAGGTCATTTTTTTTTCCATTATATAGTGAAAGCATCCTGTATTTACCAGGTACTGATTGCTTCCCTTCCACATCTCAGAAAACATAATCACAGGAATTTGTCCTGCATAGACCAAGTGTAACATTCCAGAAAACACAGCAACAATCTTCACAGTGGCTTTTGTTCCTTCTTAATTAATCCATAACTTCAGCCCAGCCTTCTGAGAAGTTTAAGCTTGTTTAAGCAAAGGTCAAGAAAAGGGAATGTCTGTAATATAGAAAGGACTAATAAATCAAATTTTAGTTATGTTTATTATTGTTATTTTATTAAATCTTATTATTTCAAAGCAAACTATTACTTGTGCTGGTATGGTTGTAGGTTTATAGTCAGTAACCTTATCTTTTAGGTTGAAGTATCTTTGTATTTCGTTACTATGTACTTTGTCAAATCCTTTAAATAATGCCAAATTTGTAGAAGAAAATAAATTGAATTACAAAGTGTGTGAAACCACTTAATATACTACCACTAATTTATAATTTCTTTCTGTTTAGCCTCAATTTCTACATCCTTAAAAGCTTTCAATAGTACAATTGAGGATGAAAATCAACAGGGAAATGGGGGTGACTGGGGAATGGGCAGAGGGAAGAGGACTTATGGGACAAATGGTGAGGGGGGATCTGGGAAAGTGGAAAGCTTTTGGAATGTAAACAAAAATATAGAAAATTTTAAAATTAGAAAAAAGAAAATGTCTATATGCTCTTTTTTAAATTATAAAAGAAAATTTAAGGTATTTTGAATGCAATCACTGTTTTAAATTCATAGTACTGCAGCTCAGGTTTCAGCTCACCACACTGTTGGACTTAGGTCCTAAAGTAACCACATGATGTTGTGTGGATGCTAAGATGCACATGCAAAGATCGGAGTTTGGAGCACTATCACTCCAAACAGTTTTGTGGATCTTAATTTTATAAGGTATTTACATTTCCTATAATAGCATTGCTATTATAGTCCAATATATATAGTCCAAAGAGTATAGTCCAAAACTATAGTCCAAAATGAGCCCTCATTATCATTTCTTTTGGTGTCAAATTGTTCATAATGGTAACTTATATATGTAAGAAACCTTCTAGTGGATCATAATTCCACCAATCATATTGTTTCTTGATATGGGTGAAAACATACTAATGGTGAAAACAAAGTGAAAAATAAGATAAAAAATTGTAGAATAAACAATTTAAAATTCCTTTCTCTCTCTCTCTTTTTCTCTCTCTCTCTCTCTTTTTCTTTCTCTCTCTCTTTGTCTCTCACTCTCTCTCACACACACAAATGCACACACATACACATTCATACACACACATGTGTACACACACACTCAGGTAATACACACATGTATGCACACACGGACACTCAGGAAGGGAAAGGCACACATAGCCCAAGAAGTTAGCATAGCCACCAATACATAGATTTTTAACATACATGATGTGGTAGCAAATCCATTTTGAATAAGATTTTAATAAAAAAAATCACTTAATGTATACTGAGTATTTTCCTATGTGGACTCTAGGCATCACATACATCACTATCTCAAGAGGCCAGGAAAGGGCATCAGAGTGCTGGATCTGTAGTTGCAGAAAGCCATCACAATGGTGCTTGGATCTGAACTCAAGCCATGCAAGAGCATACAGTGATCTTAAACACAGACATTTTTCTAGTTCATGTATTTTCTTTTATTATACATTTCTTTTCATTTTTTCATTTGTTTTTTGTTTGGGGATTTTAAAGCGGATTTTACATATGTTGAAACTATACACAGCTTGTTTCAGCTACTGCTCTAATGTATTGTATGTTGGAAATGTTAACAAGATGAACCATTCATTTATTTCCTGAGGCAGAGATAAACCATTCTCAGATGTCTGCAAGCATCCACAGAGCTCCCTGCATGAGCAATGGTGTGATTACTTCAAAAGTTCTGTTGAGGAATGTGTAAGCCAAGACAGTTCTCTCAGCAGGCCCAGACTGTGGTGTACAGACTGTGGAGTACAGGCACATTCTGGTGTTATTCATCAGCAAGCTCTGCACCCAAATTTGCCACAGCAGCCCGTCTGCTACTCTACATTTAAGAGAATATCAAATAAAGTCCATATGCATATTTAAATATTTAAGGTTCTGTTTGCTACTAATTCCCCTTATGGTATTACAGATGCTTGGATTTTATGAAGATCAGAATAGTATTCTAACTTCAACTGACATTTTGTCTCTTTTAAGTACAAAATAATCTACCCAAGTATTAATGTTGGATTACTGGAGTAGAATATTATATCATATTGAGGACAGTGTGCTTGATTTTAAGATAACAGTGGATACGTTCATGAAAAAATATATATACCTTATTGTTTATGTTAAAAGTAACAATGAAACATAAATGTCTACATACAGAAAAATTATCTTTTATTAGCAATAGAATATTGTATGACTTTTCATATATGTTATTAGAAATTCAATATAAATGCAAATTTACAACAAATAATAGATTTTTATAAAATTTCTAAATGAGTTCTGTTTTCTCTAATTATTCAATGTTCAGCATCATAATTGTGATATGATTATTTTTATATAACCTGGGAGTTGTTTCTAGAGATTGTCACCATCAATTAATGTGTAGGTCTGATAATTTTCTTAACAAATTCATAAAATATTGCATTTACATTAATCTATTGATATATTTAAGTGCTACGCATCTATCATTTAAGAGATTTTAAACATATTACTGTGTTTTTCATGAAAATAAGAAACAAGATGTAACTGAGGACATTTTTCTTTATTCCTTGCCTGGTATGGCTGTCCCCTGAGAGGCTCTGCCAGAGACTGACCAATACAGATTTGGATTCTCACAGCCAACCATTGGACTGAGCATGGGACCACAATGGAGGAGATAGGGGAAGGACTGAAGGAGCTGAAGGTGTTTTAACACCATAGAAGAAAAATGATATCAAACAACCAGTCCCTACCCCTCCCCAGAAGCTCCAAGGGACTTAACCACCAAACAAAGAGTGCGCATGGAGGGACCTGTGGCTCCATTTGCTTATATGGTAGAGGATTGCCTTATCTGTCATCAGTGGGAGAGGAGGCCCCTGGTCCTGTGGAGACTTGATGTCCCAGCATAGGGAAATGCTAGGATGGTGAGGTAGGAGTAGTTGCGTGGATGGGGAAGCTCTCTCATTGAAGCAAGAGGAAGGGGTATGGAATAGGGGGTTTGCAGAGGGGAAACTGTGAAGGGCATAGCATTTGAAGTACAAATACATAAAATAACCAATAAAAAAACTAAAAACAAAAAAACAAAGGTGATACAATATGATAAAAAATATAACCCTTTGTAGTTTGGTGAACAGAGGTGTTAGTCATGTAGCAGAGATAATAATAGTGCCCTAAAAGTAATGAAAACTCTAGAAGATATCAAGTTAAGAAAAAGAAATACTGACTTGTTTGCTTTTCATTCAAATATTTTTATTTAAGTAATTTGTAGCCTTTGTATTATAAATTATAAAATATAAAATGCAATTGCTCAATTGTTATTTATTCATAATTAAACTTACAATACACTTGTCTACATAAGTTTACATGTAGATTACACATGAAAATTTGAAAATGTAACTGTTCATTTTGCAAAAGTTGGAACAACAGTTTTAATAATTATTGACTTCAGTTTTGGTTTTACTTTTCTTCTTTTAAATCAAGATTAAAAGTTTAAATTCCCTCCCTACAATGCTTGAAACCTCAGGTCATGTGGTTCATTTTTCTCATTTAAAGGTGTGAATATAAGCACTCCACATGGCTTAGCCTTTCTTAGAATCTTGACACCACTCTCAGAAATCTACCTGTGGTAGTAAGTGGCTGTCTTTCTGAATCAGCTCTTATTATTGGCTGTGGTGACCTGAACTGATATTGATTTGGCCACTATTAGATGAAGAAGACTTCTATTATCTGATGTCTCTTCCATTACAACAAGGTTTCAAAATATTTTCTACTATATTGGTAGCAAAATCATTTCCTTCTCTAAAAAGTCATTTGAATTCAGTAGGCAAAGTATTTTAGACACTGCAAGGAATACCCAGTCTACAGAGGAATGAGACAAAAAGCATGAAATGTTAACTGGTGTTTGATCTAGAATGTCAGCATACTCTTACAGCATACTATTTAACGTTCCTAATGACATTAAAATACTATTTTTTATAAAATTACAAACACAGAGAAGTACATATAATCATTACTATAATCCAGATAATCTTAATCTATGAGATCTAATGTATGCAATATAGAGTACTTACTGACTGATACTATTGTTTCAACTTCAATGTACACATTAACTTGTTTGGTATATGATTAGTTCTGTTATGCTTCTCAGTAGTTCTGAAAACTGCAGCACATGCATGAAGAAACAGCTCTACATCCTGAAGTAGTCACGTGATGTTCTATATTTTGTTCTTTTCCAGAGTGTCAAATAAGTACAACCATTAAGGATGTCTTTTGTGTGTCAGTCTTTCCCTCCTCTCGTGCACTTTGAGAACCTTTTATGCTATGGTTTTGTAACTGAACATATAACAGCTGCTGTTACATTTGTTGTTGTTGTTGTTGCTGTTGTTATTGTTGTTGATGATGATGATTTGCCAATTAAGAGGTGTTTCAGCTCGCATTCTGTAGCAATAATGATATGGCAAGCACTGTTGTCTAGGTTTTTCTTATCTTGAAAATTCATAAATATTCAAGATTTGTCAATAAAACATGAGATTGAACTCAGGTTCTCTGAACAACTGGAAGAAATTTAATTTCTGTATGTTTAAAATTTTAATTATAAGGAGTTTGCATGAAATTGTGCAGAAAACTATGTCTTCTTATACTTTTACACGGAAGAATATGTGCTCATCTTCCACCAGCAAGGAAAGAGTGTCTCCCCTCTCTATTCTTACCAGTTTTTTCTCTAGCCATCCTATAGGTGTGTAACAGGATTTGAATGTTTATTTTCCTAATAAATGATGTCAATGAGAGTTGCTTTCCATTTTACATCATTAAAAGGCATTCAGTCCAAATATAAGCTCATTTGGTAAAACAGGTTGATGTCACAAATGGAATACTTTCCTTTCATATTAAAATGCTTATATTTTATTTTTAAAATGTAAATGGAAAGATTAACTAGAAAAATCATATAAAATAAATTAGAGAACTATGAAAGTCATACATGGGCACAGAAACTTAAAGAAATGTCAGAAAAAAGAATATTATTATTTTTATTTATTTACTATTTGTCAGATGGTAATATAAATATCTCTCAGGCAGCATCCAGTGCAACTCAACAAAACAGAAAGAAAACCCAGCAAGCCATTAATCTCACAGATAAAACACTACACACAACTGTACAACACCAACTGCAGCTAGACCTGCTCTTGGCATCATATAGTTCTTTCAGGCAAATACCCAGAGTAATCTCTAATAATTGCAGTATATTTAAGGTTGTTATGCATATTGCCTTTAAAATCCCTGTGCCTGCCATCTGCTTTACCTCTGGGGGAAGAGGTACTGAACATTTGGGAATAATTTTTTCATAAGCAATAATGTTTTATGGTTCATAAAATAGGAATGAAGTAAACCCTTTTAATTTTAATTATGCTTGAGACATTCAAATTATGAGAGTTCTGGGAGAAATAACTAAATGTGTCTTTGGGGAGTGCAAAGTAGAGACAAAAGCAAGATAAGTAGGTATCCATACCCAAATATAGCAACTCTGAATACATTACATGGCGGTCGTGCTTTTTTTTTTTTTTTTTTTTTTTGAGTTTTGTTAAAGAACAAAATTACTTTTAAATCTATGTAACATCAATTCAGGCTGAAGGGAGACAGAATTCCAACTTCTTAGGCAGATGTCAAAAACATTTAAACAGCTGTCAGACCAGTTCAAGACTGTCATCAGAAGTGACCTTAAACTGAGTTGAGTTTTTAAATGTTATTTTTAAAAAGTGCAAAAAACAACACAGTGCCATTACCCAGCTGTCTGAAATATTAAACGAAAGAATGAACATCTGCTTAGTTGTTCTTCAAACATTAATGTTTTGGAAAGAAATTCTGTTGTCTTAGATCTTTAAGACCATCTGAGTCTTATATAGCTTCAACACCTGTGAAGGATCCTCTCAGAATACGGATGCTGCCACTTCAAAGTCCCTGTTATTGTTCTTTGCCAAACATATGGCACCAAACAACAAAAGATATGAATATTCTTTATGATGTTTATGATGATCTTTCACTGTGTGTTTCAGAGAAAAAATAGTTTTTTACACTTAAAGACAAATTTGTTCACAAAAATATATATATATTACTTTTGACTGATCATTGTGGTATCAGTTGATCATCCATTTTGCATATCTGAATTTAGATAAAGAGCACTGATTTTTCTGAATCCAAATGAATATGGTGCAGTGCCATTAAAATGCAATACTTGATGATGCTTTCTTCTCATATCATTAATAAGGTCATTCCTCTCAGAACTACAAAAGAATCTCATAGATATAAGTATCCATAATGAAACAATATTACTAGTTCGCTTGTTTGTATAAATAAAGTGTTTATAAATATGTACTTCATGGTGAAAATGCCCTGCATTTTTTATTTCTTTCAACATGTGTCAAAATGAATGTGATTCAATCTAATGAGTCTATGTATAAAATCTTCCACAACTGAGCAGGTAATACAATAAGAGAAGCTAAAATATTTATATCATGCCTTGGTAGAGTGGATTCAGAACACTTCTCTTGTGTGTACAAACATGCACAGATGAGTTAAAATACCCCACTGATTTCTGCATCTTCAAAAAGAAGTTAAGATTAGAATTTAAAATAAAAATGAATATTTAATTGAAATCTTTTTTAAAGAGAAATTTGAGTATTGGACTACAACTACAGATAATTGTTGTAACTGGAAACTAGAACAGTCACATGATATGAAGAATATATTGTATTACATTGTTTCTTTCACTTCATAAATTCTGGATAAGACAACAGAGGCTTTATATAGAAATTATTCTAAACTCTTGCAATACATAGATACAATGCTTTTTCAAACAAGATTAGAGTAAAACATTAAACTTCTTCATGTTCAGTAGATATTGATCACTGATATTCAATCCTAGTTTCATAATGAAAATATCAGGGAAAGATTTAAATTCTAAATAACTACATTGTGCCCTGTACAATGAACTTAATGTTTAGAGTCGCAAAGTCCAAGACTTAGCCTACTTTGTATTAGTTTTTCTACAATTCAGGACCTACTGGAAGCATTTATACAACTGAATACTAGTTTTCTGTTTTTCTGTTTGGTTCTAACCTATGTTCAGCATCTATGCCATTTTATAACTCTATATGTACACATTTTACTACAGCTTTTTAAATTCTATCATATCAGCCAACCAAGTCTCAAAAAACTATTTATCAGCATCACCAGGAGTGCCACTCTTAACTATAATAATTAGATGGTTGGATCAAATTTGAAAGCTATATGAACCTAAATATGCATACTGAAACATCTATTTTTCACCTGTCATATATATTTATTAGTATTACTTCATTATTCATGGATATAATTTTCAAATACGTTTATTTCATACCATGTGACTATTTTAATTTCTGGTTAGAACACTTATGTATAGTGTATAGTTGTAGCTCAATACCTAAATTTCTCTATTAAAAGATTAAAAAGGTTCTTTTTATCTACCATGAATAAGAATAAGGTGCTGGCTTCTATATGAAATTATAGAAGAATTTGATGATGCTTAAATATACTTTAAATACTAAGCTAGAGTGGCTAGCAACACTATATATTCCAAAGTAAGGAGAAGATTGCATCAGTACTTTACAATGTTCTAATGGAAGCACGCTATCACTATTTTGTGTTTTCAAAACCAATCAACTAAGGAAATCAGAAATGATGCAAAATAAATTTATTTTGCAGTGTTTTATTTCTGACCGGAAAATATTTTTTAAAAGGTATCCATGATAATATTGCATACATTCAAGCTTCAGTTCTGTTTTCCAGTAAAAGATAACAGGGTAGCAGATATTGAGAAGCTGTGAATTTTCTGCATGAATATCTTTAATTTTCCATTACTAAATGCCTATAAATTCCCATGCATTTTCCTATATGCATAGCAACCAAAACAGTCCTATAACTTAAAAAATATCAATTTATGAAAACTGTTAAAATATTACTAAATAATTTCCATAATTTTATTTATGAAAATTTGCATAGACATTTAAAATAAACTAGTTTTCTGATGCTGGAGAGGTGGCTTCTTGGGTAAGATCACTGTTTTTTCTTTCAGTATTTCTGGGTTCAGTTCTCAACATGAACTTGATGGATTAAATTGGCATGCATCAAAAACTTGATGCATGATATCAATACTAGAATATCATGTGTGTTAGAGGCAAGCACTCTGTTTACCAAGCTACATAATCAGCTTGCCAAATGATTTTTAATTCTAATATTTAAATAAAGTAAGCTTATGATTATGTAACCCCACTATAAGTTAGAAAGCATCCTATGTATACATATGTGTGCACTTTTACATAAAATGGAACACACATCATGAATTGTTACAAGCAGTCATGTGTCACATAATGATGGATATAAATTATTAGAAATGTGTCATTAGGAAATTCTTTATCTCCAAGCATTACAGACTGTACCTAGATGAAGTTAAATAACCATGACGCCGATAAGTAAGATAACATTACAATAGTGTTTTATATGATATTAAATCCTATGAAATGCATGAATGTGGATATATATGTATGTATTTTATACATGTATTCCATATCCATAATATGTACAGTTTATCTCTTATGTAGTATGTTAATTTGTAAATATTAAAGTGTTTTTCATTTCAAATTTCATTTTCTAAAATTCATATGTGTGCATTTATTTATATGGTTATTTTTTATATGTTAGTGCTTTCTGAAGATAAACATTTTTGAATACTGCAGAACCTACAATTATGGTCACATGTAAAACATCCATGTAAAAATATAAATTTTCTTTTATACCAATATCACATATATAATATTCTAAGGATAACATAATAAATATTCCCTTAATTTCATTAATCTCCATATCTTTGGCCTATTCTCTTGAATTAATGAAAATTCCCATTATTTTTCTCAGTTAAGTTCTTATTTACAGAGCTATTTAAGTAGTTAGAACAGTGATAGCTCATTAGTCGATGATTAACTGTCTGCACACATAGCTCTGGATGGATTCGTTCTTGGCATCTGTGATTAAATGCCATTTGGAACACATTACTACAAGGACACCTTAGAGGAAATGGTCTTGTGTAAATTAAATTCATGCACAGCTTAAAGAATATTATGAAGTAGAAGCATGGGGTGGATGTACAAAAATATGTGGTAATTATTTACAATCATTGCAAATGTTGTTTAGTTGAAGCCAGGAGAATTTGGCTCTGTGTGCTGTCAGCTATTCTTGTCACTTCATAATTTCTTGGCATATTTTAAGGTTTGAGTGGAAAAACAATGTACAAAACTGTCACATCAAATTGTCCAAACATGATCTAGTGAGAGCAAAAAGAGATGCAATGACTAAACAATGCAGCAACCAACATCGGTCTCTGCCAGCAGCGTGTCTGTCCTGCAATAGAGTTTTACTATAATCTCAGCTTGCTCCAGAGCCCACTGCATCTCCCACAAGGGAGATGGGTTTCAGTACATTGTGTGAAGGGAGAGAGGGAGAATCGTCAAGTGATGTAACTGGGAGCTGGAGAGATTGCTCCATGGTTAAGAACTGATACTATTCTTGCAGAAGACATTGCCAGGTTGCTCACAACTTCTGGCATGTCAAGGGAATCTGGCTTTCTACTTACAATTCAGATTATCTTCACAAATGCCCTTCACACACACACACACACACACACACACACACACACACACAGACTCACATAAACATAAATATAATAAAACATTAAAAATATGTAGCTCTAATCTAGCATTTCAGTTTTAATGCAAAGGGCTGTGATTGATTACAAATATATTAGGAACTTTTTACTATAGAAGTAGGCTGAGAGACCAAAGCATCATTGTGGGGGAGTACAAGAACAGTGAGGTGGGAGGGGGTGGATGAGGAAGCAGGGGGAGGGAAAAGGGCATGTGGGACCCTTGGGGGTGGGGAACCAGAAAAAGGGAAATGAATTGTAAATATAGGATATATCCAATAAAAAAAAAGAATGAGGGGCAACAGTCTTAAATGAGAACAAGGGACAGCCCCCCCCAAAAAAAATCAAAAACTTAATTATGTCAGATAAGGCATATTGAAAGAGAATTCCTTCATAACTACTTTTAAGTTCCCTGGAAGAACTAGGAGAGTCTGGAACAGTGAGAGGACATAGGCATAGAAATTTGTTAGACTTATACTAATATTTTTTTTATTTTGAGGACAGTTTCAAACACACACAGCTTATTTACTTAGAGAGAGGGTAAATATCATGAAATTGAGTAAGACAGTCAAGGAAAAGAGAGACAATACCAACGAAGAGAAGGGGAACAATATTTAATGTAGAGTAAAACAAATATCAATTTCAAATATTCTTGACAATATTCACTACATCCTAGAAATCTGGGACATTGTGAAAAGAGAGAGCCTAAGAATAATCCAAAAGAAGGAGAATAATACCAGCTCAAACACATAAAATATTTTTAAATAATCATAGAAGAAAATTTTCTTAACCCCAAGAAGGAGATGCTTATAAAAATACAAGAAGCTTAGAGAACACCAAAGAGATTTGTGCAAGGGATTCAACCTTTGTAAAAGAAGCACAACTAAATCTGGAATCACACATCAAAGCCCATTTATTACTTGTAGAAGTCTTCAATATTCCATTGTCTATAAATGGATATGTCATTCAAACCAAAACTAAACAGAGAAATAACTGAGCTTATAGATATTATGACCCAAATGAACATGAGAGATATATACAGAACATTTAACTTAAACACAAAATAAGTTATGTATCACACAGAACATTTTATAAAATTGGCTATGTACTCAGCAACAAAGGAAGTCTTAACAGATAAAAGAAAATTGCAATAACCCCCAATAACCAACCTATAAGACCTAAAACTAGATATCAACAACAAAGGAAACAGAAGGGAGGCTACAAACTCATGGAACCTGAACGACTTGATTAAGACTACTGCATTAAAACACAAATTTTAAAAAATTAAAGATTACCTTAAATTCAATAAAACCAACATTCAACATACTCAGACTTAAGGGACACTATGAAGGTGGTGAGAATAGAAATGTTCTTAACATTAAGTGCTTTCACAAAGAAACTAGTGAGATCTTATACTATCCACTTAATAAAACACTTGAAACTCTAGAACAACAACACCAACAACAAAAAGCCATAAACTTAAGAGAAGTCAACAGCAAAATAATAATCAAATTTGGGCTGGAAATCAACAAAATAGAGTCTTAACATGTATTCTCTTAAGTTCTGAACCTGGACATATGCATAATTTATCCCTACTATAACTGGAAATGTAATTCATAATATTTTACATAATGCAAAATAAAATAATGTTAAAATTTTTCATAGTTCACTCCAGATGAAATGATTGTACATTTTCTTTAATTTTTGGTTAAGATATGGATAATAACTTTCCAGAGAAGTTTCTTTCTTGCAACAAAGAGAAGAAATTCAGAGAAACCTGTTTGTTGATATAAGAATATGTAATTGTGGATTGCTTAGCCTTAAGGGAGCAGGTCCATCACTCTTGAAGGCTCAGGAAACACTGTGAGATAGGAGATGAAAAATTGTTGCTTCCTTTATGCATACAGGTTTATAGAAATTTTGCTGATTTTATTTCACCATTGTATGGAATTAAAACTTTTGGAAGGAGGAAGAAGATTCCAGTGCCCTTCAGATGAAAACAAAGAGTGGAGACTAAGAATCGATATTCGAAGACTGACCAACAGAATACTAGAATCATGAGGATTATGTAAATGCAGAGCTTATATTTTTAATAGCACATTACTTCAAATACATGCAAAATCTGCATATTTATCTCTGTAGTTTAGATCTTAAATGACCATAAAATTACCATGCTCTTAAAGTTTCTTACCAACGGGAGCTATTAGATGGACACAGTAGATTTGCTAAGCAGAGCAAACTAGATGTGCTGGTTAATTTTAACTGTCAATTTGACATGATTTGGGGATAATCCGGAAAAAAATCTCATTGAAGTAAATATCTATAACAAATTCATCTTATGTCTTGTCTGTGATGGATTTCTTTGAATATTTATCAAGGTGTTGAAAGTACCAATGTTGAAATTCCTTGACTGGGAATGGCCTTACTTCATAGGCTGGACCCTACAATGTGTGAGTGAAGAAAGCTAAAGGAAAGAAGTTGAGCAGGTCTGGGATGCTATATATCTATCTGCGAAGTACCCTGGCTAGTTTTCCTCATCATGATGAATTTTAACATGGAGAAGACAAAGCAAAATAGACCTTAAAAATAATGTCAGACATTTATATATTTACAATATTTCTCCCATTCAAGTCTTTCCCTGTCCAACAGGGAATTTATTTATTCTTTGAAATTTTGACAGTGACTGAGTTTTTTCTTGAGGTTCCCAATTTTAAACGAAGTATTCTTAAATTTTACAGTGAAGTAAAAATTCACTACCTCATGCTTTTGCTATCACAGTGAAATTAATTTGAATAATAAGACATGGATTTTAAACCTGAGCCTAATTGGATGAGGCTTTGGGAAAAAGAACTTTGTGTAAGAACTGCTTGTACTAAATGCAAAATATCAGTATCATTTAAAAAATTTTATTTTTCTTTCTTTCTTTTTTTTTTTTTTTTTTTTTTTTTTTTTGGTTTTTCGAGACAGGGTTTCTCTGTGTAGTCCTGGCTGTCCTGGAACTCACTCTGTAGACCAGGCTGGCCTCGAACTCAGAAATCCACCTGCCTCTGCCTCCCAAGTGCTGGGATTACAGGCATGCGCCACCACACCCGGCTAAATTTTATTTTTCTTAAAATCAAAAACAATATTTATTTCTCAAACTCTCATCCTGAGAATTAATACTTCATTAACAACTGGAGTAGATATCACCTCCCCTTGATCCTAAATTTTTTTGTGAGAACACTAACAAAGAAACCATTAGAGAGTTTTATAATGTGACTTCCAAGGTGAGGCAAAGTAAGAGATTGGGCCATACGCTTGCTGCATTCTCATAATATGTGGACACTTAAAGTTAGATGCTAGGACTTCTGCAAATCTATGTATCCCAGAAAGTCAAACTTAAAGTATTGTCTTTTATGTCAAGTAAAAATGTTAGTCAGCAGAAACGTCCTATCCATTGCATGTGCCAGCATAAGTCAGGTCAGTTTCACACCAGCCACAACAGTTAGGAGAGCCTGGGATACTGAGATTACCTACCAATTTCTGCTTGTGAAAATGAAATTGTTTTAAAACTTTAAATTCAATTATTGTTCCTTTGAAATCTACTTATTTTTCATTTTAAGTTATTATCTGCATATTCTATTTCATTTTTAATGATATCATATCCATTAACTTTACATTAATTTAGCATGCACTATATAACATGTAAATATAAACATAATATATATATTCTCTCTATTTCTCTTCTTACTTTCTACACTATTTCAATACTACAAGTTAACTCTATTTTTATTTCTTTAGACATTTAAACTCTCTCTTTTTATCTCTCTATATATCACTATCTCTCTTAGTCTTTTAATTCCTAGAACTTTGTAAGTTGTATAGAAAAGCTCAATTTAGATGAATGTATTAACAATATTAAAGAAACATAACTACATGTTAACAAATTTTCATTGAGCAAGACATTCAAGTTTATCCATACGTATGTGAGGCTAGAAAGCATTCTGTTCGATGCTTTACAATTTACAGGACATTATTTAATATCTAGATTCTATTATCTGAAGAATAATCTAAGACTTTCATTCCATTTGCTCAGAAACAGCAAACCTACCAATACCATTCATGATTAAAATACATAGAAAAACTACCCTGATAAGCTGCCTGGTATGTGACCAAATAAATACTCAGGCTCAAAATAAAATCCACCCAAGTGTGCACGGTAGTTTCAAACTTAATGTTGTAAGCTTGTCTTTTCAATATATATAAATAAAATACAAGGAAATTTAAAACAATTGGATCAGGATGATGCCTCGACAGTTAAAATCACTTTTTGACAAGAGTTTTGTTTCATGAACAAACATGGTCTGCATCCTTTAGTTTCAGGAGACAGATGCCCTCTTTTGACCATGGTAGACACTAAATATATAGGGTTCACTCAGGCAAAGTATCCATATACATAATTAATAATAAATAAATAATTTCTTAAAAGTTAACATAAGCATTGTTTCACTAGAACTGTACTATTACATTCCACTGTAAAATGACTTTTATTATATATTATAGGCTTAGAAATTATTTACAACTCATTGATTTGTATTTGACAGATTATGCAACATTGGATATTTCTTTGAACAGAGAAAATTGGAAATTCTTAACTTCTCTTAATTGTCATGTTGGTTTTTAATACTGTGTTTTAAATTAAATGGAAGCTCCAATTTCATATAAAATCCAATCATATGGACTATGTAACCACAATATTTTTTACATATTTTATTATTGTCCTATTGGCCACAAAACAATAATTTTATTTAATACAACAAAATACAGTGTTGCTAAAATGCAGTGGGTGGTTGTGCTAAGCTGTCTTGGAAAGAGTAATATACTTGACAGAAGTGGGCTCTGTTGACAGGCTACATGTGATAACGATCAGTGCTCTGGTTCTCACTTATTTTAACTTGCTTCATTCTCTTGGCAAGGGCATTCCAGATCTCCTATCGCTTTTGATATCAACTCAAGGCCATCTAGTCTATAATTCTGTAAAAGATTAGCTCATCCACAGATTAACCCTGTGTAAATGACTCACAGAATTAACCACATCTTTTTTTGGAAGTATTGGGGTGAATTTACTGCTCATTTTCTCTTAAATATTTCAGTAACATTTTCAAGAAAATGTAGCCCTCAAATATAGGGGCTTGCAAATATATGAACTGTTCCTACGGATGGTTCATCTGTGGTTAACATATAGTATTTCCTGTTTTGATATTTTGACACCTAATCTAAGCCTTTTACTTAAGTAATATTTATTTAGTTATTGTTCTATCAAAGTATTGAGGAATAAACAGGTCCATGGTCTTAGTCTTTTGCCTGTTACTCATCATTATGCAATCATGTAGATACAGAGTGTGGCTTCCATTTAATCATTACTTCATATTATACTAATTATTTCTGAAGCTTATTTGACCAATGAATGACAACATTTTAACTTAATTCAACATCTTGTTCTTAAAACAAATAAAGCTTATGCAAATAGTTGTCAATACAAAATCTGGCTTTCTGAAATAATTTCCCATGTACCTTTTAAAAGACACCTTGTTGGAAAAGAATTCATCTTTGTAATAGTGAAATGAAAAGCTTTGAAAGGAGTAAATTAGGATGAGACAGGATTACTCCATGATGGGCTGAAAACAAGCAGTTCAGGAGATCAGGCCTGAATTTCCACTTCCCATAAATGGAGAAGTCAGTTACTGTAAAAATGCAGGTCTTTGTAAATGGGACTCCTCCTCAGTTTGTAAAAGGACAATTAGCCAAACTTGTGTCAAAAGGTCAATAGGTACCCCTTCCCAGGGGTGAAAGATCAGTTATCTAAGTGTACAGCCAAGAGCTCAAGAACTATCCTCCTTGGCATAAAGCAATAAATTAGTCTGAGTGACTAATTTATTCACCCAGACTAGCATCACCCAGACCTCCAGATAGAACCCAACAATCAAGATATAGATCACTTACATTCCCTAATATTACTCCTACAACTGAATCTGAGAATTCAGTTGGTGTCCTTCCAGCCCAATCGAATTGGGTTACCGAATGTAGGAATAAACACTCTTTGCTTTTGCATTCTATTTGAGTCCAGGATACTGAAGTATCATTCTTCAGTGATTTACAGACCCTAGCAGCTCCACCTTGACATTTCAGATGGGGAAAAAGAGAATGCCAACATACAGCTTTCACATGGTAAATTTTAAATGAAAGCTCTCTCTATAATCATAATTACAAAACAGAAACTGTGATGAACCCTTTGGACTGCTGAACTCAGAGAGAAGTGGGGTTTATGTTTTTAAGTTGTTGCTACCAGAAAATGAATTGACAATATTAATTTTAATATTAATTGAAATTTAATATTATTTAAAATTAATTTAAAAATTAATTGAAAATATTTGACAATTAGGTAACAGTATATCTTATTTAAATGATCAATATTGACAATTCTACTAATACTTAAAACACTAAAAAATTGCTCTAAAATGCTAAGTAAAATATTTCATAAATATTTTCAACTTCTTATGGATATTAGAAACCATGTGTATTTTATTTTTAAGGTTTCTCCTGGATATATAAGGCTCTACTAATCCAAAGTCAGGGCTTATTTTATGGATAAAGTCAACAGTGTTCTCAATATGGCAAATTGTTTTCTTTCATGATTGTCACATGTCATTAAATGATTGTAACATGTAAACTAAGACTCCTGGGAAGTATGTTATGAAGATTACTACACCATCCCCCAAACACAATTCTGTGCCTTTTACTGACATGCTAGAGTTTCACATTACCTATGACATGGCAAACACATCTTCATATTACAACCTTTGAGACTGATTCATCATCTTTTAAAACTGTTCATAAATAAATAGATAATTCCCTTTCCTTTTCCTCTCTCTGAATACTCCCACATACCACTCTTCATGTTTGCATTCAAATTTGTGTCGTCTATTTTCCTTATTTAATTGTTGTTTAATACACAGACACACAGACACACAGACAAATACACAGAGGCACACACAGCATCTTATCCCATAGATATATTCTTATCCAATTGATATATTTCACCATCAGACAAATCATATGAATATTCAAATAAAATATAATGCCTTCATGTGGGTATATATTAAGACACTTTCTAATAAAGCATTAACAATTTACCATATATAAGTATGTAATTAAAATTCTCACTATTGTTATAGTTACTTATGTCTTAGTTTTTTATTATTGATATTTTCCATTATCTAAGTTAATAGGCAACATTTAACAAATGTAAATATCAGCTTTATAATCAATTTTTAAAACAAATTCTTAAGCTCTATTTAATATATACATATATGTATATACATATATACACACATGCATGTACACACACGCGTGTGTGTGTGTGTGTGTGTGTATATATATATATATATATATATATACATATATATATATAAGTATATGTAAGTATAAACCTAAAAATTTCCTCCAAATAATAATTTTCATGGTCTTGAAAATGTTCATATGAATAAATATGTAAATATTCATACATATATGTGTGTATATCTATGTATGCATAATGTATATTATGAGCAGAGAGAAGAAAAGAAAAAGAGAGAGATGGAGATAGAGTTAGAAACAGAGATTGAGAACTATTAATGATACTCTGTTAGGCTTGAAGATAGGAGCGAGCATGTTGTACTCTGAGATATTCCACCCAGCAGCTGACTCAGACAGATACAGACACCTACAGCCAGACAGTGGATAGAGCTTGGGGACTTTTATGCAGTAGTAGGAGGATTGCGGGACCATAAGGGGATAGGACCTCCACACGAGGACAAGAGAATCAACTAACCTGGACCCTTGGAGCTCTCAGAGTCTGAATCACCAAACAAAAAACATACACAGGCTGGATATAGGCTTTCCCACACTTATGTAGCAGATGTGCAGCTTGACCATAATGTGGTTCCTGAACAACTGGAGCAGAGGCTGTCCCCAAAGCTATTGCCTGTATGTGGAATCCATTATTCTAGCTGAGTTGCCTTGTCTGGCCTCAGTGTGAGGAAGCAACTAGCCCAGCAGAGACTTGAAGTATCAGGGTAAGGGGAATACAGGGAAAGGCTTACCAGCTCAGATGAGAAGGGTGGAGGAATGGGGAAAAGTTCCTGGGAGGTTATGACTGGGAAGGAAGCAATGAATGAAATGTAAAATGATTAAGTAAAAAATAAATAAATGAATAAAATGGACTGGAGTAAGACAGGAGAGAGAGAACACAACAACAAATGCAATCTTCTAGATGATAAAATATCCCTAATTAAAAAGTATCATGGAAAATTTATATAATATAAACAATTTTTGTAAAAGAATTCTATTTTGAAAATCGGAGTTATTTTACATGATTATATATCATTTGAGTATGACCTATAACAAATGTTTTCATTTCTATTTTTATATATTTAAGACATATAGGAAAAAATTTATATAATATATATTGTTATATATGTACAGTGTTTGCATATATAACTACATTCAGGTTAATTTTTGCATATTAGCTTGATTTGATGGCTTTATATTAGTACATTTTATATGTATATATTTACATAAATATATATTCATATAAATTTATATAAATAAGCAAGGATGTGGAGAAAAAGGAACACTACTCCATTGCTGGGATTACAATCCCACTGGTGGGATTGTTGGAAATCAGTCTGGAGGTTCCTCAGAAAATTGGATAGTACTACCTGAGGACCCAGCTATATCACTCTTGGACATATGCCCAAAAGATGCTCCAACATATAACAAGGACACCTGTTCAACTATATTCATAGGAGCCTTATTTATAATAGCCAGAAGATGGAAAAAACACAGATGTTCCTCAACAGAGAAATGGATACAGAAAGTGTGTTTAATTTACACAATGGACTACTACTCAGCAATTAAAAACAATGACTTCATGAAATTTGCAGGCAAATAGATGGAACTAGAAAATATCTTGTGTGAGGTAACACAGTCACAAAAGAACATGGTATGTACTCACTGATACATGGATATTAGCAAAACTAGCTCAGAATACTCATGATACAACTTACAGACCATATGAAGCTCAAGAAGTATGAAGAGGAAAGTCTGGATGCCTCAGTCCTACTTAGAAGGGGAAACAAAATAATCACAGGAGGTAGAAGGTAGTTGGGACTTGGGAGGATAAAAGGAAGGGGAGAGGAAAAAAGGTGGCAGGATCAGGAATGGGAGGAGACAGGGGAGATGAACATAGGATCAGGAAATTGAGCAGAGGTGTGTAGCAATGGTGGATGGGCAAATGGGGTTATCCTACAGTAAGTCCCAGATGCCAGGAAAGCAAGAGATTCCCAGGACCCAAAGGGGATGACATTAGTATAAATACCCAGCAAAGGAGAGAGAGAGAGAGAGAGAGAGAGAGAGAGAGAGAGAGAGAGAGAGAGAGAGAACCTGTAGAGACCATATCAAGCGGTTAGGCAAGGCCCACAGTTGAGGGATGGGGATACCCACTCTTCTCCAAATTTTAACCCAGAATTGTTCTTGTCTAAAGGAAATACAGGGACAAAGAGTAGAGCAGAGACTGAAGGAAATGCCATCCCACAGCCTCACCTAGGGATCCATCCCATATGCAGCCACCAAACCTAGACACTATTGCTGATGCCAAAAAAATGCTTGCTGACAGGAGCTTGATATGGATGACTCCTGAAAGGCTCAGTCATACCTTATAGATACAGATGGAGATGCTGGCAGCCAACCATTGGACTGAGTACAGGGACCCCAATGAAGGAGTCAGGAGAAGGACTGAAGGGGTTGAAGGTGTTTGCAATCACATAGGAAGAACAACAATATCAACCAACCAGACTCGCTAAAGCACCCAGGGACTAAACCACCAACCAAAGAATACATATAGAGATACCCATGGTACCAACTGCATAGGTAGCAGAGGATCGCCTTGTCTGGCATAAAAGGGAGGGAGGCCCCTGATCCTGTGAAGGCTTGATGTCCCAGTGTAGGGGAATGCTAGAGTGGGAGGATGGATGGGGAAGCAACCTCATGGAGGCAGGGTGAGGGGGTGTGGGATTGGGAATTTTCAGAGAGGAAACCTGAAAGAGGGATAACATTTGAAATGTAAATAAATAAAATAAGGAATAAAAATTAATACATGTAATAAATAATAAAAATCAGATTATATATACATATATATGGAGATAGAGAGACAGAGACAGAAACAGAGACAGAGATCATTTATTCCACTCTCTTTGTATGCGTTTGCCTGTGTTACTGTACATTTAATACAGACCATAGCACTCCATGGGCCACGTTTTATCACTGAATGTACTTTTATCTTAGTTTCTATATATGTTTTACAGTGGTGAGTTTCTACTCCACCTTTGATCATTTAGTTCCAGGATAAAAGACACATAAAAATTTTATATTTATAATAAGCCTTAATCAGCACTAGAGGTAGGCAGATATCTCATCCCTTATGATATTAAAATCTATTTCCTGCTTTTTACTCCAATTTATGTCTTACTATATAGTTCATCTGGGCTGCTCTTAAATCCAACTAGCCAGCCCTAAGGGTTATGTTTCCTTGACTCCTAACACATGGAGACTTTCTCTTTCTCCTTAGCTTCTTTATCTCCTGGCTCATCCTGGACACTGCCAACCATAAGGTCGTGGCACCCTATTATCTGCCTTTATCGAGTTATTGGTTGTTGGCGTATTTATTCACCAATCAGAAATAATTTTGGGGTAAGTTCATATAGCTCACTTTGGTCTACTTGCAGAGTCTCTAGTCTGGGGCATCCAGGTCTTGGAGGCCTTGCACGTAGCATTATAATACAGAGCAAAAGACCAAACCTCAACAGAGGAAAGGAAAGGAAAGGCAAAGCATGCTATATCCTAAAATCAAAGTGAGTTTTCAATTTTAAAACAATGTTTATAATTAATTTTTCATCATAACCATAACTAACTTAAAATTAAAAACTTAATTCTCACTATAATTTCATATACACACATTCCTGTGTATGTATGTGTATATATGTATCTAAGTGTAAAATATTCTTGATTTTGATACTGTCCACATTTATATGTAAAAATGAGATAACTGTGATTCAGAAAATTGAATACATCCATCCCAGTTTTCTCTTTATTTTTAATAATAATTGCAAGGTTGGGTAATGTATTTAGAATTTCTACCACTTACTAGATTAAAAAAAGAAGAAGACAATTCACTTTCTTTTAATTCATATAAAATGTGGTATATTTAAGATGGAGTAGTAGCAAGTAAAGATTATAATAGTTTCTCATTACCTTTAACACATTTTTAATGATTTTGATATATAAATTAGAACTTTGATTAATTCATCTTTGTTGTAAATATATACCATACTGTATTTAAGATTAAATTATCCTTAAGTTTAATTGCCTCATTTAAATGAATATAACTTTTAGTAAATTATAAGGAAATTCATATACATGCTTAAGAAAGAGAGGAATTTTTCAGACTTTGGTCTTTAAGAACCTCCCCTGTCAGAGCACAATTATTATCTGTTTCTACCAATTAGGAAATCAACCACCACCATCATGTCAGATATAGTGAGATATCACACTTACCAAACAAATTACATTATCATAATAAACTAAGCAAATGCTATATTTTAAATTGAAATGCTTATCTAAAAGTGATCATTGTAAATAAAATTGTTGTGAATTTCATTTGTTAAGCTGGAGTTTTCTGAAGGGTAACAAACACACTTCCATAATAAACATTCAGCACCAAATTAGAAAAGACAAAAATTAAAATTCTATCTTCTTTTTAATATATGATCATCATTACATAATGATTGAGGAAACTTTTTAAACCTATATTGTTTGTAGTATTTTGTCTTCTAAAATAAACTCTTGGGACTGTTGTCATAGTATATTTCTAAAGGTGGGGATGACCTGAAATAAAAAAAAAAAACATAAAAAAAGAAAAAGAAAAAAAGCAGATACAGAAAATAATGTGTAACCACATTGTGAGTAAAATGGGCCATGAGATTGAAAATGAAGGGGTAAGTTGTTTATAATCTAAAAAGCATGAAAATACTTTTGTAAAATAATAAAGATTTTAAGTAACTTGATCAATATGTTAAAAGATACACGCGTGTAACCTTTTGTTTGCCAAGATTGGTTACTTAAAATGTATTTATGTCACCTGGTGGTGGTGGAGCACACCTTTAATCCCAGCACTTGGGAGGCAGAGGCAGGCGGATTTCTGAGTTCAAGGCCAGCCTGGTCTACAAAGTGAGTTCCAGGACAGACAGGGCTACAGAGAGAAACTCTGCCTTGAAAAAAACAAACAAAACAAACAAACAAAGAAAAAAAGTATTTATGTCAATAAAGACAAAACGTTCAACTAAAGAGACATGATTCTTTTTTCTTCAGCTTTGATCACATGATTACTTTGAAGACAGGTAAAAAAAATGACTATAATAAAATAAAATGTAGGGGTGCTTAACAGTGAAGCTGATTATGTGTCTATGAAGTACACTGAGATAAGTGGAGAATATCCAAGGTAGAAGGGACACTGTTGAAATTATATGCATTCATTTCAGAACAGAAACATAGCCACTGAAGACCCAGACTTGAATAGTATAAACAATTAGAAAAAGTGTTAAGAATATTCAAATAAATATTCCAAGCCTAAGCAAATTCTAGTGACTTTTTTCTTTGGTGTTTCTTTTATTTCATCTTTATGTTTCATATTTGGTAGTGTACAGATGTGCAGAATTCCCTTACATGTTTTTCCTCAACGATGGCTAATGTATAGCAACACATTGTGTATTAAATCGAATTCTCTATAGTTTTCAATTCGTATAAAGCCTGTATTTATGGCTTTTTCATTTTAATATTTATATAGTACAGAAAACATACATTAATGTATAATGAAAATATGTTAGCTATTGTTCTATCTGTACACACTGTACAATGTCTATGGCGATTGCAAACACAGTCACTTGCTTATTTAAACATGTATGTCCAAACCCCCAAATTAGATTTATTTTAATACTCCTGCTTCTTGCTTCTTTTTTTATATATTAATTCACTTTATTAGATATTTACCTTATTTACATTACAAATGTTATCCCTCTCTGTGTTACCCATTCAAAAATCTCCTATCCCATCCCGGCCTGCCCCTGCTCACCACCCCACCCCCCAATTTCATGACTTGCATTCCCCTATTCTGGGGAATTGAGCCTGCACAGGACCAATGGCCTCTGCTCTCACTGATATCTGAAAGGTCATCTTCTGCTACTTATGTAGCTGGAGCCATCAGTCCCTCCATGTGTACTCTTTGTTTGTTTGTTTGTTTGTTTTGTCTTTTTTTTTTTGAGACAGGGTTTCTCTGTGTAGCCCTGGCTCTCCTGGAACTCACTCTGTAGACCAGGCTGGCCTCGAACTCAGAAATCCGCCTGCCTCTGCCTCCCAAGTGCTGGGATTATAGGCGCGCACCATGTGTACTCTTTATTTGGTGTTTTAGCCCTGGGAGCCCCGGGAGTACTGGTTGGTATGTATTATTGTTCCTTCTGCAAGGCTACAAACCTCTTCAGCTCCTTGGGTCCTTTCTCTAGCTGCTCCATTGGGAACAATTTGCTCAGTCTATTGGTTTGCTGTGAGTCATGGGTATTTTGATCCCCCTTGCAATAAGAATCAAAGTATCCTCACCTTGGTCTTCCTTCTTCTTGAGCTTCCTGTGATCTGTGAGTTGTATCTTGGGTATTCCAAGCTTTTGGGCTAATATACAATAATCACGGAGTGCATACCATGTGTGTTCTTTTGTGATTGGGTTACCTTACTCAGGATGATTTTTTCTAGCTCCATACCTTTGTCTAAAAATTTCATGAATTCATTGTATTTAATAGCTGAGTAGCACTCCATTATGTAAATGTACAAAATTTTCTGTATCCACTCCTCTGTTGAGGGACATTTAGATTCTCTCCAGCTTCTGGCTATTATAAATAAGGCTGCTATAAACATAGAGGAGCATGTGTCCTTATTACATGTCGGAGCATCTTCTGGGTATATGCCCAGGAGTAGTATAGCTGGGTCTTCAGGTAGTGCTATGTCCAATTTTCTGAGGAACCTCCAAACTGATTTCCAAAGGTGTTTTACCAGCTTGCAGTCCCACCAGCAAAGGAGGAGTTTTCCTCTTTCTCCACATCCTCTCCAGCATTTGCTGTTCCCTGAGTTTTTGATCCTAGCATTTCTGACTGATGTGAGGTAGAATCTCAAGGTTGTTTTGGTTTGCATTTCCCTGATGATTAAGGATGTTGAACATTTCTTTAGGTGTTTCTCAGCGATCCAGTATTCAGTTGAGAATTCGTTGTTTAGCTCTGTACCCCATTTTAATAGGGTTATTTGGTTCTCTGGAGTATAACTGCTTGAGTTCTTTTTATATATTGGATAATAGTCCTTTGTTGGATGCCGGATTGGCAAACATCTTTTCCCACTATGTGGTTGCCTTTTTGTCCTATTCAAAGTGTCCTTTGCCTTGCAGAAGCTTTGCAATTTTATGAGGTCCCATTTGTCATTTTTTGATCTTAGAGCATAAGCTATTGATGTTTTGTTTAGTAAAGATTTCGCTGTGCCCAT
This sequence comes from Apodemus agrarius, assembly GCA_964023405.1. NCBI lineage: Eukaryota > Metazoa > Chordata > Mammalia > Rodentia > Muridae > Apodemus > Apodemus agrarius. The sequence goes on from OZ030007.1 coordinate 123,680,790, forward strand.
GTGTTCCACGTTCTTCCCCACTTTCTCTTCTATTAGATTCAGTGTTCTAATTTTATGTGGAGGTCCTTTATCCACTTGGACTTGAGTTTTGTAGAGGGAGATAAAAATGGATCTATTTGCATCCTTCTACATGTTGACTGCAAGTTGACCCAGCACTATTTGTTGAAAATGCTGTCTTTTTTTCATTGGAAGGTTTTAGCTCTTTTGTCAAAATGATCGTGGGTGAATTTGTTCATTTCTGGGTCTTCAATTTTATTCCATTGGTCTTCCTGCTCGTCTCTACCAATACCATAGATGTTCTATCACTATTTCCCTGAATTAGAGCTTGAGGTCAAGGATAGTGATTCTGTCAGAAGTTCCTTTATTGTTGAGAATAGTTTTCCCTCTCCTTTTTTTTTTTTTTTTTTTTTTTTTTGTTGATTTGGAATTTTGGTGGAGATTGCATTGAATCTGTAGATTGCTTTAGCCAAGATTGCTCTATTGCTCTTTCACTATATTAACCCTGCCAATCCATGGTCATGGGAGATCTTTCTATCTTCTGAGATCTTCAATTTCTTTCTTCAGAGACTTGAAGTTCTTGTCATACAGATCTTTCATTTACTTGGTTAAAGTCACACCAAGGGTGATTTGTGACTATTGTGAAGGGTGTCTTTTCCCTAATTTCCTTCTCAGACTCTCTATCCTTCAAGTATAGATTTGTTTGTTTATTTTATATACAGCCACTTTGCTGAAGTTGTTTATCAGGTTTAGGAGTTCTTTGGTAGAGTTTTTTGAGTCACTTAAGTATACTAACATATTATCTGCAAATTTTAATACTTCCAATTTGAATCCTTTTGATCTGCTTTTGTTGTCTAATTAATTTGGCTCAGACTTAGAGCCACTATATATAGAGTACTATATTGAACAGGTAGGGAGAGAGTGGACAGCCTTATCTAGTCCCTGAATTCAGTGTGATTGCTTCAACTTTTTCTTCATTTAGTTTGATTTTGGCTACTGGTTTGATGTATGTTGCTTTTACTGTGTTTAGATATAGGCCTTGAATTATTGATCCTTCCAAGAGTTTTATCATGAAGAATTGTTAGATTTTGTCAAATGTTTTCTCAGCATCTAATGAAATGATCATGTGTTTTTTCTATGAGTTTCTTTATATAGTGGATTACATTAATGGATTTCTGTATATTGAATCATCCCTGCATCCCTGGGATGACACCTACTTGGTGTTCTTGGAAGATCGTTTTGTTGTGTTCTTGGATTCCATTTGCAAGAATTATATAGAGTATTTTTCCATTAATATTTATTAAGGAATTTAGTCTAAAGTTCTCTTTCTTTGTATGGTCTTTGTGTAGTTTTGATATCACAGTAAATGTGGCTTCATAGAACAAGTTGGGTAGTATTCATTCTGTTTGTATTTTGGTGGAATTGTTTGAAGAATATTAGTGTTGTCTTCTTTGAAGGTCTGGTCGAACACTGCATTGAACCCATCTGGTCTTGGGCTTTTGTTGTTGTTGTTGTTGTGAGACTATTAATGACTGCTTCTATTACTTTAAGGGTTATGGGATTGTTAGATCATTTATCTGATCTTGATTTAAATTTGGTACCTGTATCTTTCTAGAAAATTGTCCATTTCATCTAGATTTTTTACTTTTGTTCAGTGTAGGATTTTGTAGTAGGATCTGATGATTTTTTGGATTTCCTCAGTATCTGTTGTTGTGACTCCCTTTTCATTTTTGATTTTGCTGATTTGGATACTGTCTCTTTTGCCCTCTGGTTAGTTTGGCTAATGGTTTATCTGTTTGTTTGTTTGTTTTTTCAAAGAACCGACTTCTGGTTTGGTTGATTCTTTGTATAGTTCTTTTTGTTTCTATTTGGTTGATTTCAGCCCTGGGTTTGATTATTTCCTGCCATCTACTACTATTGGGTGTAATTGCTTCTTTTTGTTGTAGAGTCTTCAGCTGTATTTTTAAGCTGTTAGTGTATGCTCTTTCCAGTTTCTTTTTGGAGGCACTCAGAGCTATGAATTTTCCTCTGGGCATTGCTTCCATTGTGTACCATAGTTTGGATATGTTGTACCTTCGTATTCATTTAATTCTAAAAAGTCTTTTATTTCTTTCTTTAAGTTATCACTGAGTAGAGAGTTTTCCAGTTTCCATGTGTATATGGGCTTCCTGTTGTTTTTATTGTTCTTGAAGACCAGCCTTGGTCCATGGTGATCTGATAGTGTGCATGGAATTATTTCAATCATCTTATATCTGCTGAAATCTGTTTTGTGACTGAGTATATGGTCAATTTTGGAACAGTTACTGTGAGATGCTAAGAAGGTATATTCTTTTCTTTTAGGATATAATGTTCTATAGATACGTTAAATCCATTTGGTTCATAACTTCTGTCAGGTTCACCGTTTCTCTGTTTAGTTGTGTTTCCCTGATCTTTCCATTCCTGAGAATGGTGTGTTGAGGTCTCCTACTATTATAGTGTGGGGTCCAATGTGAGGTCTGAGTTTTATTAAAGATTCTTTTATCAATATTGGTGGCCTTGTATTTGGGGAATATATGTTCAAAATTGAGAGTTCATCATGGTAGATTTTTCCTTTGATGAGTATGAAGTGTTCTTCCTTATCTTTTTTGATTACTTTAGATTGAAAGTCGATTTTATTTGATATTATGATGGCTATACCAGCTTGTTTCTTTGGACCGTTTGCTTGGAAAATTGTTTTCCAGCCTTTTACTCTGAGGTAGTGTCTATCTTTGTGGCTGAGGTGGGTTTCATGTATGCAGCAAAATGTTGGGTCCTGCTTATGTATCCAGTCTGTTAGTCTATGTCTCCTTATTGTGAATTTAGTCTATTGATATTAAGAGATAGTAAGGAAAGGTGATTGTTGCTTCCTGTTACTTTTTTTTTATTAAAGGTGGAGTTATGTTTGTGTGGCTCTCTTCTTTTTGGTTTGCTAAAAGAAGATTAATTTCTTGCTTTTTCTAGTGTGTAATTTCCCTCCTTTTGTTGGTGTTTTCCATTCATTATTCTTTGAAAGGCTGGATTTGTGGATAGTTATTGTCTATGGAATAACTTGGTTTTTCCATCTCTGATAACTGAAACTTTTTTTTTTTGGATATAGTAGCCTGGGTTAGCATTTGTGTTCCCTTAGTGTCTATATGACATCTGCCCAGGATCTCTGGCTTTCACAGTCTTAAATCTGGTATAATTCTGATAGGTCTACCTTTATATGTTACTTGACCTATTCCTCTTACTGCTTTTAATATTCTTTCACTGTTTACTGCATTTGGTGTTTTAATTATATGGGAGGAATTTCTTTTCTGGTCAAATCGATTTGGAGTTCTGTAGGCTTCTTGCATGTCCATGAGCATCTTTATGTTATGGTAGTTTTCTTCTATAATTTTACTGAAGATATTTTCTGGCCATTTAAGCGGAAATCTTTACTCTCTTCTATACCTATAATCCTTAGGTTTGCACTTCTCATTTTTTTCCTGGATTTCCTGGACATTTTGGTTCAGGAGCTTTTTTGCAGTTTGCATTTTCTTTGATTGTTGTGTCTATGCTTTCTATGGTATCTTCTGCATCTGAGATTCTCTCTTCTATTTCTTGTATTTTGTTGTTGAGGCTTGCATCCATGATTCCTGTTTTCTTCCCTAGGTTTTCTATGTCCAGAGTTGTTCCCTTTGTGATTTCTTTATTGTTTCTACCTCTGTTTTTACATCCTTGATGGTTTTGTTCAATTCCTTCACCTCTTTGTGCTTTCCTGTAATTCTTTAAGGGTTTTTACCTGCCTACCTGTGTTCTCCTGTATTTCTTTAGGGGATTTATTTATGTCCTTCTTGAAGCCCTCTATTAGCATCATGAGCTGTGATTTTTACACCCAAATCTTGCTTTTCCAATGTGTTGAGGTATCAAGGACTTGCTGTTGTCGGAGAATTGGGTTCAGATAGTGCCATATTGCCTTGATTTCTGTTGGTAATGTTCCTATCTTTGCCTTTTGACATCTAATTATCTCTCTTGTTAACTGGTACTGCTGACTCTGACTGTCACTTGTCTCTCCTGTGGGCCTGGAAGCCTCTCTCAGCCCTCACACCCTGTGTGATTGGCTCTCCCCCTGGCATAGAGTGCTGTGGCACTGCCCACTTCCTGGGTGCAGGTGGGACCCTGGCAAACCCTGTCCCTGCTGTTCTGGCACTCTGGTGTTCCCTGAGCTCATGGCTGTGCCCACTTGCTCAGTTTCAGGAGAGAAGATGGCAGCCTCACTTCTAAATTCAGGAGTCAAATCACGCCCTGCAGAGCAGTTCTTTCCTGGTTGGATCTGTGCACTGTAAGCTGTGGTGCTGCCTAGCTCCTGTGTGCAGGTGGGGCCCTGGTGGTCCCTGTCCCAACTGCTCTGCCACTCTTTTGTTTCCTGTGTTCCTGGCTGTACCTGACTACTCAGTTGCTGGAGAGAAGATGGTGATCTCACCTCTAAATGAGGGAGTCAATATTCCTGCTTCTTAAGCATGCATATATATCTTAAATTTTTTCCCTGGAGAAAATTCTTCACAGTAAAGAGAGAACAAGTGTCCAGTCATAAGTGTGCCCACCACTGTTGACTGCATTTTAGGATTTCTTGGATCACTTTCCTTGTTACCTGTGTTATATCTTTGTTAAAGTTTATTTGCTGGAGTTAAAACTATTTTTGGTATGTTTGTTAAAGATTTATATAATTTTAATCTTAATTTAACCAATGAGAATTAATAAACATTATTCTTTTATTCAATTTCAGATTAAGGAAAAATCAGATGAAAAATGGACTGTAATATTTTTGGAAACAAGTACTTACTGACCTTTGACTTGCATTATCTTGACATTCTTTAATTTCCTGCCAGGTGTGTGAAGTTCATTTAGTTTTGTTCATTTCAAACTTTCTATGCAATTTATTTTGAAGCCTACCCAGAGAGCATCCATGATGCCCCCTATCTAATACTCTACTTCATGACACTGTGAAGAAATTACCACTTTTGTTCTGTGTTCACAGATCTGTGTGACTCATTTTCAAAATTTACCAATGCAACCATGGCAAAATGTAAAATTTACTAATATTCATAAGTTAGACACATAGAACAAAACTCATGCCTCTCACAGTACGCTGATTTTTCTTCATGTATTTTTAAGTTCCATGGGTAACTAATATTTGCAGTTCTCCATGTTTACTTTGGTATAAATGTGCCATAAAAACACATAAACATTTCATAGAAGAGTAGAGACAAGCTTTGACTAATTAGGCAGGTTCTTTTTACTACATGTTTGCTTTTGTTTTTATTTATTTATTTTTCTCTCACAGATTACATTTCAACTGCAATTTTCCCATTCTCCATGCCTTTGGGTGGACTCCTGGTGAGTGAGAATGGGAATAGGAGGAACCAGGCAGGGGATGAGAAGGGCAGAGGGAGAGAGTACGGTAAAGATATTTTATTTTCAAGTTGTATCTTCTTTGGCATTTTTTAATGGTTTTCTATTTGCTAATGTAATTACAGATTTATTTTTCCCTTTGTTTTATTGCATAATTTATCATCTGGCCTTCATATAAGAATATGTGCTGTGAACATAACTAATACCTGTGGGGGTCAAAAGAAGGCAAGAGATTATTGACAACTATATTTATAGAGCTGTAAGTAACCACGTGGACACACAGAAGCAAACTCAGACCCTTTGATGAAACAGCAAGTTCTCTTAACTGCTAATCTATCTATCTATCTATCTATCTATCTATCTATCTATCTATCTATCCATCTATTTACTCATTCATTCATCCATTCATTCATTTACATCCAAATGGCTGCTCCTTCGAGATCTCATCTTCCGAGTTCCCACCCACATCTCCCCTCTCCTTCCCCTCTGAGAGTGTGAGGGCCCCTCTTGGGCATACCCCAATTCCAAGCCTGGTCTATCAAATCTGGACAGAATTGAATGCATCCTCTCTCACTAAAGCCAGACAAGGCAGCCCTGTTGGGATTGCACAGACAGGCTACAGACAGCCCCTATTCCATCTCCAGTTGTTGGGGGACCCATATGAAGACCAAGCTGAATATTTGCTACAAATGTGCCAGGGGCCATGGTTGAGCCCTGATATTCTCTTTAGTAAGTGTCTTAGTCTCTGAGAACTCACAGAGTACTGGGTTAGTTAATTCAGTTGGTCTTGAGAAGTTCCCATCCCTTTCTGTGCCTTCAGTCCTTCCCCCAACTCTTCCATAAGACTGCTTATTTTTGCAATTCCAAATATTTATTTTGCAATTCATTTGTCTTCTCAAACATCTTCCTATTTCCATTAATCCTTATATAAGCATCAAATAGACGAAATAAGCATGGTTTGTCATCACATCATAGCAGTATACTCTCTGTTATTATATTAAAACCTGATTAACTTGAGTTTTCAAAGATCACACATTCTGAGAAATACTAAATTCCATAAAAGCTGTACAATCAAATATATATGCATATATGTATACAAAATCAAATTTATAGAAATTGGTACCAAAATATTTGTTCTTATAGGAATAAAGAGTTCAGTGTATATGCATACATCTTGCCATTCTCTATTATTTGACAAATAGCATATTCATTACAGTTATGCATCACAACATTGTAAATTATCTAATCATAAAATGTAAACTTGAAAAAATAAATTTTAAATTGTGTCTGAATAGAAAGTGAATCAATTTCAAGGCTCAAATTTTAATAAGATCTGTGAAGTTTTATTGAACCAGAAATTCTGACTTCACAGCTCTCCTATTATATCTGACATGTACATTAGTTTTATATTAACAAAATTTTACTTCACATGGATGTTATGTCTTCAAACTGTATTGAATCAAAATACATTCTGCTTTATGTATTTAATCTGACCGCATGCTAGAGAACTAATCAGAATTTAGGTTTAAAAGTTTGGGTGTACACATCCAAGACTCATGCAATTGACAGCTTGAGATATTGTGATCAGAGAAGTGGATGGAATTTCCTATTCCAGAAAAACCTTCAAAATAATGTTTAGACTTATTCACATGAGAAAATGTATGCTCATACTGGGATACATTTTTTTTGCCTTTCTCTGTTGTTTAATAATTAAAAGAATTCATTTCAGTTTCAATTATTGAATGTTTCACATCTTAGCATTTTATTCTTTTTAAATATATTACAGAAATTATAGAATATGTATTGCATTTCTCATAAAATATATCTTTTATAAGAATATACTTTTCAAATCCTTTTTCATCAGTAAGTTTGCTTAATTTAAGCACTTATTGTTTCTGGAACATTTCTTTCAGGAATTAGAACAGAAACATATCTTTCTTCAACTTCTAAACCTCTCCTTCTATATTTTAGCAGTGTTGAATTCAAGTTTGTTTTAATAAACTATCCCACTAAATCAAATTGCTAAGAATTTATTCTAAAATTATATATCATCTTTGATTGATGTGTATACATTTATAATTGAGGAGATCCATTAATTATCTGTAGTCCTTTATTCATCTTTTACTCCTTTCTACTCCATTTCTGCCTGGTTCCCTGACCTGTTGAGGGGATTTGATGGAGGGGAATAAGGCTTCGATGTCTGGGAGTTCTCAAGTCTTCCCTCACTTGATAAAGCCTGGTTGTTAGTCTTTGTTCCCATTTTCTTCAGAAGAACATCTTTCTTAGGACCACTGAGCAAGACATTAATCTAGAAGAATAGCAGAATGTCATTAAGAGTCATTTTATTGCTAAGTTGTTGTTATTGTTATTGTTGTTAATTTGTTTGCCTTAGAAAAAATAGGATTTGACTTAATCCAAGGTCCCAGGGCTTCCTATTCTTAGGTTCTTCATCACTGAAACAGTGTTAGATATGGGCCCCATATCCTACAGTGGGGCCTAATTAAAATCAAAAAATGTTACTTCCACAAACATTTGGTTCATGAATTGTGTCTTTGGTGTTCCAAGATTCTAGGCTAATATCCACTTATCAGTGACTGCATACCATGGGTATTCTTTTGAGATTGGGTTACCACACTTAGTATGATGCTCTCCAGCTCCATCCATTTCTCTAAGAATTTCATGAATTCATTGTTTCTAATGGCTGAATAGTACTCCATTGTGTGTATATATACCACATTTTTTTGTATCCATTCTTCTGTTGAGGGACATCTGGGTTCTTTCCAGCTTCTGGCTATTATAAATAAGGCTGCTATGAACATAGTGGATCATGTATCCTTATTGCATGCTGGGGAATCCTCTGGGTATATTCCCAGGAGTGGTATGGCTGGGTCCTCCTGAAGTATCATGTCCAGTTTTCTGAGGAACCGCCAGACTGATTTCCAGAGTGGTTGTACCAGCTTGCAGTCCCACCAGCAGTGGAGGAGTGTTCCTCTTTCCCCACATCCTCTCCAACACCTGATGTCTTCTGAGTTTTTGATCGTAGCCATTCTGACTGGTGTGAGGTGAAACCTCAGGGTTGTTTTGATTTGCATTTCTCTAATGACTAATGATCTTGAAAAATTTTTTAAGGTGTTTCTCAGCCATCCGAATTTCATCAGGTGAAAAGTCTTTGTTTAGCTCTGTACCCCACTTTTGGATAGGCTTATTTGGTTTTCTGGGGTCTAACTTCTTGCGTTCTTTGTATATTTTGGATATTAGCCCTCTGACAGATGTGGGGTTGGTGAAGATCTTTTCCCAATTTGTTGGTTGCCAATTTGTCCTTTTGACAGTGTCTTTTGCCTTACAGAAACTTTGTAATTTTATGAGGTCCCATTTGTCTATCCTTGCTCTTAGAGCATAAGCAATTGGTGTTCTGTTCAGGAACTTTCCCCCTGAGCCAATGTCCTCAAGGGTCTTCCCCAGTTTCCTTTCTATTAGTTTTAGTGTGTCTGGTTTTATGTGGAGGTCCTTGATCTACTTGGAGTTGAGCTTAGTGCAAGGAGATAAGAGTGGATCAATTCTCATTCTTCTGCATGTTGACCTCCAGTTGAGCCTGCACAATTTGTTGAAAAGGATGTCTTTTTCCACTGGATGTTTTCAGCTCCTTTGTCGAAGATCAATTGGCCATAAATGTGTGGGTTCAATTCTGGGTCTTCAATCCTATTCCATTGATCTGCCTCCCTGTCACTGTACCAATATCATGCAGTTTTTAACACTACTGCTCTGTAGTATTGCTTGAGGTCCGGGATATTGATTCCCCCAGAAGCTCTTTTACTGTTGATGATAGTTTTAGCTATCCTGGGTTTTTTGTTATTCCAGATGAATTTGAGAATTGTTATTTCTAACTCTATAAAGAACTGAGTTGGGATTTTGATGGGGATTGCGTTGAATCTGTATATTGCTTTTGGCAAGATTGCCATTTTAACTATTAATCCTGCCAACCCACGAGCATGGGAGATTTTTCCATTTTCTGATGTCTTCTTCAATTTACTTCTTCAGAGACTTGAAGTTTTTGTCATAAAAATCTTTCACTTGTTTGGTTAGGGTCACACCAAGATGCTTTATATTGTTTGTGGCTATTGTGAAGGGTGTCATTTCCCTAATTTCTTTCTCAGCCTGCTTATCCTTTGTGTATAGGAAGGCTACTGATTTGCTTGAGTTGATTTTATAACCAGCAACTTTGCTGAAGTTGTTTATCAGCTGTAGCAGTTTTCTGGTGGGCTTTTTTGGTCACTTAAGTATACTATCATATCATCTGCGAATAGTGATAGTTTGACTACTTCCTTTCCGATTTGTATCCCTTTGACTTCCTTATGTTGTCAAATTGCTCTAGCTAGTACCTCAAGCACTATATTGAAGAGATATGGTGAGAGGGGGCAGCCTTGTCTAGTCCCTGATTTTAGTAGGATTGCTTCAATTTTCTCTCTATTTACTTTGATGTTGGCTATAGGTATGCTGTAAATTGCTTTTACTAAGTTTAGATATGGGCCTTGAATTCCTGTTCTTTCCAAAACTTTTAGCATGAAAGGATGCTGAACTTTGTCAAATGCTTTTTCAGCATCCAATGAGATGACCATGTGGTTTTTTTCTTTGAGTTTGTTTATGTAGTGGATTACGTTGATGTATTTCTGTATATTGAACCATCCCTGCATCCCTGGGATGAAGCCAACTTGATCATGGTGAATGATCATTTTGATGTGTTCTTGGATTTGGTTGGCAAGTATTTTATTTAGTATTTTTACATGGATATTGATAAGAGATTTTGGCCTGTAGTTCTCTTTCTTAGTTGGATCTTTGTGTGGTTTTGGTATCTGGGTAATTGTGGCTTCATAGAATGAATAGGGTAGTGTTCCTTCTGTTTCTATTTTGTGGAATAGTTTGAAGAATATTGGTATCAGGACTTCTTTGAAGGTCTGATAGAATTCTGCACTAAAACCATCTGGTCCTGTGCTTTTTTTGGTTGGAAGACTTTCTATTACCCCTTCTATTTCTTTGGGGGTTATGGGTCTGTTTAGATGATCTATTTGATCCTGGTTTAATTTTGGAATTTGGTATCTATTTAGGAAGTTGTATATTTCCTCCAGATTCTCCAGTTGTGTTGAGTATAGGCTTTTGTAGTAGGATCTGATGATTTTTTGAATTTCCTCAGTTTCTATTGTTATATCTCCCTTTTCATTTCTAATTTTGTTAATTTGAATCCTGTCTTTGTACCCTTTGGTAAGTCTGGCTAGGGTTTTATCAATCTTGTTGATTTTCTCAAAGAACCAGCTCCTGGTTTTGTTGATTCTTTGTATGGTTCTCTTTGTTTCTACTTGATTGATTTCAGCCCTGACTTTGATGATTTTCTGTCTTCTACTCATCCTGGGTGAATTAGCTTCTTTTTGTTCCAGGGCTTTCAGGTGTGCTGTTAAGCTGCTAGTGTATGCTCTCTCCAGTTTCTTTTTGGAGGCACTCAAGTCTACGAGTTTTCCTCTTAGCAATGCTTTCATTGTATCCCAGAGATTTGGGTAGGGTGTACCTTCATTTTCATTGAATTCTAAAAAGTCTTTGATTTCTTTTTTTATTTCTTCCTTGACCAAGGTGTCATTGAGTAGAGTATTGTTCAGTTTCCATGTGTATGTGGGCTTTCTGTTGTTTTTTTGCTATTGAAGACCACTTTTACTCCATAGTGGTCTGATATGAGACATGGAATTAGTTTGATCTTGTATTTGTTGACATCTGTCTTGTGACCAATTACATGATCGATTTTGGAGAAGGTACCATGTGGTGCTGAGATAAAGGTATATTCTTTTGCTTTATGATGAAATGTTCTATATATATCTGTTAAATCCAATTGATCCAAAGCTTCAATTAGCTTCACTGTGTCCCTGTTTAGTTTCTGGATTCCTGATCGGTCTATTGAGGAGAGTGGAGTGTTGAAGTCACCCACTATTATTGTGTTAGGTGTAATGTGTGCTTTAAGCTTTAGTAAAGTTTCTTTCACACATGAGAGTTCCCTTGCATTTGGATCATAGATGTTCAGTATTGAGAGTTCTTCTTGGAGGATTTTCCCTTTGACCAGCAAGAAGTCACCTTCTATGTCTCTTTTGATGAATTTAGGTTGAAAGTCCATTTTATCTGATATTGGAGTGGCCACTCTGGCTTGTTTCCTGAGATCATTTGCTTGTAAAATTGTCTTCCAGCCTTTTACTCTAAGGTAGTGTTTGTCTTTGACACTGAGATGTGTTTCCTGTATTCAGCAAATTCTAGGGTCTGATTCCGTATCCACTCTATGTCTTTTTATTGGGTAATTGAGTCCATTGATGTTTAGAGATATTAAGGAATAGTAATTATTACTTCCTGACATTTTAAAATTTTTTTTTATCTTTGAGTGGTTATCTTCTTTTGGGTTTGATGAGAGCATGTTTCTATCTTGCCTCTTCTGGGGTGTAGTTTCACTCCTTTTGTTGGTGTTTTTCCACTATTATCCTTTGTAGGGCTGGGTTTGTGGAAGGATATCATGCAAATTTCATTTTACCTTGGTTTCTCCATCTATGGTGTTTGAGAGTTTTGCTGGGTATAGTAGTTTTGGCTGAAATTTGTGTTCTCTTAGAGTCTGCATGATATCTGCCAGGATCTTCTAGTTTTCATGGTTTCAGGTGAAAAGTCTGGTGTGATTCTAATAGGTCTTCCCTTATATGTTACTTGGCCTTTTTCTCTTACTGCCTTTAATATTCTTTCTTTGTTTAGTACTTTTGGGGTTTTGATTATTATGTGACAGGAGGTATTTCTGTTCTGGTTCAGTCTGGAATTCTGTAGGCTTCTTGTATATTCATGGGCATTTCTCTCTTTAGGTTGGGGAAGTTTTCTTCCATAATTTTGTAGAAGATATTTCCTGGCCGTTTAAGTTGTAAATCTTCCCTCTCATCTATACCTATAATCCTTAGGTTTGGTCTTCTCATTGTGTCCCGAATTTCCTGGGTGTTTTGGGCTACAAGATTTTTGCATTTTGCATTTTCTTTGACTGTTGAGTTCATGGTTCCTATTGAATCTTTGGCATCTGAGATTCTTTCTTCTATCTCTTGTAGTTTATTTTTATATTTGCATCTATGGCCCCTGATTTCTTCCCAAGGTTTTCTATTTTCAAAGTTTTCTCCCTTTGTGATTTCTTAGTTGTTTCTACTTTTGTTTTTAGATCCTGGATGGTTTTGCTCAGATCTTTTGTTTGCTTGTTTGTGTTTTCATGTAATTCTTTAAGAGATATTTGTGTTTCCTCCTTTATGACTACTACTTGTTGATCCACGTTCTCCTGTATGTATTTAAGTGGTTTTTGTAGTTCTTCCTTATTGGCTTCTATTTTTTGATCTATATTCTCCTGAATTTCTTTAAGTGATTTTTTTTTTTGTGTTTGCCTTGTAAGGGCTTCTAACTTTTGATCCATTTTCTCCTGTATTTCTTTAAGAGATTTGTCTAAGTGTTCCTCTAACAGCATCCTGGCCAGTGATTTTAGAACTGAATCTTGCTTTTCTGGTCTTTTGTGGTATCCGGGATTTACTGCTGTCAGGGAACTGGGTTTAGATACTACCATATTTCCTTGATTTCTGCTAGTAAAGTTCCTATGTGTGCCTTTTGCCATTGTTTTTTTTCTGGAGTTAGTTGGTCTTGTTATTACTGGTTGGTGTTTAAAGCTCCTGAGAGCCTGGTGTTTGGTGTTGCTGTCTCAGAGGGCGTCCGTGCTCCCGAGGTGGATACCAGAAGGTTTCCACCACTGGGCTCTGAATTACCTCCTCAGCTCTGCTGGGCTGGACTCAAGTCTCCTCCCAGCTTGCCTCTGGGCACTTAACTGGCCTCCAGTGGTCCCTCCTGGTTTGCCTGGTTAGTCTACCAGCTCCAAGATGGCAGCAGGTCTCAGTGCTCTGTTTAACCATGGGAATTCCCTGACTGGACTGCTGAAGCCTAGAGGGTGGCTCTCTCAGTCCACAGGGCTCCATCTGGTTGAGCTTCTCTCCCCAAGAGAGTGTCAGACCCCTGAGTCCTGTCTAACTGCAGGGCTCTCTGTAGATCCGAAGGTTCCCTGGTTGAACTGTGGGATCCAAGATGGTGCAGATCTTGGTCCCTGGGTCTCTGTCTATCTATGGGACCTCCTGCAGGTCAGATGCTCCCCCGCTTGCACAGGCAGCTGGAGTGCTACCCAGCTCCCTGGTGTGGAAGACACCCAGGCAGGCTATACCCTGGGAAATCCTTCAGTGTGGTGCCCAATGCGTACCTTGCTAGGCTACCAGCTCCAAAATGGTGGCGGGTTTCAGGGCTCTGTCTAACTGCAGGAATTCCTGCAGGACAGAAACTTCCCTGGTTGGACTGCTGAAGCCTAGATGGTGGCTCTCTCAGTGCGCAGGGCTCTGTCTTGTTGAGCTTCTCTTCCCAAGATAGTGTTGTATTACGGGGCCCTGTCTAACCACAGGGCTCTCCATATCTTCCCTGGTTGAACTTCAGGATCCAAGATGATGCAGAACTCAGTCCCTGGGTCTCCATCTATCTACGGGACCTCCTGCAGGTCAGACGCTCCTCCCCACCCCCACCCTCCACTCCCACCCCCACCCCCACCCCTGCCTGTGCAGGCAGCTGTAGTGCTGCCCAGCTCCCTGGAGCGGAAGGCACCCAGGCAGGCTATACCCTGGGAAATCCTTCAGTCTGGTGCCCAATGCATACCTTACTAGGCTACCAGCTCCAAAATGGGGGCGGGTCTCTGGGCTCTGTCTAACTATGGGAATTCCTGCAGGACCAGGCTTCCCTGGCTGGACTGCTGAAGCCTAGATCGTAGCTCTCTCAGTCTGCAGGGCTCTGTCTGTTTGAGCTTCTCTCCCTAAGAGAGTGTTGAACCCCAGAGCCCTGTCTAACTGCAGGGCTCTCTGTAGATTGGAAGGTTCCCTGGTTGAACTGCGGGATCCAAGATGGTGCACGGTTCCTAATTTTTGCTGCCTTTCCCCAAAGTCCATCCCTTACCTCCCTCCTTCTTTCCTACCATTCCCCTTTTGATGTTCCAGGTCCATCCTCATCATCAATATATAACTATTTATCATGTATCCTTTTCCTAACAAGATCTACTTACCTACCCCTGTGTTTTACTTTTTACCTAACTTTTGTGAGTCTGTGAATTTTAGCTTTATTATTATTGACTTAACAGTTAATATCTGCTTATAAGTGAATGAATATTATATATCTCTTTCTGAGTTTCAGATACACTACTCAATATGTTTTCAAGTTCCATCCTGAAAACATGATGATTTCACTTTTCATTGCATTAATATTCCACATCTATTAGAATAATTAATATTATTGGAATAAAAAAAAGGGCAGCTACCTTTTTTTTTCAATTTCTGGCTATTATGAAGAGAGCAACAATGAATATGGTTGACCAATTATCTTTGTGGTAAAGTGTGCTTTGAGTATATGTCCAAGAGTACTAAAGCTAGATTCTGAGGTATATCAATTTTCATTTTTTCTGAGGATTCATGTTATTAGTTTCTATAGTGGCCATACAAGTTATCTTTTCACCCATGATGGATGAATGTATCCCGTAACATACATTTTTGCAAGCATGAACTGTGACTTGTGTTATTGATTTTAACTATTCTGATGGGTACAAGATGGAATCTCAAGATAGTTTTTGTTTGCATGTTTTTGATGGCTAAGTATGTTAAACATGTATTTAAGTGTTTCACAGCTCTTTGAGTATTCTGTATTGGGAATTCTCTGTCTAATTATTTACTCCATTTTAATAGTATTATTTGGGTTTTTGATGTCTAATTTATTTAGTTCTTTATATATTTTGTATATTAGTCCTCAATTGAATATAGACTTGGTAAAAATCTTTTCCTGTTCTATAGGCTGAGACATTGTTCAAATGATGGTGTCCTATTCCTTAGAAAATTTTCTCAGGTTCATGACATCTCATAGAGTCAGAGAGAAAAGGGAGACTATAATGAATGTTTTGCTATAGAGCTGGAGAAGAGACTGGAAGGACTGGAACTGAAGGAACGGAGGAGAGGTGAATCAACTTCCCTTATAGGAATGGCATTTGTATATCACAGGTACCTGGTGCTGGTTCAACTGGAGGGCAACATGCAGAAGAATGCAAATTGACCCACTTTTATCACCTTGTACTAAGATCAACTCCAAGTGGATCAAGGTCCTCCACATAAAGCCAGACACACTGAAACTAATAGATAAGAAATGGGAGAAGTCCCTGGAGGACATGGGCACAGGGGGAAAGTTCCTGTACAGAGCACCAATAGCTTATGCTCTAAGATCAAGAATTTGGGACCTCATAAAATTACAAAGTTTCTGTAAGGCAAAGGATATTGTCAAAAGGACAAAATGGCAACCAACAAATTGGGAAAAGATCTTCACCAACCCCACATCCGACAGAGGGCTAATATCCAATATATACAAAGAACTCAAGAAATTAGACCCCAAAGAACCAAATAAACCTATTTAAAAATGGGGTACAGAGCTAAACAAAGATTTTTCACTAGAAGAAATTTGAATGGCTGAGAAGCACCTAAAGAGATATTCAACATCATTAGTCATCAAGGAAATGCAAATCAAAACAACCCTGAGATTCCACCTCACACCAGTCAGAATGGCTAAGATTAAAAACTCAAGAGACAACAGGTGCTGGCGAGGATGTGGAGAAAGAGGAACACTCCTCCACTGTTGGAATTGCAAGATGGCACAACCACTCTGTAAATCAGTCTGGCGGTTCCTCAGAAAATTGGGCATGCCACTTCCAGATGACCCTGTCATATCCCTCCTGGACATATACACAGAGGATTCCCCTGCATGCAATAAAGACACATGCTCCACAATGTTCATAGCAGCCTTATTTATAATAGCCAGAAGTTGGAAGGAGCTAATGCCCTCACAGGAGGAATGGATACAGAAGATGTGGTATATTTACACAATGGAATTCTACTCAGCAATTAAAAATAATGAATTCATGCAATTTGTAGGCAAATTGTTGGATCTGGAAAATATCATCCTAAGTGAATTAACTCAATCAGAAAAGAATACACATGAAATTCAATCACTGATAAGTGGATATTAAAGAGCCCACAATCTCTGAATACTCAAGGCACAATTAGCAAATCAAAAGATTCCCAAGAAGAAGGAAGGAGAGGACACTGGTTTCTAAAAGACTGGGTCCAGTTTTGTAGGAGAGTATCAGAACAGAGAAAGGGTTGGGGGGTTATTGGGGAATGGGCGGGGGTTGAGAGGACTTATGGGGCATATGGTGAGGGGGAAACTGGGAAAGGGGAAAGTCTTTGGAATGTAAACAAAGAATATAGAAAAAATTTTAAAAAAAGGAATGATATTTGGTTTGCTGGTGATGCTTGCTGGAGTTGGGTCATGGAATATAGCAGTAAGTTGAGGAAGGGAGGTTAAGAGAGGTAGATCCATGAGATCTACAGTAGATTGGTGTGTGGTGCAGAGAAGGCTGCAGAGAAGGCTCCAGCAGGTGTTCTATTTCAGTACTGAGGATGAACAGATATCCAGCTGTAATTCATTTTCATCAGGTAGAATGCAGGATATTATTTCAATTTTCCCCCTTTGTCGAGATCTTATCTGTATCTGAGTATGCCAGTCAATTTTAGAGAAATTCTTTGAGGTGGTGAGAAGACAGAATATTCTTTTTGTTTTGGTGAAATGTTCTGTATCCTTTGGACGAATTTGGTTTGAAGCTTCCATTATCTTCAGAATTTCTGTTTAGTTTCTTTATGGATGATCTGTTTGCTAAAATGCTGCATCAAAGCCTTTAACTATCAGTGTGTGAAGGCCAATATTTTATTTAAGCTACAGTAGTGTTTCTTTTATGAACTTGTGTGCTCATGTATTTGGTACATAGAAATTGCAATGTCCTCTTGAAGGATTTTTTCTTTGATGAGTCTATAGTACCCGTGATTGTTTGTATATGATTGACCGAGGAAGTGACCCTGTTAGGATGTGTGGCCTTGTTGGAGTAGGTGTGTCACTGTGGGTGTGGGCTTAAGACCCTCACCCTAGTTGCCTGGAAGTCAGTATTCCACCAGCAGCCTTCAGATGAAGATGTAGAACTCTCAGCTCTTCCTGCACCATATCTCTCTGGATGCTGCCATGTTTCTGCATTGATGACAATGGACTGAACCTCTGAGTCTGTAAGCCAGCCCCAATTAAATGTTGTCTTTTATAAAACTTGCACTGGTCATGGTGTCTTTTCATAGCAGTAAAAACCTAACTAAGACAGAAGTAGTTCATTCCAGATATAGTCAAGTTGACTACCAGAAATATCCACTAGAGTACCCTTCCCTGTTTTTGTTGATATGTTTTGAATTGAAGTCTATTTTTTTTCTATATACAGATATCAACACCAGCTTCCTTCTTATACATATTTGCTTGGAATATCTTTTTCTTCCCTCCTTTTACATGGAGGTTATGTTTATCCTTGATGTTAAGTTGTGTTTCTTGGATGAATCAGAAAAGTGCACCCTGGTTTTGCACTCATTCTATTAACCTTTGTCTTCTTTTATTGGAGAATTGCAACCATTGATATTGAGAGGTATCTGTAAGGAGTGGGGGGGGTGGAACTGTGCAACCAGACAGGAAAACTGGTAAGGTCGAGCAGATTAAGGAACTCTGGCAATT
Organism: Apodemus agrarius; assembly: GCA_964023405.1. Classification (NCBI taxonomy): domain Eukaryota; kingdom Metazoa; phylum Chordata; class Mammalia; order Rodentia; family Muridae; genus Apodemus; species Apodemus agrarius. The sequence continues at coordinate 123,698,877 of OZ030007.1, forward strand.
CTAATAATTGAGAATACTAGGCTTCTGAATCTACTCCTGATCATCTTCCTGTCCTGGAACATGTGACTGTGACACACAACTAAGAGGACCATAACAACTGGTCATAGAACCTAGACTTCCCCATGCTAATGAGGTTTCTAAGAAATGCTTAGGTTTTAGCTAATGAGTTTTGCTTCCCTGGAAATCCCTACTTGCAAATGGTATTCACCTCTGTTTTACCCTGAATAAATCTTATGTATCCTTTCCACCAGGAATAAACAGTCTGGACAAGCTGGGATTGTCTCCTTCCTCAAGGACCACCATAGGAGTAGCCTTCATCATATCTAGCCATGCCTAAGTCACTTGCAGAGGGCTGCTCAACACTCCTGGTACTCATTCTTCCCAGTTCTGTGGTGTCTGAGTGCACAGGAGTTAGAGAACCATAGCGTCAGTCCCAGTCCAAGCTCTTTCTTACCTGGAGAAATGCAGGCAGCTTTTTTGGGGGGAGGGTGGGGGTAGACAGGGTTTCTTTGTATAGTCCTGGCTGTCCTGGAACTCACTCTGTAGAGCAGGCTGGTTTTGATCTCAGAAATATGTCTGCCTCTTCCTCCCAAGTGCTGAGATTAAAGGCATGCGCCACCAGTGCCAAGGTATGGCCTCTATCTTTTTTTTTTTTAATTTTCTATATTACTTGTTCACATTCCAAACGGTTTCCCCTTTCCCTGAACAGCATATAAATTACACAAGAGCCGGATACTTCAAGGAGGTTAGAACACTAGCCTAGAGTCTCTGTGTTGTGCCTCCCTGAGCAGTGTTCTGACACCCCAGCAGCAAAGGGAAACACAGAACTATAGTAGTGTTTATAGTTTCTGTTACTTTGTTATTGTGGTAGTAGTACATTTGTGTGTGTGTGTGTGTGTGTGTGTGTGTGTGTGTATGTGTATTTGCTGGTTGGGAATATTTATTCCCTGTTTCTTGGGCAGTTGCCTCTTTTTGTTGAAATTTTTCTTCTACTTCACACTCCAAGGCTAGATTTGTAGATAGAAATTGATTAAATTTGTTTGTCATAGGAAAAAATATTTTCTCCGTCTATTATTATTGAAAGTATTGCTTGGTATTATAGTCTGGGCTTTCTTTTTTTCTTTTCAACTTAGGACCTTCTGACTTCTAGAGTTCTCATTGAAAAGTTTTTTTTCCTTTTTCTTTATTGTATATATTCTATATTTACAATTCATTTCCCTTTTTCTGGTTCTCCACCCCCAAAGGTCCCACATGTCCTTTTCCCTCCCCCTGCTCCCGCATCCACCCCCTCCCACTTTACTGTTCTTGTAATAAGTCTGTCTTTATATGTTCCTTGGACTATTTCTCTTGCAGCTATTAAATTCCTTTTTACTGTTGTTCAGTATGTTTAGTGCTTTAGTTATTAGGTTGTGTATATTGAAAGGATTTTCTTTTCTAGTCTAATCAGATTGATGCTATGTAAGCTCTTGTCCTTTGATATTCATCTTTATCTTAATGTTCAGTAACTTTTCTAAGATCTTGTTGAACATATTGGTCTTTGACCTGTGTTTCTTCTCCTTGATATATTCCTATTATTCTTGGATTTTGGTCCTTTCATAGTGTTCCAGACATCCTATATGTTTTGCACCAGGATTAGTTTTGATTTAACATTTTCTTTAATCTTAGGTATCCATTTCTTCTGTCATATCTTCAATGCCTAAGAATCTTTCGTCCATCCCTTGTATTCTGTTTGTGGAGCATATCTATGAGGTTCCTCTTTGAGTTCCTAAATTTTCTTTTGCCAGAATGCCCACAGTTTGAATTTTCTTTATCAATTGTACATCCACTTTCAGGCCTAGAACTGTTTATGCATTTCCTTCCATTTCCTCTTTGTGCTTTTATAGATTTCTTTAAGTGATTTATTCATTTCCTCATTATAGACCTCAATCACACACACACACACACACACACACACACACACACACACACACACGTGGTTTATATATACTCAGCCCAGGGAGTGGCACTATTAACAGGTGTGGCCTTGTTGGAGTAGGTGTGTCACTGTGGGTGTGGGCTTTAAGAGCCTCACCCTAGCTACCTGGAAGCCAGTATTTTGCCTGCAGCCTTCAGATGGATGAGGAACTCTCAGCTGCTCCTGCACCATGCCTGCCTGGATGCTGCCATGCTCCTGCCTTGATGAAAATGGGATTGAAATTCTGAACTGGTAAGTCAGCCCCAATTAAATGAGAAAATGAGACTTGGTTTGGTCCTGCTGTTTGTTCACAGCAGTAATCTATCTATCTATCTATCTATCTATCTATCTATCTATCTATCTATCTATCTATATACGTATACGTATATATGCTTACATTAATGTCTTGTGCCTCAGCTAGATTGTAAAGCTAGGTTCTGCTGTGGTAGACTTGCTGCCCTCTAGTGGAGATTTATTGTTTTTGCTATTTTTTCTCTTTTGTTTTATGCTGTTGTTTGGGAATGTGTGTTTGGAGAGATTTTAACTCTTGTTGCTTATTTGTGCTCTAATTTATGTTAAGTGGATCTTACTTGATTAGTAAGATCTCTTTGATTCTTAGGAGATTGTGTAGCTGTGTTTTTCTTGGTAGTATATTCCTAGATCATGATAGATGTGACCACTTTGGGTTCCTGGTAAAATGTTATCCTGGGCATTGGGAGCAGACATTTTGAAATGAGAATTGGATAAAAAAAGGTAGGGGAGGGAAGGAAAGCCACAGATAGGGTATTACTCCAGGATCAGCTTTGTAAGCTGAGAATCAGATCAGAGAGTGAGGAGATGTCATAGCATTTGGTATGCAGTCAGGCCTGGAACAAACAACAGCTGATTTGTTTTGAAGGACAAGAGGAAAAGATACAGATCTGCAGGTTTCTTCGTTATTTCCCTGGCAGAAGAAGCCTGTGGGTCTCCAGGCATGCCTATCAGGGTTAGGGGCTTAAATAATACAATGAGCTGAGGAGTTAGGAGGTGGAAAATGTGTGTGATTGAGTAGAGATGGGGCTTAGGAGGAGTTCAAGACTGCGGGGGGTATGCCCTTCCCCCAGCCTTAAGCAGGTTAATAGATCTTAACTGTTTGCCAAAATGCAGTCTTCCTCCTTGCTGCACCTGCAATTTCCTCCAGGAGCAGACTGCTTTTTGAGCTTGCTTTGCAACATAATTCAGCTGAAACAAAGCAATATAAAGCATCTGAAACAAAGGATGGGTCTGTGGGCTCACCCTATTAATAATATAGTGCTAAATATTAAACCTTAAGCCTTGATCAGAAACTGTTGCCTTGACTTCATTCTTCTCTCACTATGCCCCCAATCTCCATTCTTTTTCACTTCCAGCCTCCCTTTCAGGTACCCGATTCATCCATGGCTGCTGGAGAGCTTCAGGTGGTACCTGAATGAGGGGACTGAAAATGGGAGTTGACTATTTGTATGAGTGGAGCTCCACAGAAAATGGAAAAACATAACAGTATCCTGCACAGTGGTAAGCAAGATATAGCATTAATACTAGTGCTAGTCTTAAGTTTCATTTTTTGCAGACTGTTGTTGGAGGAGGTATACACCTAGGGTTGTGACAGCACAAGTGAGACAGGGGAATTCTATATAGGCATTTGTCTATATAGACTAAGAGTAAAAGTGTAAAGAATGACAGGTGGTTCAATAATCAGATATCAAGGATTTTGAACAACTATACTTCATCTGAAGGCACATATATGTCAATGTTAAATCTTAAGTATGTTTGCCCCCTTTAAACTATTTTATCTTCTTAAATTTTTATACATATTTATTTGTGAAAATATGTAATTTTCAATTTCTTTGTATAATGATCAGTATTAATGAGGAATAGAACGGGAAAGCAGATTCCCAAATATGTAGGGAAAAATAGAAAGTTCCAATGATAGAATTAAATTTAATCTTTGTTAGAAGAATTATCTAAACATTCACTTAAATGCTGATGCTTCTTTTGACCCTCTACTTATGCATGTTTGCTTCCTGTTTTTCTCATGATTAACCTCTTTGCTCACCTTTCTAATGGTTTAAGCATGTGCTAATTAATTCTAACAGTGGCTAACACAGTCTTTCCTTTCTTAATTCAAAAATAATAGAGACCATAGCTTTATTTCATAAAAAATAAAATCTTACTCTGAATCAATTAAAAAAGTTAAATAATGCTACAAAAAAATAAAGAGAATCTTCTAAACAGGCAGACATGCATATTTATGAATTAAAATGTCATTCTATTTGGATACATAGCAACACTGTCTTAAAATGCAAGCATTTTAGTAATGCTTTTTGAACAGTATGATTAAAGGCTTTTAAAGTATTCATTACTTCATTAAAATATGTATCTCCTTATGAAGCTATTCTTTTATAAAACAGCATTTCATCATTTCAATGAGTTAAAATATTTCTCAGTTTCAATTTCAATAACAGATATCTCCCAACACATTGTAAAAATTAGCTAGTGATCAAATTTTCTTCGACTGCAACAATTTTACATTTTCCAAATGTTATAAAGAGCTGCTGCCTTTAGTAACTTCTTTCAGTGTGGTATATTCAATGTATTATTCTTCGAGTTTCTACTTTTATTAATTTATAGTATATAAATTTTATTATATATGTATACATACATACATACATACATATGCACACTTTGCAGTCTTTGGTGTAAAAAATGTCTATAAGGAAAATAATAATTTGGATTGTTTTTCAAGGTACAGAGTTAAAATACAAAAATACTATTAATAAAAATGCCATTCAATTTTAGTACAGTGTCTACTATGTTAAATTTATGGCTTGAATTATTCCACATGATTCTTCTGATTTAACCAAGAGGCTTCTAAACCACAGAGAATTCTTGGACAACAGAATATCATGTAAAAATTTCTATGATAATTCTAAGACCATGAAATGACTAAGGATAGTGTGTTATCACACTGGCCATTACAAAGATGGTAGGAGAAAGATGTATAAGGAGGTAGGGAAAAGAAGATTAGCAGTGCATCATGGAATTACTGGACTCCTTATTTTACATCTGCCATTTCTTCTTGACCTTTTCCCCTGACCTCTTCTTTAGGAGATTATGAGATAAAGAGTATCAGGAGAAGTTACACTTAGTAGCAGTAGTGGTTTGAAAGAGAATGGCTTTGGAGGCTCCTATGTTTGAATGTTTGGCCCCATTAGTGGATCTATTTGGGAAGAATTAGGAGGTATGGCACTTTTGGAGGAGATGCACTACTAGGGGAGTCTTTGAGTTTCAGGAGCTCATTTTGCTCTAAGATTCTTTAGCTTAAAGCAGAGCTGGAGATCGATGCAACAGCAAGGCGGAATTTATTGTTCCAGCATGCTGTGGTCGTCATCCTGCACCCAGAGGATGCAGGAGATGACCCTGGGCTGCCCAATTGTTAAGTTTTTATACAGTCTCTAGGGGTGTAATATCACATCAGCAAGTAGGTACAATGTGATTGATGGAGCATGATACCTTTTAAACTCATTGGTCTATAGGAAACGAGGTAGTAGATTAATTAGCCTCTTCCTTCTGGCCTATTTGCTTTCTCTCCAGGAGGGCAGGGATACCTGGTAGAATTTTCTCACTGCTCTGAGCTGACCACTTCACTGTGACCATTCTTTCTTGCTGCCTGCAGCTTGCAGATCAGATTTAAGCTATATGATCCAGCACACTTTTGCTGCCATGATCTCCATCATGTAGATCATTGACTATTCCTCTGAAACTATAATCAAGCCACTGAATAAATGCTGTATTTTATAAGTTGTCTCATTCAATGTGTTTCATCACAGCAATAAAACAGTAAGAAAGAAGGCAGTTCATCATGTTCTCTTTCTTGGTTCCAAATAAAGGCGTAATTTTATTAAATTCATACATCTACATTGGAGGACATTAGACTACACATGCTTTGCAACATCTACCTTTCTTTGTTAACACCCATCCTAGACATGGAAAAGAGAAGATAAATCAGTCTAGAAAGAACATTTCCCAGTTATAACTACAGGATCCACATGGAAGTGGTAAGACACATGGCCTGCTTTCAGGTCATCTTCATACAAGACATTGGCATTCTTGTTGTGTTCTGTCTGGGATGATTTTTCTAAAAAGTAGAATGTAGTTTACTAATGCATGATATCATTCTTTATCCTAAGTGAGACAATGATAATTACAGTCATGTGACTTTCCATAATCATTTGCAGTCTAGGCATATAGAACAATTCAAAAAAATATCTTGGACTACTGAAAAAGCAAGAAATAGACAGCTCTTGAATTTTCAGGGACAATTGGCCCAGCCAAATATTCTAAGTTCTAATATATAGTCTTCAGAATATTATGGAATCATTTGCCTGTGTTTTAACACAAATATTTGAGTGAGCTTATGACAATAAACTCAAGGTAGCAGAATAATTTAAATTATATTAAGGTTTAACTTTGGAAATAATTTATTAGTTTTATGGAAATATATAATAATATACATGCTTTGTTATTTCCTAAGCAGTCAAAATATGAATGTATATAATATGAATAATATAATAAGTAGAAATTGAATATTATGAGGCCTCAAGAATGAAATCAAACTTTTCTATCTTGTATATAAAAGCTAGGATATAAATAGTATAATTTATCAAGCATAGCCAAGATACTGATTAGGTTTCCCCTTTATTGCTAGAATTTACACATATTCATAAGAATAAAAACAAATGGTACAAAAATTTGGTGGCAAATACAAGCACAAAGGAGCAGTTATTTTTGGATTCAGTAGTAGTATCAAAGATATGTGCTTTTAGTTGTTTTTTAAGTTTCATATATTTTTATGCATTTTTGAGAATTGTACACAATAAATTTTGATCACACTCATCCCTATCCTAACTCTTCCTAAATCCTTGTCTTGGTACTTGTTGATCCAATTTTACAAGAGCAACGATAACAATGCAAAACATTAAGTCCAGGGTGTGGTGCCCTTATGTTATTGGAAGTAGAGGTTTCTCCTGGCTTATGGTCCATTTAGCAGGACTTATGTACTTAGAAAAACACTGAGCTTCTTTCCAGCAGCTAAGAGTTGTCCAGTGTTACTGCAGAAGGAATTGGACTTCATGCCCAACTCTTTCTCCATATCTGGATTGAGCTTGTGTATGTTTTACACTGCTGTCCTACTCACTGTGAGTTCATGTGCCCTGCTATGTCCATAATACAATTTTCCTTGTAGTCATTCACCTCCTGTGGCTCAGCCATTTTTCCACTGTCTGCAGCAATGATTCTGAAACATAGGAGGAAGGGTTATGATGCACCACTCCCATTTAGGCATACCCCATGGTCTCTTATTTTCTACACTTTGGACAGGGACAGATCTCTTCATTAATTGCCAACTATTGCATATAGAAGCTTCTCTGGTGAGTGATAAAAGATCTTCTGATATGTAGGTTTGACAATTAATCATCAGGAGTCAGTTTAATATTGAGTTCATTTTGCAAAACAACAGTAGTAGGGCCAATGTAGCAATAGATTCTTGGCCCAATAATGGTACTATATCTGGATTTGTTTCTGTAAAGCAGGACATAAGGCAAACAAAAGCATTTAAAAATATAATGATGCGGTGTCACCCAGCGTGCCAGGTGCTCAGAACCATCCGGTGGCGGCGGCAGAACTAGGTACCCGAGACAGCCCGAGGTTAAGACCTTCGGGGACTCAGGCCTGGAGTGGGAGTTGGGCACAGAATAGAGGGTGCACTCTGCACTCGCGGGGCAGACCCGAGCTCCCTGCAGGCAGCTGCCATATTGCCTACAGCTTCCCGTCCAGCTGGTGGTGAGGAAGCTGGAGTCAGCCAGCGTGCCAGGTGACCAGACCCAGCCGGAGGCCGAACCAGCCTCCCATCCAGCCAGTGGCAGGGAAGCTGGAAACCGGACCCAGCCAGCTTCCCAGCAGCTTGGGACCAGCAGGCGGAACCAGATAACTGAGATATCCCAACTTTAAGACCCCTGGGGAAACAGGATATCAGACAGCAAACCCTGAGCAGGAGCAGTGCAGAGCAGCCGCCCAACAGGCAGAACCAAATACCTGGGATATCCTGAGTTTAAGACCTCGGGGGACTCAGGCCACCTGTCAGCAATCTGTGAGCAAGACCCCCGCAGGACAGTGATTCAGGTATCCCAGTCGCTGGAAATAGCCTTACAACCCCACAGGAGGGTCAAGCACCAGCTAGTATCTACAGGACCAACTAACACCAGAGTTAACCAGATGGCAAAAGGCAAACGTAAGATCGCTACTAACAAAAATCAAGGCAATATGGCGGCATCCGAACCCAGTTCCCCAACAGCAATAAATATTGGATACCCCGAAACACCAGAAAAACAAGACTCAGATCTAAAATCACTGGTCAGGATGCTGATAGAGGAACACTTAGATAAATCTCTTAAAGTAATACATGAGAAAATAGATCAAAAGCTAGAAGCCATTGCAAGACAAACACAATTAAATCCCAGATATCTCAACACACCAGAAAAACAAGACTCAGATCTAAAATCACTGGTAAAGATGTAGATTGAGGATCACTTAGATAAATTTCTTAAAGCAATAGAGGAGAAAATAGATCAAAAACTAGAAGCCCATACAAGGCAGACACAAAAATCACTTAAAGAAATCCAGGAGAATATAGAGCAAAAAATGAATCCCAATAAGGGGGAGAAACAAAAATCACCCAAAGAAATACAAGAGAACATGGGTCAACGAGTAGAAGTCATAAAGGAGGAAACACAAAAATCCCTTAAAGAATTACAGGAAAACACAAACAAGCAACTGAAAGATCTGAGCAAAACCATACAAAATCTAAAAACAGAAGTAGAAACAACTAAGCAATCGCAAAGGGAGACAATGTTGGAGATAGAAAACCTTGGGAAGAAATCAGGAGTCATAGATGCAAATATCAACAATAGAATACAAGAGATAGAAGACAGAATCTCAGATGCTGAAGATACCATAGGAACCATGGATTCAACAATTAAAGAAAATGCAAAATGCAAAAAGCTGGTAACCCAAAACATTCAGGAAATCCAGGACACAATGAGAAGACCAAACCTAAGGATTATAGGGATAGATGAGAATGAAGATCTACAACTTAAAGGGCCAGCAAATATCTTCTACAAAATTATGGAAGAAAATTTCCCCAACCTAAAGAGAGAGATGCCCATGAATATACAAGAAGCTTATAGAACCCCAAATAGACTGGACCAGAACAGAAATACTTCCCGTCACATAATAATCAAAACCCCAAATGTTCTAAACAAAGAAAGAATATTAAAGGCAGTAAGAGAAAAAGGACAAGTAACATATAAAGGAAGACCTATCAGAATTACACCAGACTTCTCACCTGAGACCATGAAAGCTAGAAGATCCTGGGCAGACCTCATGCAGACCCTAAGAGAACACAAACTTCAGCCAAGACTACTATACCCAGCAAAACTCTCAATTGCCATAGATGGGGAAACCAAGATATTCCACGACAAAACCAAATTTGCAAGATACTTATCTACAAACCCAGCCCTACAAAGGATAATAGGGGAAAAATACCAACACAAGGGGGGAAACAACACCCCAGAAGAAACAAGATAGAAACCCCCTCTCATCCAACCCAAAAGAAGAGAACCACTCAAATACAAATAATAATAACAATTCCCAAAATGTCAGGAAGTAATAATTACTATTCCTTAATATCTCTTAATATCAATGGACTCAATTCCCCAATCAAAAGACACAGACTAACAGACTGGATACGGAAACAGGACCCTACATTTTGCTGCATACAGGAAACACATCTCAATGTCAAAGACAAACACCACCTTAGAGTAAAAGGCTGGAAGACAGTTCTACAAGCAAATGGTCCCAGGAAACAAGCTGGAGTAGCCATTCTAATATCAGATAAAATCGACTTTCAACCTAAAGTCATCAAAAGAGACACAGAAGGTCACTTCCTGCTTGTCAAAGGGAAAATCCACCAAGAAGAATTCTCAATACTGAACATCTATGCGCCAAATGCAAGGGCACCCTCATTCGTAAAAGAAACTTTACTAAAGCTTAAAGCACACATCGCACCTAACACAATGATTGTAGGTGACTTCAACACTCCACTCTCCTCAATGGACCAATCAGGAAAGCAGAAACTAAACAGGGACACAGTGAAACTAATTGAAGCTTTGGACCAATTGGATTTAACAGATATATATAGAACATTCCATCCTAAAACAAAAGAGTATACCTTTTTCTCAGCACCGCACGGTACCTTCTCAAAAATTGATCATATAATTGGTCACAAGACAGACCTCAACAAATACAAGAAGACCGAACTAATCCCATGTCTCCTATCGGATCACTATGGAGTAAAAGTGGTCTTCAATAGCAAGAAGAACAACAGAAAGCCCACATACGCATGGAAACTGAACAATACTCTACTCAATGACACCCTGGTCAAGGAAGAAATAAAGAAAGAAATCAAAGACTTTTTAGACTTCAATGAAAATGAAGGTACGACCTACCCAAATCTCTGGGATACAATGAAAGCAGTGCTAAGAGGAAAACTCATAGCCCTGAGTGCCTCCAAAAAGAAACTGGAAAGAGCATACACTAGCAACTTAACAGCACACCTGAAGGCGATGGAACAAAAAGAAGCTAACTCACCCAGGAGGAGTAGAAGAGAGGAAATCATCAAACTAAGGGCTGAAATCAATCAAACAGAAACAAAGAGAACCATACAAAGAATCAACCAAACCAAGAGCTGGTTCTTCGAGAAAATCAACAAGATAGATAAACCCTTAGCTAGACTAACCAAAGGGCACAGAGATAGTATCCAAATTAACAAAATTAAAAATGAAAAGGGGGATATAACAACAGAAACAGAGGAAATTCAAAAGATCATCAGATCCTACTACAAAGGCCTATACTCAAAACAACTGGAGAATCTGGAGGAAATGGACAATTTCCTAGACAGATACCAAATACCAAAATTAAATCAGCATCAAGTAGACCAGCTAAACAGTCCCATAACCCTTAAAGAAATAGAAGGGGTTATAGAAAGCCTCCCAACCAAAAAAAGTACGGGACCAGATGGTTTTAGTGCAGAATTCTACCAGACCTTCAAAGAAGACTTAACACCAATACTCTTCAAACTATTCCACAAAATAGAGACAGAAGGGACACTGCCCAACTCGTTCTTCGAAACCACAATTACGCTGATACCTAAACCACAAAAAGATCCAACAAAGAAAGAGAACTACAGGCCAATTTCTCTTATGAATATAGATGCAAAAATACTAAATAAAATTCTTGCCAACCGAATCCAAGAGCATATCAAAACGATCATTCACCATGATCAAGTAGGCTTCATTCCAGGAATGCTGGGATGGTTCAATATACGGAAATCCATCAATGTAATCCACTACATAAACAAACTAAAAGAAAAAAAAACACATGGTCATCTCATTAGATGCTGAAAAAGCATTTGACAAAATTCAGCATCCTTTCATGCTAAAAGTCTTGGAAAGAGCAGGAATTCAAGGCCCATACCTAAACATAGTAAAAGCAATTTACAGCAAACCAGTAGCCAACATCAAAATAAATGGAGAGAAACTTGAAGCAATTCCACTAAAATCAGGGACTAGACAAGGCTGTCCTCTCTCTCCATATATTTTCAATATAGTACTTGAAGTTCTAGCGAGAGCAATCAGACAACATAAGGAAGTCAAAGGGATACAAATTGGAAAGGAAGAAGTCAAAGTATCATTATTTGCAGATGATATGATAGTCTACTTAAGCGATCCAAAAAACTCCACCAGAGAACTTCTACAGCTGATAAACAACTTCAGCAAAGTGGCTGGTTATAAAATTAACTCAAGCAAATCAGTAGCCTTCTTGTTCTCAAAGGACAAGCAGGCTGAGAAAGAAGTTAGGGAAATAACACCCTTCACAATAGCCACAAACAACATAAAGTACCTTGGCGTAACTCTAACCAAACAAGTGAAGGATCTGTATGACAGGAACTTCAAGTCCCTGAAGAAAGAAATCGAAGAAGACCTCAGGAGATGGAAAAATATTTCTTGCTCCTGGATTGGCAGGATCAATATAGTAAAAATGGCCACCTTGCCAAAAGCAATCTACAGATTCAATGCAATCCCCATCAAAATCCCAACTCAATTCTTCATAGATCTAGAAAGAGCAATTCTCAAATTCATCTGGAGCAACAAAAAACCCAGGATAGCTAAAACTATTCTCAACAATAAAAGGACTTCTGGGGGAATCAATATCCCTGACCTCAAGCAGTACTACAGAGCAATTGTGTTAAAAACTGCATGGTATTGGTACAGCAACAGGCAGGTAGATCAATGGAATAGGATTGAAGACCCAGAAATGAACCCACAGACTTATGGTCACTTGATCTTTGATAAAGGAGCCACAACCATCAGGTGGAAAAAAGATAGCCTTTTCAACAAATGGTGCTGGTTCAACTGGAGGTCAACATGCAGAAGAATGCGAATTGACCCACTCTTATCTCCTTGTACTAAGATCAACTCCAAGTGGATCAAGGTCCTCCACATAAAACCAGACACACTGAAACTATTAGAAAAGAAACTTGGGAAGACCCTGGAGGACATGGGCACAGGGGTAAAGTTCCTGAACAGAACACCAATAGCTTATGCTCTAAGATCAAGAATTGACAAATGGGACCTCATAAAATTACAAAGTTTCTGTAAGGCAAAGGACACTGTCAGAAGGACAAAACGGCAACCAACAACGTGGGAAATGATCTTCACCAACCCCACATCCGACAGAGGGCTAATATCCAATATATACAAAGAACTCAAGAAGTTAGACCCCAAAGAACCAAATAACCCTATCAAAAAATGGGGTACAGAGCTAAACAAAGAATTTTCACCAGAAGAAATTCGGATGGCTGAGAAACACCTTAAGAGATGTTCAACATCATTAGTCATCAGGGAAATGCAAATCAAAACAACCCTGAGATTCCACCTCACTCCAGTCAGAATGGCTAAGATTAAAAACTCGAGAGAAAACAAGTGCTGGCGAGGATGTGGGGAAAGAGGAACACTCCTCCACTGTTGGTGGGATTGCAAAATGGTAAAACCACTCTGGAAATCAGTGTGGCGGTTCCTCAGAAAATTGGGCATGCCACTCCCAGAGGACCCTGGCATACCACTCCTGGGCATATACCCAGAGGATTCCTCTGCATACAACAAAGACACATGCTCCACTATGTTTATAGCAGCCTTTTTTATAATAGCCAGAAATTGGAAGGAGCCCAGATATCCCTCAAAGGAGGAATGGATACAGAAAATGTGCTATATTTATACAATGGAGTACTACTCAGCAATTAAAAATAATGAATTCATGCAATTTGTAGGTAAATGGTTAAATCTGGAAACTATCATCCTAAGTGAGCTAACCCAATCACAAAAGAATACACACGAAATGCAATCACTGATAAGTGGATATTAATGAGCCCAGAAGCCCTAAATACTCAAGGCACAATTAGCAAGTCAAATGACTCTCAAGAAGAAAAAAAGGAGAGGACCCTGGGCCTGTAAAGATTGGATCCAGTATTGTAGACCCAGAACAGAGAAATCGTGGGGGGGGGAAGAGTGGGGAATAGCATGGGGGGAGAGGAATTATGGGACATATGGTGGGGGGTACCTGGGAAAGGGGAAAGCCTTTGGAATGTAAACAAAGAATATAGAAAATTAAAAAAAAATGAAGCGTAAAAAAAAATATATAATGATGCTTATGTCACTGTTCCACATGTGTACATGACTTGCGAGGGCAATCTTCAGTGCATCTTACAGATTCCCAGATGATTCCTTTTTTCCAGTACTTCACATAGCACCTTCTACCATTAGGAAAGGTTTCCAGTGTCTTTTTATTTATATAATACACCAAAAAATCTTATACAATAATTATATAATATAAATAATACATAATAACAGTGTTATTCTTATCTTTATTGAAAATAAGTGTATTTTGCACAATATATTCTGATAATGGTTCCACTCCAACAACTTCTGGAACATCCTCTTCACCTCTTTCCCTTCCAAATTCACACTCTTTTTCAGATAGAAACAAGAATGTAAATAATAAACATAAAAGAAAATAAATAAAACAAAAATGTGGAATAAAATAAAACACAACAACAACAACAACAAAAAACCAACCAAAGAAAAAGGAGAAAATGAAAAAAAAAAGCACAAGAAACACAGGAACACATACATTGACACCTACAATATCATAAAATCGCAAAACCAGGAGCCATAACCGATATAAAGATCTCTAAGACAAAAAACAAAACAAATCAAAAACAACAAAACCCAACACTGGCAACAACAAAAGAAACAAGAAAAATCAAATTAAACTAACCAACCAACCACAGAAAACAGCAAAACCTAGCAGCCTTTACAATATTAAGACACAAAGAATCTCGAAAATGTGCTGTTGCTATTGTTTTGTGTTGCCCATCTACTTCTAGGTATTTGGTCAACCTGAAAAAAAGAAAAATTGGAATTTCTCTTGGAGAAAGCTAATTTTTCATGTGCAAGTGGTTTTCAGTCAGAACTAACTTCTGGGTGTGTGTGTGTGTGTGTGTGTGTGTGTGTGTGTGTGTTTGTGTGAATGTGTGTTTGTGTGTGTGTGTGTGTGTGTGAGTGTGTGTGTGTGTGTACACTTCTCTTAGCTTAGAACCTCATGCATAAACCATGCATGCTCTTGCCAAGAGCTCTTATGAACTGTAGTGGTATTGATTTAGAAAGCCTTATTTTCTTGGTCTTCTCCATCTCCTCATGCTCTTACAATCTAGCTGCCTCCTCTAGTGAGTACTTACAGGAGAGATTGGATGGTGATGTCTACTTAGATTTTTCTTGGTTTCATACCCTAAGCAATGTCTGGCTATGGGTCTCTATATTTCTTTCCATTGATTTTAGGTGGAAGAATCTCTGACAAAAGTGAGTTAGAAACTTTTAACAATATTTTTTTCTGTTTGCATGAAAATTAATTAATATAAGAAATAATTATTATATTAAAAATTGACTCATAAGAAGTTTTCCTTTTAAATATTATGAATTATAAAGACAAACAAAATATAAACTTTTTGATTGTTGTTCAGTATAGAAAATCTCATGTAAATTTCAGTTTTAAAAGATTTTAAGTTTCATTTAATGAATATTTAAAGTTTTACTTTGTAACACAACATTTTCTGCATAGTATGAAATAGAGTAATTGGAATACATGGTCCAGTTCATCTTCAATTAGTAATATACCATTTCATATGAAAACTTGTGATGGTGCTACATAATTTCATTTGTGGAAACTTTCCTGTAATTGGATTTTATAATGATAATTCAGAGATAAGGGATAGTGAAAGAATCCCACAGTTGTTTTTATTTCTCCTTAGAGAGGGGTAATTAATTACTGCATCCATCAACTTCTAAGCTGTTCAAAATCTCATTATAGTAATGATTTAATAATTACAAATAATTACCTTAAGATGATTATTATTCTTTTATAAAAACATTTTAACATATACATATAATAAACTATGAATGATTGCAACATTAAAACCTGTCTTTGAAGGAATCAGTGACATTAATATCTGCGTAGCTGTAAATGAATGAAGATTTCAAACAGTGTTGGTAGTTTTAACAGGAAAATTGTAAAAAATTATTTATATAACATGATGGTAAGATAAACACCTGTAGCATTTTATTTTGAAATTAAAAGTAATATATGACATTGAAGTATATTTATGTAAAGCATTTTAATAGATAAACAGTTATATATATTATATATATGACATGCAATTTCACGTCTCACAGAACACTGAATTTTACTCTAAGATTTTATAAATTGGGTGTTTATTGAATAGAGTATTGGCTATTTAAACTATTTACTATTAAATATGTAAATAAAAGAAAATATTAATGTCAATGTCTTAAAATATGTTTATGAAAATTTAATTATATTTTTAA